>BGZK01000273.1:0-525886 GCA_005406025.1 Eumeta japonica
TTCTGTTAATGAAATAGTGCACATTTGAATTATATAAAAACGTTCAGCTTGTTTTAATAATGTCTAAAAGTAAAAGACGCTTGCTTTAGCCAATAGTTTTTAGACAATATACTGTCATATTGAATACATTACATCTATTACTAAAATAACTGAAACTATTGATATAGCTATTTAGCATTTAAAATATAACCTGTAAATTAAATATGGTAGTGTCATAAAGTGCAAATAGAAGTAACATTGTCAGTTGTACTGTTCAAATAGTCATCATCATTTTGTATTCATTTTCATTGTCTTGGTGCAATACATTTAGTATTTTAATTATTCCCAATCTAAATACTGATGAATGGTATTAAGTGATCAGTTATTTGTTAAAATGTGATGATTTGGTATAGTAGATCAGAAAATTGGAAAAATGTAATATTTCTGACTAAAATTTGTTGTATTTAACTAAAGGAAACAGAAACGCAATATTACTTTTCAGTTATTCAGTTGGTAAAAGTTGCGCTATTTCATTCTTTTAAAGTTCCTCAAGTGTTATTTTAATTTTTGTCAATGTAAAAATTTGGTGTTTAAAATTCAAAATGGAATACTCAGAAAATTTTCATTTTAGGAAATTCAATATTTTTATTTAAAAAGTTTTGAAAAATATTAAAAATAATAATATAATTAAGAAAAGAAGTATTAAATATTTTTCTATAGATGAATCTATAAATTAATGTGAATACATAGTATATATTTTCTGTGGATCCGACAGAGTTATTTTAATACCCTCAGAATTATAAATATATGTTACTACATAAAATATATGAAATGAAAAACTAAAATATTTTCGAGACATTTTATTTCATTAAATTGAAAAATACTCATGTGAACTTTGTATTAATATCGGATTACTTACTGATTAGAAACACATTCTAATAAGCTTAATAAATTTTATATGAGTAGTTTGATAAGACACATTATTAGATTTTATTACAAACATTGAAATAATGTAGGGTTGTAAGGAAGTTCTTGACAATTATATTACTATTCCTTTTTTATTACATTACAGACGTCTTATGAAAACAATGATAAGTAGAAGGAGCTTGTTGATATTATATGGAATCCTCTATTTTATCTTCACTCTACGCGATAGGTGTGGGTCGTTTACGTCATTTTCAAGAAACGTGGACAGAGCCATTGACTTTCGGCGTCACCTGTTTTAAAACTAGTGATTTTTGTAACTAGCTATTTTCATTCAGTTACCTTTATTGTCTGCATAAATACGTCCACCAACTATACAGTTATAAGAAACGAAAATAATTTAAATCACTGTTTATATTTGTATCTATACAAGTTAAATTAATAAATTAACCTTAATACTTTATTCAGGCTTAGTACTTTAATTGCATTAAATATATTTATGATTGATTAGTGTTTATTATGAAACTATGATTTTAATAAAATTATTAATGCATGCGCATTTAAATGTTAATTTGATTGTATATACAAATTATTAATATTTACGGGATTGAAGCGATATATCGCGTATATATCCATATTTTTTTATCGATTTATATCGCCCACTACTAGTTCGGTGTGATGCGTGATATGGCATCACGCGTTTGAAATAATGCATTTTACAAAATCACTACTTTGTGGAAACAGGCGATTCAGTTATCGCGTCATAGGATAATGTATCTAGTGACGTGAAATAACATACACCGTCTACTCTGCGATGTCGCCTGAGTAGTAGCTGTCAGTTTGACAGTAAATAATTAGTTGTTATGAATAGTATTTTGGAAATTTAAGGTCGCCAAGGTTATAAATCAATTTATAATCATTATACACTATAACAAATAAACATTGTTGCTTATAATGGCAAAACAATTTCCTGTCGTTACGATTCAGTGTGACTGGAATGAGGTTATAAGGTACGTTTGATATTATTATTTTATGATGGTAAATTATACAATCTTATTATACATATCGTAGTTCATAACAGTCTCAGACCAGAAAGTAGGTTAAGCCGGTTTATTGGTTCGAATGAGCATGTTCGCCGAGTTATACTTATGGATGTGTGTATCATATCCATTATAACTCTGTATGTCGTGTATTACTTAACCAGCAGAAAGGCTTTTGGGTATTGTGTGTTTTGTGTACTTAAAGACGAATCGGCATTTTTGGTGCCTCATTGTTTTGTTCGCATTTCGCAGTACTCTGTTTTAGCCTTTTCGGTATGATATAACAATCTTTTGTTTTATTATTGTGAAATTGTGAGCCCTAAACACATTAAGCTAGAGCGAAGCGTCTAATGTCCTAAATTTTCAATCTGAAATAAAATGATTGTGGAAGAATGTGCTTCATGAGCAGGGTGATAAAACCCTGACAATAGGTGATTGTTTAAATTTCATTGATTTTTTTATTTGTGAATAATGCAATTTCTTTACTAATTTAAAATGAACTTAACAACTTTTGAAAGCCACTTCTTGAAGTAAATTAGGCATTAAACTGATTTTACACATGATTAAAAATAGTAGACAGAACATTGATAAACAACTATTAAAATCACCCAAAGTAAGTCAGATCACTGTAATACATATGAGCTATAAATACACTTCCACATCTAAAAATCTACTAAATGCCATTATGCTATCAATCATCTGATTCTTATTGTTAATGTTGTCAATTATACATAATTTGCTGTTATGAATGGTTTTGAATATTGCTTAGTTTTGATTTTTTGTTGCTTATTTAGATTTTACCTTGAGTTTCTTTTTGAGTGTGTATTTTCAGAATCATATGGTTTATATATATAAGGAGAACAAATAAATAGTTTTACTTATATTCAATGCTCAATAATGTATATATGTGGCATATGCATGCATATTATCTAGAATATAACTTCTTTAACTTTTAGAATTGCAATATCTCAAAAATGGTATTTCTTAGAAAAAAAAAGTATGAGGACTTGTGAGAATTTTTGTTGTTAATTTTAGGATCCACAATTTTAGTCTGACCTATTTTTTGATAAAGCTTTTTATTACAAGAAAAAACTGAAAATTTTGATTTTTGACCTTGAATAACTTTTTTAGCAGACATAGAATTAATGGGGGCCTTTGGTATCTTACTTGGAGTGGTGTGCCCATGGTCTCTACCAAAATTTAGCTCGGTTACAATTTTTGTAATTTGAAATGTCTACTTCGAAGAAAGTAAAGTTTTAGTACAGTACAATGCATGAAACTGCTGCTCTGAATGGCCTCTGAATGATAGAATGCATAGGTATAACACTCCCCGACCCTTCCTCTTTCTCCTCTGTGTTTCTGTTTTATGCCATTGCGATGCTTCTATGAATAACTTCGCAGTGATAATTTCATGCGTTTTACTATAAATAATAATAAAATTTGTGTATATTTAAAGCAATATGAAAATCCTATTGTTTTCTCTAATTTTAACAATATAGAATAATTGCAATACCTTGTTATTAAATCATATATATTTTTTACAGACTACCAAATTCAGAGGCATGGATTTCCTCCAAGTATTTGAATGAAAATAGCATTCATGGAAAATTGAAAACAAGCAAAAATGAAGCTGATGAAAAAATCAAAATAAATTTAAGTGATGAATACCAGTTCTTATCACAGGCAATCAAAGTTTGCTAATTACACATATAAATTCGGGATTAAAAGTTGCTTTTATAGCTCAACTATGTCATACAAATTTGTAATCAAGCTTTATTATCAATTTCTGTTGCTGATGATTTTTGGGAGTTGCATCTTTTGATGCAGGAAAATTTGTAGTTTGGGACAGTAGAACTGGTGAGTTAACCTAATTCATTATGAAATTAAATCATTGTCTAATGCATATTTGGGCAACAGCCGGCCCACGAGCCGCATCCGGCCTGCTGTAAGATTTAATCTGGCCCACGAGACATTTTGAAAAATTTTATGTCTGATATCTAGGTATCACTAAAAATTATGAACACTAAGATACACCTACTTTTGAACACTGCATGAACATATTTGCACACTAAAATTTGGCCCACAACATATCAAAGGTTGCCTATGCCTGGTCTAATGTAATACCCGGTTCTCCTATAGTGGCATTGATTATTTTAATATGGTTCCATATTGTAATAAAAAATATATTTAAATAATTATAAAAAGAAGAATTATGAAGTACCTTAAATCTATCTTGTGGCAATACTACAAAGTACATATGTTAAAGAGTAATACCAGTAAAATTCCATTGCAGTTGGTGTATTGATACTTGGCAGGCAATAAAATTATAAGGATTGCTTCCGTAGTTGCAAAAGACTATGAAGCCCGTCTTCCATGTTTGTTGTTTTATCAAACAAATATTTTCTTAAATTTTTAAAAAAATCAGCCTTAAAATGTTTTAATGTGGTTGATATGTTCGGTTGATATATTTGAGAGGTATATTTTCTTGAACATACCAACTATATTATTTTAAATGTGTAGTTGGATAGATATTTTTACTAATTGTGACTTTATAAATGAATGGATAAAATTCTAATGGATTGACGACAATTAAGTTGATTAATTTTGAAGAGCGTTTTCTTACTGTTCTGCTCTTCGACCTTGAAAATATATTATCATGCATATTTTAAGTGTTTTGAAAATAATAGAATTTTTACAGTTGTTCAGTAGGGTCAAACCACTTTACTTTTATTTTTTTATTTTTTATGATCATATTTTTCTACAACCATATTTCTTACTAAAATAAAATTTGGATTTGGAGCACTATTGAAAAGTCATAAATAAAAATTGTGAAATAAAAATGCTCATCTATTGCAAAACTTGATTTCATTATTCTGTGGGTTTTATGGGGCATCAAGGTAAAACAATGGCTGATCTAGGATTTTGGATAAGAAGGGCTTGAATCAAAGGTAAATTGTATTAAAATAAAGTTCTTAAAATAAAGAGCTTTTTGGGAGAGAGGAATTTGATCCCGTGCCACCTTCCTCACAATCCATTAATGTAAAGGGATATTATTTTAGTTATATCAATTTTTACATGATCATCTAAGCAACGTCAGATCTACAATTTTTTGAACTGAGGCAGAAGTTGCACCTCTTCTCCCCAGTATTTGAGATAATTGTTAAAAAAACGCTAATAACCATTTTTTTATGATCAGGCCAATAAGAACCCTTTAATAAATTTGCACACTTTATTATCTATTTGCTAATATTTTTTTTTTAGAACGACTTTATATAAGAATTATTTTTTATCTGGTTTTCTAAAAATACAATTTATTTAAATAAAAAGAACTTAAAACTTTTATCATTAATTATTTTATAAAATTAATAAATTTATTGAATTAAAAATTCCCATATTAAATGTTGCTAACGTCAAATACAGCTGCAGCACATTTTTAGAATATTGAATTTTAAAATCAACTAGGCATTTCAAAATCAAATGAATAATTGATAGAACAATGTACATAGGATACAGAATGCTCTCTGAAGCAAATTTTTTCAACAACATTATATTATGACTGGCTCCCATAGAAATTGCTGCCGGGATGGATGTCCGGTTTACCCCCATCTGGAGTTGCATCTAAGATAGATTAGTCAGAATTTTTTCTAATTTCCGAATTACACACTACCTAGGTCAGGTTAGGTTTTGTTTATGTACCTAAGTAAATTAAATTTGAGAATTAAGTTTATAAGGTAAAGAGAAAAGAAGAAACATTAACATGAAAAGCAGAACATAATTTTTTTAAACAATAAAAATATAATCCTTTTAAAAGGACTAAAAATGTCAAGTAATTTCTCCTAGCTCATACAGATTAAGTTTCTTCCTCCATCTCCTTTATTGACATTTAACAAAAGTTACATTTAAAATAAAATTGGCATTTCCTTTTAATAATTGTTCAGGCTAAAACCGTTAAAAGAAATAATGTTATGCAAAAATAGTTTTAAAAGTGACTTTTAAAATCATTTTAAAAGGAGATGGTAAAGAGAGATTTATAACCTCATAAGATTGCCCTGAACGTTTGTGATTGTCAATTTTTAAGTTTAAAAATCTGTAGGGTTTAAAGGAGAATGTGGCATGCATACAATAGATAATAATAAGCAGTGTAGAAATTAGAAGTGGAGAAATTCATATGACAGTTTTTATCATATACAATACAGTAAAAATGTTGGGTAAACTATTCACATATCAAATATCTGTTCCATTCGGCACCATACTTCATGCATTACTAAATTTCAGAGTAGTTACATAATTATTAAAGAATTCAAGTCCCAAATAACTTTTCAGTAGAAACTTATAAAATTATCAATGAAAAAATAGAACAAATCCAAATCGAATTGGTAGTTCCTGAGATTAGTAGTATATTCAAATATATAATCTCTTCAGCTTGTATAATGTTGTATATAAAATATATATATCATCATAGTAAAAATACAATAAATAAGTCATACAAGATTAGCCATTCATTAGCTAGTTACTTTCTCTTAGTGAGTTCAAAGTTGCTGTTCAGACTATAAGTCCAAATTTTAGTAATTATTTCAACAAATGCTATTGAATCAAAATCATTTTACAGTGTTTAACTTACTTCAGATAACTCAGATTGAAACTTAATTCAGATAGATTTAGAATTACAGATATTTTATTCATGTTCTTTGAAATGGGCTTTTATACGAATGAGATAAAGTTGAATAATAAATTTCAGGTGAAATTATTTTGGACTTAAAGGGTCATGGTGGTCCTGTATACAAATGTAAGTTATTCCCATCTGGAATAGTGATCCTAAGTGGCGGAGCTGATGGAAGTTGTAGAATTTGGTCTGCTGAATCTGGAATTTGTCCTGTGATGTTAAAAGGGCATACTATGGCTGTAAATGATTTGTGTATCATCGATAAAGGAAGAAATGTTGTATCTGTCAGCAGGTGGTAACTATGTTTATAAAGAACTTAATCAATATTAATTTGTTAATATGTTATTACATCTTTGAAAAGGTAGATATAAGGCTAGTGATGACAGAAAGTGTGGTTAGAAGATGTGGTGACTAGATTAGAGAAAGGTTTATGCAGTGGTGTGATAGCTCAACAGGATTGCTCAAAAGTGTTTGCTTATGAAATAGGTGACATAATTAAAAAGGACCAATTTTAAACACTCCACGAGCTTGCATGAAGCGATTGATTATCCATCAATTATCATTGAAACAGAGGCATCGAATACTGGTACCATATGATCTGTATTCATTGTTTACCCTACTGAAATAGGCATGAATTTACAAAATCAATTTAAAAACTCATTACTATTACTAAAAATTTAGATTTAAAATTAAAAGGCAACTTCAAATCAATAGTTACTTTGTTTTGCAAGTAATTTATTAATAATTATTGATACAAGTATTTTTTAATAATAGTGTTCTTAAAAAATCAGCATAGTGGTATCAATGGTATGGATGTTAAATATTTGGCAAATAACCAAATTCCTTTTCAGAGATGGCTGTGCTAAGCTGTGGGATGTTGGAGAATCAAAATGTTTAGATAATATAGTTGAAGGTCTTGGTCCATTAAATTGTTGTACGTTAACCACTACTGATGATGTAATACATGTTGAAAATCCAGAGAAGTCAGTAAAGGTTTAAAGTTACATAATTATGTTTTATAACTGTTGTACAAGCCTAATATGCATTTCCTATTAAAATATACTGTATTTAATTTTCTTAATGTTAACAAGTGTGTAATCTCTCTGATTATCACAGACCTACAAAACAATTTTTTGGTGCAGCTCTGTTTGTGCCTATGGTCGATAAAGTAGATAATGTACAATATATTGTCATACATTATTTTTACTCATCAGCTCTAGTTTACCTTTTACCCTCATTTTATTTTATTCCTGGTCTTTTCGTAAAATAGTCATTATTACAATAACATCGATAAGTTTATGTCACTATATCATGCTAGTATGTCCAGATGTTGTGTTAAAAATTCTGATACATTTTATCATGTTTGTGGTAAATACATATAAAGATCGGCGTAAATCGATAAACCTGTGATCGTCTGTAATTTTGCTTACTTCGGTATTGAAATTCGACACCAAGATAAAGTGTGGACGCCTCACCTGTATATAAACAATTTCTTCATGTATAAAATTTTTTTTAACTATTTTTTATATCTCGGGAACTAGAGCTGATGGAAAAAACCGGTTACATTTTGCTATCACCACATAGACATACTTAAATCAGATCAATCCCTGGCACCAAATTATTTGTGAGCCTGTGTTATAATTAAAATTGTAAGTACACTATTAAATAAAATCTATTTACAATAATTCCAAAGTTAAAAGATAACCTCTAATATTTATTTTGCAGGTTGAAACTGGAAATAAACTAGTAATAATTGGCTGTGAAAATGGTACTTTGGCTACCTATCATGTTGCAAAACGAGAACAAGTTATCTGCAAACAGATAGACTCTGCATGTAATTCAGTGATTGTTGTCAATAATACAATAATTGTTGGATGTAGTGATGGAAAGGTATTTTTCGATATCTATAACAATTTGTAATGTACATAAGTAAGGTTTACTTCATTAGACCGTATGGAATCGATCATGCATCTTTCCGCGTATCATAATTACTGCCAAAAACTATAGTCATTGAAGTAGCTTTTTTTGAGAAAAGTAGCAGAACATGTTCT
Organism: Eumeta japonica; assembly: GCA_005406025.1. Classification (NCBI taxonomy): domain Eukaryota; kingdom Metazoa; phylum Arthropoda; class Insecta; order Lepidoptera; family Psychidae; genus Eumeta; species Eumeta japonica. The sequence continues at coordinate 8,658 of BGZK01000273.1, forward strand.
AAAAATTCATGATGTCTAACTGCGATCTTGCTAAAGGTCGTGTGTCCGCACATGATGCGACAGTTAAGGCGTGAAGCGCGGCCAGTCTTACTTGCAGTTGTGCATTACGCCGTGTCCTCTAAAAAGCGCAAGCGCGGCCGCGTGTTGTCGTTGACCTTGCTTGGAGTTAAGTATTTTTTATTTACAAGTGTTACGGCTATGATATTGACGTTTTTGAAACTAAAATTCTGTGTGATTCACATTGAAATGTTTAATAACATTTGCCTTTCCTGCCATCGAATATGCAAACATGATTCATTGTTGTGGAGGTTGTAGAGTGATATTGTTGCGGCTCAACTTTTATAATTAAAACATACCGTGACATTCAACTTAACTGTGAATTACAAGTATGGTATGCTGTGTATCGTTTACATGATAATTTGCCTGTATGTTTACCTTGTTTGTTTGGATGGAACACGTAGAAAATAAGAGACTAATTTAGTAATACCGTCAACAACCTTTACATCACTGACAACATCAAGGTCATTTGTGGAGTAAGGTGACTAAGATAAATTTTATAAAAATAGTATATTGCATATCTGTTCGTCACGTGCCGCGACGCTGGAGCGGCGCGTGGGCGCCATCTGGTCGAGCATTTCGTATAGTTGTGCCATCTTATTTTATTATTTATAAGTTTATTTTCAATTATATATTTTATTATAGTTACTTTGTAGAAACATGCATGATCGATACCCTGTATTGATCGATCGTGCATTTCTGTCCATCCACGAACATACATACATGCACACATGCACACAACGACTTTTATTTAATATATATATATATATTTTATACTTTGTACGATATCACTACCCCTCTCCCAAAGATAATCTTTTTCCTGACATCCTGTTTAAATGAAATAAACGCCGTATTCAACTCTAAGGTAAATTTTATAATGAAAACCTCATTAAAATCCGTTCATTTAAACTTAAAACATTTAAAAATCATTGTTTTCCCTTATTATCCTCTTTCCATTTTCATTCATACTTTTTATGTATCAGATACACCTCTATTTCTTTTGTTCTACTGTAGTTGTACTGTTCTACTATATTGTTGTATTGTTCTATTATAGTTCTACTTCTATACTTCTGCTATTTTATTATTTGTATAGCTTTTGCTTGCGACACCATCAATTGGATATATAACAAATCTCATTTCTATATCGAAAATACTATTTTCCGATTTTGTTTTCAAACGAAGTTCTGATGCATCATTAATTGTAGTTTGTTGTTCTCTGTTACAATGCCGTATCCTGTTTTCAATCGCGCATTATCGCATTCAATTCGGTGTCGATCTCGCTTTCGATATTTCTTTTAAATTATTGCACTTAATGCAATGCCTTAGTGAGTTATAAAATATCATAAATAGAATCTAGAGAATATTCTGTGTGTGCACCTAATGTTATCTAAATCCATCCAAGCAGTTTAGCCAATCGATTTACAAACTTACCAAACATCGTCACAAAGTGTTGCGTTTATGATATAATAATATTAAGAGACGCAGTGAAAAAACCCTATCCTTTCTATTTTTTTATCATTAAAGCAGTTATTACAAATAATGTAGTTATAATCGGCTTTTGACACTCTCTTACTTTCGCGTTTGCTCTACTTCATCTTCTCACGCCATATCTTCCTCTCCTCCTCCCTCTAATCCTTGTTACCCACTCTAACATCTCTCCTTCTCTAAACAAAACAAACAATGAGCATGGCTGACAATATTCCTTATAACTTTTTACAACAACAATTATAAATAGTTATAGTCATTGTTGTGAATAATACAGTATCACTTTAATTTCATTATTGCCATTTGTTGTTGTCAGTACATGTGAATCTGCTCCAATTATTTTCTATATTCTCAATATTATAGTCTAAGAGCCCGTGAACAGCAGACTGTATGTATTTTACCAAAGGTGATATTCTGGTCAGAGACCCTCCTATAGATGCCCAACACGAATTGGGGAATCACTAAGCCCAACGCAGGTAGCTATGACGTCACTCAGGTAAGACAGGTACGTAAATTATACTAAATTCAAAAGTATTTTACCAAAGCTGCCATTTGGTCACAATAACAATTATAATAAATACAGCGAGAAAATTAATGGCAGACGATTTTTTTGGTTTTAAACTCGTGGCAGACGCTTTTGAAAATTTGAAAAAGATATTTTTCAAAAGTATTTTAACAAATCTGATTTTTATATATGTTATTTGGGAGGGTATTACTAGTTTATTTTCGAAACGGCAGACGTTTACACCGGTTATAATACTGTGGCAGACGACAATATATACTGACAGTATGAACATATGTACCTACTGTAATTATTTCTATTTCTATAATTGCTGCATGCAAGTCGATAAATTATGAAAAATATAAGAGAAAAATTATATTTTCAACTTTATAATAATGAATGGGAAGATGGATTATTTATAAATTAACAATAACAATATTCCGTTAATTGATCTTAATTAAAATATGTTTCAAGGTTTTATTGATACACTTATTTAGTGATGGTTTTTACGGTTATAATTCATCAGTTTCATCGTCGGAATCATTTCCATAGTGATAACGTTCATCATCTCGGTCATTTTGTTCATCATCTTCGTTGTCGTCTGTAAAAAAAAAATAATTAATAAATTTTTCCAGTGAGCAATTTAAGTATAAAATCGTATATAGTATAATAGAATTACCAGAAACATCTTTGATGAAATCACTAATTAAACGTGGTAACTGATCTCCTAAACCACTTGAACACGTATGATGTATCTTGTTGTTCCCAACCATATTCTAGTGGGTTTAACATCATAGGATTTTCAGTGTTGCATTTTTCCAGATGCTAGCAATATAATGAGCCCTTAAAACTGTTGGTAAAGTTCAGCTTTACATGGAGGTATTGAACTAGCGTCAAAGTTTACAACTTTTTATTGAAATTTTCATTCAAGTCTGAAGCTTTGTAATTATTGCCAAATAGTTGAAAACGACTATCATCAACGTCTTTGCATTTCTTGGTGTTATACACGTGACAAATAAATTCTTGAAGAATATCAAACAATGATTCTAATAATTCCGGTGTTAATTCAGCGTCGTTTCCCAATGTATCAAAAGCTTTTGAAATTCAATATTTTCTTTAACCAGGTAAACGGTCGTTTCTTTCCTTATTAAAAAGGCAGGGTTAAAATCACATCCCGTGAATGCGTGGAAACCAATCAAGCTTTTGTTAATAGTTCACCGTTTTCCTTATAAATTTTCGTAATATCAATGAATCTTTCATGGTTTCCGGTCCCAATGAGCATCCAAATACGAGACAACTGATTTTTAAGTAAACCATATTGCCAAGCATTATTAAAATATCTGTGTCCGAACCTCTAATAACAATATTGGACGTGTCTGGAATACTGCATACGTGATAAATTATTTTAGTATCAGCTTCTTCGTGTGATGGACAGCAGAGATCATCAACAATACTCGATTCAACAATTCCATTATTCGCTTTGTAAAATAACAGTCGCGAAAGTTTAGATGTATCAACTTAGTGCCAAGGAACGGTTACTTCACTAGTAGCCCAATGTTTAATAAAAAATCTATTAAAGCTTCTTTAAATCTGATGTTTTTAACTCCTTTGAGAAATCTGTTGGTCTGACTTGTTCGGGTCCTGCAATTATATATTGCATTTGAATACTCTCAGATCGTAAAGATCGTTCATTGTCTTTGATGGATGGAGACCAATGATCGAAGATAACATCAATTCTTTGTCCGGATATTTTGTTACCATTTGTAAAAATTTTTTGGAATACTACCAAACGTTTTGGCACTTCTTTCATAGGTGTAATATGAAAACCATCAACAACGTAAACATCAGAAATACAGGGCGAATCGTGCTCAATATCTGCTTCCAAAGCTTTGGCAAGTACTGATTTATCAGTTTTATAGATTGTACCATCTGAATGACACAAAGCTAATGGCACAGGTGTTATAGGGTGAGACAAAATTTTCATGACGTCAAGTTCATGACTCATAGAGATTCCCAACATGCGGCCAAATAGATCTCGCTGTATTTTAATTTCTTGAGTTTTTCCGCCCACTTTTACGGATTTCCGCTTTTCTATTTGGCTGGTAAAATTATGGAGTGGCGTCTTTTTAATCGTTTTATCAAACCGATTGACAGTCGAGGAACACTCTGACAAAAATAATTCACGTTTTTCGCAGCCAATTTTTTCGACGTTCAATAGAAACTCCTCTACTTGAACTGTTGCAGCTTTACCAGATGACCAATTCTTACAATGACCATAGGGCGACCTTGAATAGAAGAATACCGAGCACGAGCAAATGCGACAGCAATAGAACATCATAAGAAATAAAGAGAGAGTGGGAATCACGATACTCATATACTACTATAGCTCGCATACACAACTAATTCTCGAGTGTGTTCGCGCACTGTCAGTATATATTGTCGTCTGCCGCAGTATTATAACCGAGTAAACGTCTGCCGTTTCGAAAATAAACTAGTAATACCATCCCAAGTAACATATATAAAAATCAGATTTGTTAAAATACTTTTGAAAAATATTTTTTTTCTAATTTTCAAAAGCGTCTGCCACGAGTTTAAAACCAAAAAAATCGTCTGCCATTAATTTTTCTCGCTGTATTTATTATAATTGTTATTGTGACCAAATGGCAGCTTTGGTAAAATACTTTTGAATTTAGTATAATTTACGTACCTGTCTTACCTGAGTGACGTCATAGCTACCTGCGTTGGGCTTAGTGATTCCCCAATTCGTGTTGGGCATCTATAGGAGGGTCTCTGACCAGAATATCACCTTTGGTAAAATACATACAGTCTGCTGTTCACGGGCTCTTAGACTATTAGCAATAAAAGGGAAACAGAAGTTAATTTTGTAAGCCACCTATGACATATTTATATTTAAATAAAAATTGTTTTCATGCAGGATAAACATTTAAGTAACAATACGTGCTGCAGTTGTAGATCCGTTTTGATACATTTTGTAATTTACATAAAAAGGCTTTCATTTAAGGTGATTATTGGTAGAGGGTTCACACTGGGCATTTGAAAGTCACATAGAGAAATACTCTGGGAGGTTTCTGTATTAAGGTGATACTTGTCGATAAATACGATTTTAGTATTGTAGATTTGAGGATACATTTATAATGCCAGATATTGACATTAGGATATTGGTATATATGAGAATTCTGACATACATTAACCAGGAATGGAAGCAAGGTAATAAAGGAATTTACTCTATGGTCACACAGAATTGTTAAGCCAAATAGTAAACAATAAAAGAATTTTTACATTATGAATTCTAAAACACTTTTCTATTATAAGACTTAAAATTTGATTTTTGGTATTTGGTACCTTTTAGAGATACGAATTTTTGATGGGTAAGATTATTGTGAAATATACTTTGAGTTATATTATGTATGTACACACACCGAGCGCAGTTATTTATATAAAAATACTGATTTCACTTATCCAATAAACGATTTAACCAAATAACCCATTAAAGAAAATATTGTCGATTTTTGAATTAATAAATTCAATCAGTGTAAATGAGAATAACAAAACTAAAATTAAAGTTGTAAATAATTCCAAAGGATTAAAATCGGCGTGACGGGCCATTTATTCGATTCGTTCAGCCGCGATCAGTCGCGAACTTGCACTGAAGAGTTCGTCGTATTGCACCGCGACCTGACTGCCTGGCTGAGCATTTATTTGGGTTCTGTTTGTATTATAATATTTATATTTCCAATAATATATTTCTGTTATAATTACTTTGGCAAAGTTGCTGTAAAAAAGAGAGAGGTTATGAAATTTGCGAAAATATACATGATCGAATCCTTACTGCATTATACAAGATGCTCCTGACGTTTTTGTGAATTTCGGCAAATATGTAAATTACTAATGATATACTCAAAACTTGTCATATTGCCTAAAAATGCTTTATTGAAGTTTTAATTTTCCATAATATAAAATTTCTAAGGTGGACGTGTGTCTACACAAACGATACCACTAAAGCGACAACATAACTGCGTCAGTAGACAAAATTACAAACTCATCCATTAGAAAATTGTGCGTACCTTCATTACACTCAATTAAGGTGCAACGTTTTAAAAAAAGTTCCTGTGGTTTATGTGATTAATTTATTTCTTAGGAATAAAGCTACATTTTAAAGATAATTTTAATAGAGATAAAAGTTTAATTAATTTTAAAAGTTTTAATTCAAAAATCTGCTAAAATGGCCACATTCATTTTCTATTATAAACCACCTAATTATATACTATTTTAATTTATGGTAATGTTTTACTTTTCCGTGGCAACCTAACGTACTCTGAGTACTCTGTTAGTACTGATCCAGCAACTTGATGGGTTTTAAGTAGACTGCTTTTAATGCCCTCCATACATAAATATTTAAAACGGGTCAATCTGGAGACCTGGCTGGGTCATGCTAAGACTGATTCCCTCGGTCGCTCTATCGTTGGGGATATGTAGTGCTGAGTAAGGAATGCAATGATCCCGCGAGATCCCGATCTCGCGAGATCTCGCAATAATTTTCGGGATTAATCCCGAAGCATAATGGACGAGATCCCGTTCGGGATTGGGCGGCAGTGGTTAGCAACGCTAGGCACATATTGTCAGGGCGTGAGCAATGCGCTGACGGACGGGCGCGGCGGCCGCGAGTGCCGAAATACGAACAATTACGAATGTTAGCGACAGGTGACGAGCAGGATAGATAATATAAAACTATGTAGAGTGAGTGAGAAAGAGGTACAGGCGTGCGGTCAGGCAGTCATTTGTTTGTTTACGTACGTCATAATTGTTTTAGTTGTGCAGTTGTAATCGTTATTTTCCTTAAATTACTCATTTTTATTGTTTATGGAAGTTAATTAAATATATCTTTCGGATTCTTATAAGTGTGAGATTGTTAATACATTAAAATGTCGAAAAGTAATGCAGATCAAGTGTACGTTGACTTTAGCAGTCGTTTACCGGTATGGAGATATTTCAAGAAAGCAGTTAATAATTTAACTGCTCAATGCCAGTTATGTAAAGCTGTTCTTAAAACCTCATTCGGGTCTACGAAAAGTTTACACGTCCATATGATGTCAATCCATAAAATTGACACAAAATTGAATGCGGGAGCAAGCACACCTGAGCCGGATAATGTGTCACTACCTTCGACTTCGTTAGCGTCTACTAGAGCGTCGTCGTCAGTTGCGCTGTCACCAATTAATGTTGAAGCTCAATTTTCACCAGAAGATGGTGAAAATTATCAAATCATAGAAAAAAAAAGAAATTTCCATCTGATTGTAATGTAACAAAGAGTTAATGATTTCCCGAATGGTAGCAAAAGATGGTTTGCCATTCAGGGTATTCTGTACTTCGAGGATATGAAGAATCTTTTGCTGCGAAGGTAACAATTACAAATTGCCTTCTTCACCAAATACAATTGAACTAATTGTAATGAATTACGGAATGACGCTCAAAATGAAAATGAAAGAAGATCTGCTAAAGTTGAAGAATGAAGATTATAGGTTTACAGTCATTTTAGATGAATGGACATCTGGAATAAATCAGCGCTTTTTAAATGTCAATGTACACACAGTCATTAACTGTCAGCCTACTTACTGGAATATTGGACTGGCGCGCATTTTTGGAAGTATGTCATCGGAGTCTTGTGTTCAGGTTCTGAAGGAAAAACTATCAGAATTTGATTTATCCCTGGATAAGGACATAGTTGGTATAACGACCGATGGAGCCAGTGTCATGAAGAAAGTAGGACGTCTAATTGAACCACTACTACAGCTTTGCTACGCCCATGGTGTACAATTAGGTATAACAGACGTCATTTATAAAAGACCGTACAATCGAATCCAGAGGAAGAATTTGAAGACCCTGAACTGAACACAAATCGCAGCGCGGAGGAGAAAAGTCCTAGGTGACAATCCGGATAATTATGATGGTTTGTACTTTTCCTTACCTATAAGACAAGTTTATTTGGCTACAGAATACCAAATGATTATATCAAAACTAAGGAAATGCGTCAAACTTTTAAGAATTCTCCTACCAAGAATGATATGCTTCAGATTTATATTCAGCAAGAGTTTGGCAAAACAATTCAGCTGGTTCTTGACTGCAAAACGCGTTGGTCTAGCCTATGCAACATGATAAGTACCTACAATAGCGTAAAGCAGTGTGTAGCTAAGACCCTAGTTGACCTTTCGCTCAGTTCCAATCCAGAATACTTTTTCGGATGAAGAACACGCTGTCCTCATCGATTTGGAAAACACACTTCAGCCAGTGAAATTGGCTGTTGAGGTACTATGCCGTTGAGATATTGATTTAGTAAGTGCAGAACATACTTCACGTTTCATGGTTCGAAAGCTAGAAACCTGAAAACTCCTCTCTCAGAAAAGTTGGTCTCTTCGATGAACAATCGTATCTCTGAACGTCGCATAAAAGCGACTGCAGTGCTGTTATATTTGAAAATCCAAATATTTATCAATTACTTGGAGCAATGGAAAGGTAACGAGACTTTCCAATTACCAAGCAAATATCTCATAAGGAAAGAAATTAAAAATATAATCACACGATTATATCGTAAAGAAACAAACAAGCCGAGATTAATACGACAGTATTAAATGAAGATGACTTACCTCTTTCTATGATTGCAGAGGATTTGAGTTTACGTGCTATTGCTGCACAAAATTATACATCGCTTCAAGAGGAATTAGAAGAAACTCTGCGAGCGTCTAAAACTGAAAGTCCTTTTAAACCTGTATCCACGAGCTTAGATAGGTTAGAGTCAGTCATAAAAAAAATGGATTTGTTTGAGTGTGGAGGAACAAAGGGTAGATTTTTGCAGTTTGCATATAATTCTTTAATCACGTTGCCAATCAGTGTTGAGTCGGAGAGGGCATTTTCAGCAGCTGGGTACATTGCAACGGACATTAGATGCCGTTTAGCAGATAATACTCTTAATACACTTTGATTTTTAGAAGCTACTTTCAAAATCACCCGTAACTACTTTCTAGTCTCTTTGAGTAATAATTTTTGTTTTTATTATGCTAATTTACAAAAAAGACTTAAATTGTTTAGTTAATAATATTGAAGAATAAAGATTTTTGTTTTCTGTCAAATAATATTTTATTTTAATTAACCTTAAAATCAGAAACAAGCAATTTTCATCGTTTTCAGTTATCCGAACTTTATTTTTTTTTTAAACTAGACGGGATCGAAAATTTCGGGATCTCGCGGGATTGATGTTTCTAATCCCGCGGGATCCCGAATTTACGATCTCGAGTCGGGATTGCATTCCCTAGTGCTGAGATATGCATGTACCTCAGAGCCGTAGTGCACTGAAGTGCTATTGTGTTGTATTCACCACATATTTCGTAATGTTTGTAGATTTATGTCTTCAAAATTCAAGTCACTCCAAATGGCGAGGGTTTAAAATTCCTAAATCTCTGATACTTATTATCCGAATTTTTTACTGTATTTAGTTTTTCGTACTGAATATCTTTTTTCAAAATGTAATGATAGGAGCTATCATATAAAAATATAACAAAAATAAATTCATATTCCTCGTTAAAATAAAAACAAAGATTCTGGTTAAAAGAAATAATGGATAACGAAACTACGATTAACAATGACAAAATTTAAATATAAACAGAGACGAACAAACACAAAAAGATAGTTAACTAAAACTGATAGTGTAGGAGACGTGATTCGAACCAGGTGGGCAGGGTCCGCTCCTTCATATGCCATACGTTGCTTTGTAGGTAATACACCACAGAAACTTTGGTTTCATCTTTGAATATCTTAGTAACTAAGAATTTTCGTTATATGTTCCTTAGCAGAGTTTTAATACATATTATTATTTGCTGAAATAAACGGAAACTTCAAGCAGCATCTTGTATATAAGTCAGGGACTTTATACTATATAAAACTTTTCGTATTTCAATACAAATTTGAGATAATTGTTCATCATATTTTATTTACATTTTTATAATGTATATTTGTTATTTTGTTCTCAACTTGTTTTCTATTTTGTAGGTGAGTGACCGTAATCCCATTGCTCCTAGAAATAATGACTTCACATTAAAAGAAACTGTTTGACAAGTAGTCTTTGACTTAGGTCCTCTCTTGATTTGTTCTAACATTAACTTCGATGTGGAAAGATCCAAACAGGTGAAATAGAAATCTGAAGGATTTTAAAGATTAGGGCTACATGATGGACATTAAACTTTTCAACCAACTTCTTTCAATATTGCCGAGTAAGCTGTGAGTAGTGGCGTTATGGTGAAAAATCACCTCTTTTCGTTGATCAATGCCAGACGTTTTCTCTACCCTGTTTGGTTCTCATCATACTGTTGGCAGAGAGATCCAGTCGATGGTTTTGCCTGGTATAACGTTCATAATGTATCAGCCCTTCAATGCCACTATACACATAGCATCAACTTATTACGAGTTAATCCGGGTTTCTCTTTAGTCTGTGGAGCTTGCTGCCTTTTGACCATGATCTTCTTCGCACGTGTTGTCATCCATATTTCGCCATTTATATATGTAACCGATCTTTTCAAAAATTCGGTTTCATTGCACGTTCAATAGAGACTCGCAAATGAGTACACGATTCATTAGATTTGTTTTAGTAAGCTCGTGTGGAACCCAAGTATTAAGCTTTTTTTGTATATCCAGCTTTTTTAAATGGGTCAAAACTGTTTTATTGTCAATCCCCAGTTTTTTAGCAATGTCGTAAGAACTAATTTGCTGATCTTACTCTATTTTTTGCCAATATGGCATTGACTTTATCTGTAACTAGTCAACTAGAGCGAGGTTCATCTTTGACATCAAAATTACTGGACTGAAAATGTTTGTACCAATTTTGTTGCTGCTCTTATTTTATTTATTATGACACCGTTCCTACTTTTATGTTCTTAAATATCATCTACTTATAATAATAGTATCAAAACTAGCCAGAACAAACAGCACAACATGAAGATTTTGCTATAAATTTTTACTTATATGAATATCTTTTAATTTCAGGTGATTTTTTTATCTATGAATGGAGTAATACTTAATGAATGGCATGAATCAGCCAGTCCTGTTCTCAGTTTGGTACCATTACAAAACAGTATATTTGCGGTTGGTCGACAAGATGGGACATGTACAGTTGTATCATTAGAAGAAAATAACAAAGCCATGAGAATTCAATTAACCGGATCAGACTGTGATGGTATAAGAGACTTAGCTTTTAATGGCAAATGGATTTTTGCAGCTTGTCGAGATGGTTATGTTAGGAAATATGATTTTAAAAAGGTGTTATATTATCTTAAGTGATTCAATGCTAAAAAATATTTAAAATAAAATAAAATCAAAGGGATCGTAAGCAATTATTGCGTTTTCCTACTACTGTAATATTTATAAATAAATATTGCTAAATAATATGGTCTTATTATTAGGACATGATTCAGTCAGTTCTTTGTCTTGTTCATGCCTCAAATATTTTAACAAATTTGTGAGATAAGTGAATAGTTGCTTGCTTTGGATATGAAGAAATTTTGGTTTCAATTATTAAAATTAGCAGTTTGCATAATGTGGATATAAATAATTTTTTGATGGTAACATCTTACACCCCTGATTTGGCGTGGGAAGGAACTATGAAAATGAATATTACATTATAAACTTCAAATGCATTACAAACTAACTGAAAACTTCCGGTTCACTTTGCGACTAAAGTAATAATTAAGTATAACTCAGAAACAAGTATAGGGCGATTGTTGTTTGAAGTGTCCTTTATTAGGGTTCCGCATATATTACAAAAAAAAATGTCAAATAGAACTTGAAAAAATTATGGGAAAACTTAAAATTTTAATTTTGTGCAACGCAGCACAAAATTAAAATTTTAAAAATATTATTATCTTCAAAACAAGAAGTTGAATGAATATACATACATATGCATATAATTATCTGAAAGACAATCCTAAACTCGAACAAACTGAAACAAGAACAAGTAAAGGAAGAAAAAAGTCCCTGTAAGTGTTAACTTCCGTCTTTTAGAAAACTCTCATAGGGCTTGAATATTCAAAAATATTAAAGCATGTAATTCTCTGCTTGTAATAAATAAATTTAATATTAATTTTTGCATCCCTAATTTCGGAAAAATCGGGCTACCATACCTACAAATTTTTATTTCTTAATTTGTACAGTTAGGGATTATATATTTCAGGATACTGAAACATATTTTTATTACGATGTTACGTTGAGCTGCGTCCTAGTTGGTAACTAGATTGTAAAACTTGTAATGTTTTTGTGTCTTAATTTATTTCCATATAGAGATTTAGTATAAGATTTATTTTGTTTTGTGCGTTTTGTCTATCCTTTAAGTGTAAGTTAAATGTTTTCGATGTGTGTACTTTTAATACTTGGGTAGGGACTATTGACTGTTTATGGGTATATTAGAGTTGCTTTTAATTGTGTTCGTACGAAGGTATAATTCATGTAATGATTCACTCATCATGTCGAAATTGCGGCTTACACCTTTCGGGGCGAAATGTAGGCCGGCCCGCCCTGAACGAGCGCTTCCGAACGGCGCACGCGTCGTGCATCGCACGCTGGGCAGGCCGAATCAGACTGTCCATGAAAATCAAGATCAATAAAACATCCCGTTATAGTGCCGCTACAACTTAAGTATATAAAGTCTGTCAGTGCCGTGGTCGACGTGGGTGCGCTATTAAGAGCCGGAATGCTCTCAGCAGAAGTCACGATTTCAGCGGCGCTCCTCGCGATGTCCATCCAGACAGGCCATAACGAAATACACGTGCGTCGCGCCGCTAGCAGGGCTATTAAACTTTACATTGTTTTTATAAACAACGGCATCCAATGTGCAAAGTATATGCAATTATTACGATAAAATTTGTTTATTATAGAATAAACCACAAACGACTATTACGCGATCATCTTCTACGTAGTATGAGTAACAAATTGATTGCCCTGATAAAGAAAACGTATGTTTAATAATAACAGAAGAGCAGCTAACACTGTAACTGAAGTATCGAATTATTGCGTACAATTATTATAATTTGGATCAATACGAGATAACAATCATTAGACATGCAGTGTGGTTGAAATTGTCCCAAATTTGCTTGTAATTTTAATCGCTCGTAATTATGCTCAAAAAAAGATTAGATAAAAATATAATTAAATTTTTTCTAATAATAGTTGTTGGTCTGCAACGTGCAGAGTAGTTATATTTATAGCACTTCTTCAACCAGCATCCATTTACGTAGACATCTATCATTGCTGTCGCGGTTTTAACTCTACCTTTCTTAATCAGAGCTTAGCGTCCTCTTTCCGCTGCTACTGCTATAACAGCAGCTGCAGCTTTCTCCTATTTTTCATAAACAGTATTATTTAATTTACTACAAATTCGCCGAGTCGTTACTAGGACATTAATAGCAGTCATAGCAGTTTCAAATTATCTAAAAGATATTTATGTTCCACAATGCGCCTTTTATCTGCACTTTCTTGTGTGAATTTCTGGTTTTCTTTATTTATTTTCTATTTGGTCTCAATATGGCCGAATAGTGTCGAAGGACCTAAAACAGTAAATTTCCTGAATTCATAGTCATGAGCTCGGTCGGAATACATCTGAAAAAAATGATTATACCATATAATCTAAATTATAAACATATTTAAAATTTCTCTCAACAATGGGATGATAAAAAAAATCTGATAAAGTAATACTTTGCATACACTACGCTCAAAGTGACACACAAGTTACAGCTGTTTTATGAATTTCATTCGATAAAAATACTTATGACAAAAATATTGAGGGAAAGAAATACAAGAGTATATTTTGATATTTGCAAATAAATAAAACCTATAGGGTTTTTCCTGTTGATCTAGATTCTAGAAATTTGGCAAGAAGCAAGTTCTTACAGTACTAGAAAGGAAAAATTGTTCTTTGTAATTGGAGTATATCCCATAATAATATAGTTTAATGTATGGGGGAACATATTTTAATTTGCTGCTATAAAAATCTAAGTATTCAAAAAATTCAATTAAATATTTAAAAAATATTTTCATTTATGTATTTTTGAAAATGGATAAAAATAAATAGTTCTGATTTCCCTGGACCAATATCTCGCCCGTTTAAGGTCAAAAACAGGCAAAAAACACAGATTCTTCGTTTATGAAATATCCGCTGTACATACATAACAAGTTTGTACGGAATCCTCAGGTTGCGAGTCCAGTTTGTAATTGTTTTTATTTTCTATACATTACACAAACATATACATTGTTTATAATGTACATAAGAGCAACTACTATTCTACTGTCTATTTTGTTTATTCCCCATTACAAAAAAGGATTTCTAAATATTTTGTTGCGTAAACATTGGACGAAAGAGCAAATGACACAGCTCTCACATCAAGCGTCAATAGAACGCTGAGCGAGCGACGCTAAAAGGGTGGTGCGGGGGAGGCGGCTGTCCAATTTATTTACTCTAAAATAAAAGGCTGTTAGTGCCATTTCAGTTTTCTTTTGATTATTAAGAAAATACTGAGAAAGGAGAAAAATAAAACAGTAATCCTCTAGTTCTTTGTGAAATACACTTTTTAGTACTTGTTCCGATTTCATTTCCCATCTGGTTTTTGTATATAAACTGATAGAATTTGGGCCATCTATACAATTTTATTCTATCAAAAAAATTTACGTGTATCCTGTTTTTATAACTAATCTTTGAGAATACATTGTTGTGTTAAACATTTTTTTTATATTGCTATAACACTCTTTTTAAGGAGTAAAAATGACTCAGAAAAACGAGAATGCACGGGTTTCCGTCTCTTAATTGCGCATCCGCCTCGCGTGCTTCAACAGAGGACCCGTCCAAACCGTGCGAGCATAATTCTGTAACCCGGCGTTTGTGAGTGACCTTGGTCCCACGGATACACCACTCTGACGAGGGCTCCGAGCCCTGTTTCGCCGATGACTCGTCGAGTCTGCTGCAGCGTGATCCGTCTCTAGCGTCTCGAGCGGGCCAATGTAGTCGCCACAGACCTTGAAGGCCTAACCTAAGAAGAATACCGAAGCAGAGGAAGGTACTGAGGGCAGCTGATCGCCGTCGTTTGGCTGCGGCTGCTGCTCGGGTGTCCGATATCCGGCGTAGATCTAGTTCCGGAAGTTCGTCGATGCCCGACGCGCGCTTGAGTGACGTGTACGGTCGCGTCTAAGCATTATTTTAGCATTAATATTTAGAGAAAGATGGGGCTTTCATATTTTAAATAAAAATTGTTATCATTTTATATGGAAGATTGATCTGCTGTCAACCCGTATTGGTCGGCAATTTAAATGAGTAACCTAGATATACACTATTTGAAGAAAATAACCGTGGTTGGCAATAATGGTAGGTAGCACCAAAATAATCTATATTAGCGTAACAAAGTGGTCGATCGTCAAAGTCTATTTTTTCAAGAATTATAAAAATTCACAAACGATTAAATAAGTCGATATCTCTCGAAAAGTGTTTCGTTTCATTAAATAACTATTATTCAAAACATTCAGATGCACAATAAACATTGTTTCCAAAAAGGCTTCAACATGTGGATCTTATCCACACGCAATCATTATTTATCAAACATGGGCAGTTATATTAGCAGACGTAAATTATACCCATTTTATGAGGAAAGGACGTATAATAATTCGGATATATTTGTCGATTACGTAAGAAATTATTCCAAGATATTTAAGCGTGTATGTGCAATTGTAAAATTAGTGTTTATCTGTAACAAAGTAAAATAGAGCATAGATATTGTAAAAGCTACGTAGAACATAATAAATAGTGTAATTGGAAAACACACATCCGACAATTAGACTTTCAATTAAAAATTATTGACAAAATTTTAAACAAACAGAAGTTGTCTTTGCTTATGAAAAATTCTTTGCTAGTATTTCAGTTTCAAGTACACAATGTATGAAGTTGTCAGCCACTCTCACCGAATGCTTGTTGAAACGTAACGTTTGAACGAAATGAAATGTAACATTGATGTTTGTAAATAGTACCATTTAATAGTTGAGTGGTTTAGTATTAAAAATCTGCATAATGAAAGGTAAATAAAAGTCGTAAAATTTATGTCTAGAGACAGTAATGTTCAACAGTACATTTGCACTAAATGTTGTCTAGATAGGTATCAAACCCATCTATAGTGTCTTTGTCAAAGACTGAACCAAAGTAGTCTGAAAATAGTTCACAGACATGAAACCATTATATGGTATTCGGTCACCGTAATTCATTGTGCTTGGCATCGATACGTGACTCCTTTTGTTATTAATAAATCGTCAAAATGAATTCATGTTAACACACAGAATCCTCAACAGTCGCAACAAAAGTTTTGTAATACATTCGAGCATGAAGTAATAAAAATACATCGTAGTCTTTGGGGCTGTCAAACATTTTATACCTCTTGTGATATTTTTGTTTATCGTTCAAACAACTGACTAGCACATGATTGTACCAGACAGAATATTTTTGTGAACAATTACATGTTAACAGCCTCAGATCTACGATTTTTTCGAACCGGGGCAGTAACTTGATAGTGGCGCCCCTCTCTGCAGTGTTTGACATAAATTGTTAAAAAAAACTCATAACTTGACGTATTTTTATGATCAGAATAATAAAAAGACTGTAATAAATTTGCACTATTTTTATCGATTACCTAATAAGTTTTCATAAAATTGTATATAGGAAATATATAACAACACATGTTATGATATGTTTCTATATAGACCCTTTTGACCAGTCATTTTTGATATTTGGACTTTTCAAAGTTAATAGGCGAAGCTCCAATGCTATAGAAGTATCATTTTTCATAACTATATAGAAACTTCTTTATTATTGTTTTTTAAATATTATATTTATTTTTGTAGAAAAAAATCATAATATCTCTTGGAAGGAAAAACGATAAAAATATCGTTTAAATACTTTTTATCTTTAATTATTTATAAAATTAATAAATTTGTGAAATTTAAAATCCCTCCATGGTGTCAACAGTATGCTGCGCTGCCAGCTGCTCGCAGCGCATTTCGGAATTAACCCTAAGACGTGTCCAAAAACCAAATGGGCGCGTTAGATACTAGGCGCTTTGTGAAGCAAGTTTTTTTTCAACGATATTATAATATAATTTTGATGCCTTCTGAAACTGCCGCCCGGGGCGAGTGCCCCGGTCCCCCGAACTGGGCTGCGTATTGATGGCGTATATTTTTCAATAACAGTTTCGAGAGTACTGTAAAAAGCTCAATACAAATATATACATCACGTGACAAAAGCAAATAGTAGTACCAAGAAAATAATCCGTGATATACGAATTTTGAGATAAGAACTTGAATTTTTGATATGACTTACTTTGAAAGATATAAAAACGAATGGTGTAAGTTTTTTTTTTAAATCACCCTCGAGAAGCGATGAAAAACATCCTTTTTTTCAATTTCTGGGAAAACGGTAAAGACTAGAAAAAAATCTTGAAATAAAAGTTGTAGAGCACCCAACTTTTATTAAAAAAATTATCTTTTTAGTTTTTTCGCTATTATCAAAATTAATAGAGCTAGGGTTGCTAGAAATTAGAGGATGACAGTAACAACTTTATAAAATTGTTGCTGATAAATTTATATATATATATAATTTACTCGGTAGCAAAAGCAAAGTTGCCATCACAAAAAAATTCTCCAAGTAAATTATTTTATGCCTGCTGGCAATATATATATATATATATATATATATATATATATATATATATATATATATATATATATATATATGTATAGTAAATTATTTTATATCTGCTTGGCAATATATATATATATATATATTGCCAAGCAGGTATTTAATAATTTACTTGGAGAATTTTTTTGTGATGACAACTTTGCTTTTGCTACCGAGTAAAATTATAAAAAAAAATACTTCACGCACATGCGTTGTTTTGTCTCAATGGGCCTCGGTGTCTTTGAACGTACAATTATAACTATATGTAGTGTAGATAATAAGACCGTATACGACTTTGAACTGATGAAAGAAATATTGAAGAGCATCTAGGAAGTAAAAGAGAAAAAATTGGTTGCCTGTAAAGTCGGTATACGGGCGAAAGTTTTACGTGACAACGACTTTGAATGGTAAAATCATTTTAATGTGAATATTCATTCGTATAGTAGGAAGAAGGATGAAATAATAGTAACAATTTAAAACATTTATTTATACAAAGAATAATATTTAAAACATTAATTTATACAAAGAATCTCGCACTGAATTTCATATTAACAAAATTTTATTTTTACCTTTACACATACATACGTATTTATATACAAATATACATACAATAACTTGCAATACATTTGCAAGCTATGCACTAATTCTCTAGTGCTGCGCGCGCGGCAGACCGATCATAGTTGAGTGGGAGAGAGACGCAAGGCATTCGGCGGGCCTCTCTCTCGTTCGGTGACTCATCGTAACGTTACCGAGCGTTACACTTTTTCATAAGTGACTCCCAGCCGCAACCTAATTTAAGACGTTGTCACGTCAAAAAAAATGACCAAGAAAGATAAAAAAATAATAATGATAGATTGACAACAAAATGAATGGAAAGAAGATTGCGGTCTAGCAGGCGATAAACTAATATCT
The DNA here is from genome assembly GCA_005406025.1 of Eumeta japonica. Taxonomy (NCBI): domain Eukaryota; kingdom Metazoa; phylum Arthropoda; class Insecta; order Lepidoptera; family Psychidae; genus Eumeta; species Eumeta japonica. The sequence goes on from BGZK01000273.1 coordinate 27,377, forward strand.
TTGCACGTGTCTTAAAAAGAGTGTTAAGTATTTATTTTATTTAAATTTCTGGAAATATGGATTGACCGAAGAATAAAAAAAATTGGTTTATCCATATTTTAATAACATTTTTTTTTAATTTTAATTTTTCACAAAAAATGTGAAATATTTAAATTGGAAAGTATTCTGAATGTTTTTAATCGATTTAACATTGGAATGGAAATAAGTCACGAACCCTAAGGAGTTTTGAAAAATTTGTTAAATATGATTGGTAGGAAATTAGACGTTCCTATAAAAAGACGAGTTTTTTGAAATACTCGATACTTTCGCTATAAAAATGTAAAAGATTTCAAAAAACCTCGAATTAAAATTTAAACCTCCAATAACTTTTGAAGGAATGTATCTTCTATTTCCTAAAAGATTGTGAATAGTAATGTGCTATAAGAAATAGACATTGAGAAAAAAAATGGAATTGCAATTGGAATTGCAGAATTTTCAAATAACTTCCCTTATTGTAGTTTTTCTCATCTCTTTGGTTTATTGCTATTAAGAAGTGCTTATGAATTACAAAAACAAATATTTAAAAAGAGTAATAAAAACGTAATACTCATTTATGAAACAATATCCCATAAGGTTTATTATTTTTGGTTATGTAGTTTTTACATGTTATGATTCCATAAGGCGGCATTTACCTTATTTTTTTAAACACTCGTTATATAAGTACAAATGAGTTTTTACAATTCGGTTACGGCTGTTACACTCAAATTTTCTATCGGTAAATTTCATCGATAAAGACAACATATTGATGCCTCACTTTCAGTAGCTATTTGTTACATCTATGTGTCTTTTTAACGATCAGACCTTTCGATTTGAGACGCTTCGCTGAAATTGAGCAACTATGCTGTGTTCACCTATAGACGTTCAGTTTTAACTGCACTATTTTAACTGTTCATTTTATTATAAGTCAAACTGCACAGTTTTCAGGGTTGCCTACACATGTAACGATTTATTTGAACATTTCGCCTGAATAGTAAACACTCATTTAAAACTGAACGTCTTTAAGCGTCTGAGGTCGTCAAATTATTCTGAGCAAAATATAAGAACCAAAGTGATTTTAAATGTCAAATAGTATTTATGCCAAGGAACGTACGGAATTAAAATGAATATTTGAAATTCGAATGCAATCTAAAAAGAAACTTAAGACTGTCACATGGAAAAAAAATCCATTTTATCTACCAAAAATTGCATTAATGCTTATTTTATGTATTGTCGTATTTTGTGCTCAATTCAATTCTTGGCTTTACGTACATTGTAATTTAATATTAGTTTAGAAACCTTTTAGTCGTAATAATATAACTATAGAAATATGGATAATGAAGAGCACGCACCGGTGGTAGAAAGCGATGAAGGGTCGGCAGTCGCTGAAAAAGCAGATGATGAAAAAGAAATCGAAGAAGCGGAGAGACGTGCAAAACCAAGGCTACCGACAGTATATGATGATTCAGAACGAATTGAGATAGATCGGGCGGCCCTGGAAGCTATATTGGATATCAGTTCAAGGCTTCAAGATATTCAGGAGAAAAGTAAAAAGTCACTTAGCACCGTCGTTTTGGTCCATGACACCTATAAAGATAAGCAAGTTAGTAGCTTCAATTGCATTAACTCTGCTTTTTATTTTTATTGGTACTTGATGAGATTTAGTGAATTCTTATAATGTAGGTACAAATGTTCTTAAGTGTGGTTTGTGTAGTGATTGCACGATCTCTTATCGTTGCTGTTGTAAAAAGTTATGTTTACCTTTGGACAATACTAAAAGCAACGATACTATTGTAGTAAAAAAATATTGATATTAAAATAGAGTAAATATTTTTCAACTTTTTGTAATGAATTCACTATTAGCAGTGATATCTGTTCAACATTTTATGTTAATACTATGCTAATAAAAATGTTTGTTATTTAAAAAAATTGGTGCTATTTTTCTTTTGTTGGTTTTATTTATTTAGTTTATTTTATTTTTCTAGACTATAGTTGTAATCAAATAAAATTATAGAAAATGTAAAATTGCGATAATTACTGAATAGTCGCAACGCTTCATGCAGATGCGAGCGTAGACTAGAATAAATAAGTACCTACTATATTAGAATAATTAAAAAAATATACGTATATAATGAAACGGTCTTCAAAAATCTATGCAAATATTTTTTAAACAGACTACAAAAACCAGTAATTAGTTGTTATTGAAGTCTGTTTAAAAATTATTTGCATAGGTTTTTGGAGGCGGTTTTCATTTTTTTTGTAAATTTATTTTATATTACATTTTTTAGTTAACAAATAATTATAACTTTGTTATAATTATTCGGATATAACTACAAGGAACTTGGTATATAGATTAAGCCATGGTTAATAAAATTGGCCTGACATCTCATTTACTTTTGTATTGAGCAAGCGAAAAGCAGTTCTCATTTCCAATTTCTGATTAGTCCAAATTTATTGTCCATTACTAATCATTTCAGAGACTTTACAATCGTAGTTGGAGTGCAACCAAGCAAATCATTTGTATTACATAATTTTGTTTTATTTTTTATAATATAAAAGTTTTATAATTTATACAAATCACATTTTCATTCACTTCTACACTAAATTAATTGGTCCTATTTCTACTGTTACTGTTCTGATGGCAAATCGCAATATTTTCTCCTAACTTTTACTGCTAAAGAGTGCTGTAGCTTCCATCATCAGTTCGTCAGCTTGAGATCATAAATGCCAGACGCAAAAACATGAATAACTAAAAAAAAAGCTTAAACACACTATACATGACATAATATTTGAGGGTATCCCTCGATTTCGTTGATATCTCATCATTAGATTTTAACTTGGTGATTATGAGATAACCTCGGGAGTATCTCTTTTAAACGAAAAAAAAAAAATCGAAAATAGTGTAAAATTGACGAAATTATAGCTAAACATGTATGAAAAAAACATACAGACGAACATAGAACCTCTTACTTTTTTGAAGTTACTTGAAAATCATTTATAATCAGCGTGCATCTCATGACGATTCCAATAAGCCCAAACACAGCTAGGCTACATTGTTTTATTATGGAGTTGCGTTGCCTATTTTCTGGCTACATCATCAGATCAATTCCACGGTACCGTTTTCGTCAGAATCATTTATTTTAATTTGCTGTGTCAAAATTAATTATCTTACTCGAGATGTCTTATCACCATCCGTGAAACACTTATCATTGATGAGTTGCGGTGGCTATATCTGCGGTCTTCATCATTTCTACGTCATTTAATAATACTTTCAAAATTCAAATGCTTAACCTATAGCCTAAAACAAAGTCTCTACATGTATACGTATAATATTCGAGGATGTTCCTCAATTTCTCGTGTATCTCATCATCAGAAATGGATTTCGGACAAAATGCAACCAATCTGTAAGTATATCCTTTCAATGAAAAAAAATTTTCTAAATCGGTCAATAAATCACGGAGTTTTCAAGTAACAAACATAAAAATGTTCAGCCGGATTCAGAACCTTCCTTTTTGTTTTCAAGTTGGTTAAAAAAACTTTTAGATACGGTTATTCAAAGCAAACATATAAAAGATCATATTTAAATTAAAATTAAAAAATAAGTTATATAAGTCTAACACAGTCTCTTTTTTTTAATGATACCAAATTCATCAACTTATGTCAAATTTTTGTTTTAAAACAACATTGATTGAAAAAATATCTCTTTCATAAGTTATCAATATCGATAGGTATTAAACGGTTTTAATAAATATTTACTTAATATCATCATACTAATAAATTGATAACCGCATCCATATTCAAGAATCTCTTATTTACACATTTTCGGTGCATAGTCATGGAGTGTAATCCTAACTAATATTATAAATGCGAAATTGAGTTTGTTTGTTTATTACGACTTCACGTTTTAGCTACTCAACCGATGATCATGAAATTTTTCTTGCCCGTTGTCAGAGATACAGAAAAGAACATATCTTTCATGCGGAAAAAAATACTGTTCCCCAGTGGATAGAAAAATAACTTTTAGAAGGACGTAAGACATAACAATTGAACAAATCGACATGAACAAATTGCAAAATGATGCTCGGAGTATAGAAAGAGGGAAAGGGAGCTGTGGTATTGCGGAAGAAAATCTAATATCCCTAAATAGTTCCCCGAAAGAGATAAAGGGAAAGGGGGATCTCTATCTCTTATGCGTATGACAATACGCATGGTATTACATACTTGTCACTAATGAGTGCCTGCGTAATAATTTAAAAAGAAAGCGGAATCGAAAACAGGATCGGATCGGTATCGATGTTAGCAAGGTTATATTATTTAAAGCATGAGAAATTTATTATTTGTTTATGGGGGCTGAGTTACGGACAAAAGCTAGTCTAATGTGGTGGTAACTAAGTAATTTCTTTTATAAGTAACAAACAGTACAGTTCTATTTTATTTTTATTATCGTCAAACGACAATACTTCTAGAGCGTCTCGGACCGTCTTCATATCACGAGGGCTATGTTGTAATATTTCTGACAGAGCGTTCTTACAGTATTTCGACATCTGTACATATAATAAACAAAAAGTAAATAATAAACATGGCTTAAAGATATTTTTTTTTATTGATATCCGTTTGTTTATTCGTTTGTATGCGTGTCCCCTTATAGAATTTAAAATACAATTTTGGAAATTCACCAAGTTTTAGTTAGAGTAGCATTTGGTGTTTGTTTGTTTGTAATTAAACCATTAAATAAAAAAATTAGTAATGTCGACAAGTTCAAAATCGGTTTATTCTTGATAAAGGTTTTAAAAACATGCGCGATAGCGCATTGGATTCGGAATGACGTTTAGAAAAATGTTTTCGAAGGATTTTACTGCACGATAAAAATTGCAAAAGTTATTAACAAATTAAGTTGTAAAAAAAGGTATTTCGTTTTTTAGCTATTTCTCAAAAACTATTAATATATAAGAAATTAAAAAAAAAAAGGTTCATAAGGAGGAGAAAATTTCCAAGAAAAAGTCCTAACTCCTGGAACTCTACCTCCATTATTTATAATTTTAATTTAGTGCTGAAAATAGAGCACCGCGTGGCCGATGAAGCATGGCCGCGCTACCGCTCAACTGAGTTTATTACATAAAATAATTTTTTTATAGGATTAAATATCAATACTAAAGTTTAAAAAAATTATGGTAATATTAGAATACGTTAAAGAATAAAGTCCCTTTGGAAAATTTTTTTTTGTCCATTTTTCAAAAAGTTATACAATTGTTAACTAAGTAGTTTTTCGTGGGCTTTAATTTTTACAAAAGATGGTTTTGTTTAAATAATTTTAAATAATTGGGCTAAACTAAAAGTTTAAATAATTGGACTTTAAATTTTTGACCTTTTGCAGCTCTTCTTATATATATATATATATATACTTAACAAGACAACGTTATAAAAGCATCTTAAATTTGTTTTTGTATATTATATTTTTTTAAGTTAACTAAAAATGAAAATCCTTAAAAATGTTGTTAAAAGATTATTTTTAATCAAATGTTGAGTGATGGCTATTTTTGCACTTCGTAAGAGCATCATCAAAAAAAACCTTTTACGGCATTTGTTAATAAATTGTATATAGACAAATAGAGCAGTTGCATATTTTGAAAAAATTTTTTTTACCCTTTTGTTGTTATGGGAAAATAGGGATTTTCAAAAGAAAAATTTTTTCTTAAAAATATTTTTGATTGCTTAAAAACGTTTTTTTCATATTTTTATTGTTTAAATAATTACTTAAGAAATTATTTCTTTTTTAAAAATTATAATTGCTATTTATCAGTAGAGTAATAAAAAAAATATTTTTTTTATACATAATTTAATTGTTTTTTAATTTTACAATATTACAGCATATACATCAAAGTACTACATAGGCTATAATTTATATTAGTTAATATTCGCGGATCCGCCCATGTGTTCTTCTTGTCTTTGGAATTACTCCTCTGATTTGACAAATTCTGTTTGTATCAGATAGTCTAATTTTTAAGAAATGCTATAGGCTATATGCTAATACTCTCTATTGCTTGCGGCTTCGCCCGCGTGTTTTTTCTCTGGAACTATTAGTAGGGTTTGAAAAAATATTTTTGCATTAGATATCCTAATTTTCAAGGAATTAAACAGGCTATTATATTAATGCTACTTATGATCCCGATTTCACTCGTATATTCTTATAAACTTTAAAATGACACAATTGATTGACCCAAAATCATTGGCTAATTGGATATACTGTCGGAAAAATTTAGGCTTTATAATATTGGCAAGAAACTCCGACTTCACTCGCTTATTAGTAGTTGTGAGTTTTTTGACTTGGAGGGACGAGAACAGGATGGGGACGGGGATGGGGATAGGAAAGTACGTGATAATCGAAATAAACACTACAAACTTCGTCGAAGCCGCAAGCAAAAGCTAGTTGGTTATAAGTTTGTCCAGAACCCTACGAGCGTGAGTTCTACTGGTGAGTTCTTTTTTTTATAACGAATAATAAGTGTTCCTTTCCTTTACGGTTTTTACCACAATTAACTTTTGAACATAAAAACAATTCTATTGAAAGGAGTTACCAATTATTTAATTAAACAAAAGAAATTACCAAGACCAATTTATTAACCATGTATTTAATTTATTTTGCAATAGTTTATCTTCTTTTAGAAAATGGCTCTGACAGCAGCCGAAAGAGCGGAAGCACCGAGAAAAACTGAAACTCGAAAATCCAGCGAAATTGGAGGAATTAAAGTGTTTATGAAATGCATCAGATCTATATATGTAGGACGAGAGTTCTATATATGTATTCTGTGTTTTGTAAACACTGGTGGCTACTTTTAAATGTATCAGAGCTGTTATGCATAGTAAAACTTTTGATTGTCATTACGTAGTAAATTTTTGCCAATTAAGAAAAAATCAGTGAAACAGTGGAATGGCAAGGTTTATTCCACTTTTTCATTGATGTTTTTTTGAAGTCAGCCCCAAATTTCCCACTATTTTTAAAGGTTTCTTCAATTTCTATTTTCAATTATTGTTATCTATAAGCTCTTCACTTCAAAAACTATTTTTATTCGTATTTCCTAACATATCTCTTTGGATCCAGTAAAATAAATGTTTTTTTGATAAAGTGTATTTTCGAAAATTTCTCTGAACCTATTCGGCCGATGAAATTCAAAGTCATAGGAAGTCTAAGCTCATTGGTCTATGCTCGAAAACTTGAATAGATTCTGTCATTGCGTTCAAAAGATATCAAAGATCAGAATTATATACAGAATTATATAGATCCATTCAAGCACAAATAGACATACACTTCCCCCAACCCCTTCACACATACACACATACAATAGGAAATAAAAATTAGAAAAGTGTCTAGAGACCTAATGCCGACATTCGACGAAATCGCGTTTCCTAAAAACCGAATTGAAAACAATGTATTTCTTATTTGTAACTTCGTTAAATTAAAGTTAAAAAATATAATTAACATTACGTTCCTTGTACTATTTATTTGTGTGTTTCTAATTTTAAGACTACGACCGTAGACGACAATCATTTAAATATTAATCTGATTAATAAAAATTCAGTGTAAAATGTTGAGGAAACCAACAGTTTATTTCAGAATCGAGTGTCAATAGTTAGTATCTGTCAAATACCAGATTATATCGATATTCTATTACCTAGGATGTAAGCCCATATATAAAACATTACCCTCCTTGAAATACACAGTCGTTTAATAAACAATATGAATGGTTCCTTATAATTTCTTTTGTGTAACAAATATTTCAATTTTGTAACGTAAACTGAATATTCTTGTTTCCTTTGTGTTAAGTGCACATTTTTTTTAAATTGTTCTTTTTATGGTCATTTTAGTCTTATATTTTCACGCTAATTTTCTCATTTTGTTCCAAATTACTATAACTTTGAGTTATTCAAATTTAAATAACATATTATTTACAATATAACTTTCTGTAAATTATTTCCTGCACAAAACATAGATATGTCTGTGAAATGTCTGTACTTGATTTTTCTCTTCGAGTAGCATTACAACTTAGGCAATAAATGAACATAGTTTTATATGAGAAATTAAAAATGTAGGTAATACTATCTTCATAGTGTTGTCTTACCAAAACGCAAGAAATGAGTAGACCGCACGCCTCTTAAGGTGCAAACGACGAGAATAAAGAACGCGTTTTAACGTTGTCTCTTTGGAGACTGTATTATCGATTTTTACAAAAACTTCTATACATACCTCTGTTTATATTCATGGCATCACCGTTGTATCCTATGAAATTTTATTAATGAAATACATAAATTTTTACATTACAGTCCAAAGCTAAAGAATTACGCAACGCACGTGCAGCGGCACTGAAAACTCAACAAAGGTACTTGCTCGAAATGGCGGCGGCGGTTTTGAATAAATCTCAGGATTATGTGTTTGTAAGTTGTTTTTCTTATTTACAACTTTTAAGCTTTTCCTTCAATTCATATTTGTTTAGGCTTCGTTCAAAAGTTTCAAAATTTAATGTGTTATGTCAAAAAATGAAACTATTTTATAATTTGAATTTTGAAAATTAGTTAATTAATGTGTACGAGGGCTGCTATTATGTATCCGGAACTGGCCACATACAAAACAATATTTAAAAAGTAATTAAGTTAAAAATGGAACTCCTTAGCTGTAGAATACAGTTGTTTCATGTAACTGTGAATCGTTTTTACATTGTAGCGTCATTTTGAAAATTATGTCTTTATCACCATGAACAAGCCTTTGATGCGTTGAAAATGCACGTTATGGAGATTCTTCAATCATAATGGAAAAAGTGATATAAAAATTAGTTTCAGTGTATGCAAAAATGCATCGATCATCATGGCGAATATTTTGAAAAGCAATAAAACCATATTAAATGACAGATGTTTGTTTCTTTTTGATTTTTGATTTGATTTTTGATTGTTTATTCCGGACACATAAATAGCAGCTCTTGTACTTGTATATCACTAGTGGCAAATTTGCAAATTTTTATCTATGGAGATCGTACATACAAAACTTACGATACATGAAATATTTCTAATCAGTGTCTGTATAATTGTCAAAGGGTCGGATATTTTTATTTCGTTCTTTTCAGGAAGGCGTTTATGATGACGATGTTCATATTGAGATACTGGATAGCGTCGTGGCCGAGGGAGGACGTAGCTGTGTTGTGCTTTGTGATGCCCTGTTGCCACCGTTGAAAATGGGTAAGCGGTGAACTTATTGTTTGATATTTTATTAATGAAATGTTATGTAGATATTACCGTTTTTATAAGTCTGCATACAATATTATTGTGCCTATGTTGTATAGTAAATAAATTGTGTGACTATCGTAAAAACGGAATCTGTATTGTTCAAATTTTAAGGTTCCGCACCTCAAAGGAATCTTTAAAAGGTCATTTTGTTATCCATCTGTCTGTTTGCCTGTCCAAAAGTTTTTCTTTTTCTGAGGGATGCGCGAAGGTTTAAAATTGAAATTACTATTAAATACCGGCCCTTGAAATTGTAAAAAATGAATTTAAAAATTAACGTAATAAAGTAATAATGCTCCTTTCGTCGCATATTTTGACACACGCAAATAAAACTTATAACGCACTTCCCGTTCGCAAATCGCATAGCACAAGTAAACTAAAAATCTCAAAATCGTCAATTTGCAGTTGCATCCGATAAAACATATTTTATATATTTCTTGCGATTATAAACTGATTTTTGCAATTGGACTACGGACCATAATGTAGAGGTCCATGCATGAGAGAACATATTTAAAAAAAATACAGATACTTAAAAATTTTTCAAAAAAGATTTTGAAAAGAAAAGAAAAGTATTGGAATTTTTAGGAAAGATATCTCGTCAGTATCGCTACCGAAAATGTCGCCATTCGTCGTGAATGCAGATGGATGAAATATTTACATACGGAATTCAATTTGTACGAAGCCCACAGGGCGTGAATCCTATACGCACATGCTTGGTGCTTTTTTTTATTCTTAGGGGAAGCGAAAATCTGGATAACTACAATAAGTGACCGTAACTACCCGTTAATGTCTGTAACATGAGGGATCTCATCAACTCAATCTCCATCTCTGATGTGTAAAAAAAGGCGATCAGTTTCAGTCGATAATGCCTTACACAATATTCGACCAAAACAACTGGCGTTAATAGAATAATGTTTTAGATGTCGACATCCCTTTATTATGTTTAAATGAAACTAACTAAGAGAACGATCTAACGGCCTTCTAAAGAATTTTGTTTTAAAAACGGTATTCATTGACTTTTAGACACATTTGACGTTATTAATTAAAAAATCAAATACGCAATAATAAATTAAAAATACAGAATAAAGTGTAATACTCTATACGTTTCACATAGACTTAAGAATTGAGTAAAAAAGACAAGTAGACAATAATGAACTTAAACTTGTCAAAACAGGTGTACATATCGTTATTTAGATGGACCTTGATATCATCTAATGTTTTAATGACGTTTGACTGTACTCGCTGGAATAGTTGCTAGCTACAAAAATATCCTTAAAATAATACATAGTACTTTTACAGAGTCCGGTCGGTTCGTTCCCAATCAGAAGGTGTATCTCGAAAGAACCTATATATCCGACGGATCAACGATCAGAACGGAAGGGAAATGCGTCGCTATGTACAGAACGAAGAACAAGGCCATCGACATGAAGAACGTCGCCGATGTAAAACACTCATTGTTATTTATTTTGAGAGCGTTGCTTCTTTTCGCCTATTGTTCTCATTTTTTTATTTCAGGATTTCTGCTTGGTATTCTTTGACGCGAGTGATGGAAAAAGCATCGTTGCTGGCATATACGACACTTTGAAAAGGGCCTATTTACCGGCGCTAGCAGAATGCAAAGGGTGGGGCGATCTCAATCCCCCAAATCCAAACAGCGCAGAACTCGTCAAAACATACGTCTCAAGGATAGTACTTTTCGTTGATTACGTAGAAAGTACGTAAGAAATAATTCTTTATATTGTAGTTGGGTATATTTATTTTCTGTATAGATGTTTATTAGGAACTATAAAAAATAATGTTTTAATATAAAAAAAGTTGAATTATATTTTCGAATCGAATATTCTCAAATTTCTACATTTATTACAGAAACGAAGATTGATCTCGAATGCTGTGTAAAATTCAAAATAAACTTAGAACTGTACGAGGACGAATTGTCAGATCGCGAAAAAATGAAACACGCTGTTACCAAAACTCATGTTCTTATTGAGATATGTTCTCACGTTAAAGTGTGGATAAAGCAGATCATTAAGGTGCGTCGGAGGTTTTTGTTTGGAGGCGATTTGGTCATGGGCCTTAACATAATGATGATGCGTGAACTGTTATTGTAATCTTCCTGCTCATTACAATCATATCATTCACAGTTAAAAATTTCTATAGTAATTTTACAAAAAAAAGTTGAAAGTTTTAACGCAGAAGGATCGAGTAATATAAAAATTGGGTTTTGTAGATTTACAACACTACTTATTCCAATTCAATTTAGGAAAATTATAAAACATTTGTTGGATTTTACTATATGTCTACCGAGAATCTGTTTAGCAATATTTCAATAAAAATATTGTATTTTTTAAATTAATCTTTTGAAAATATTTCGTAATGTTAGTTTGATATGTTGTAAATTTACTATACAATTGATTTTAATGAAGTTTAAAAAGATGCTAGAAATATTTATTAGCTTTCGATGATTACATGGTAACTTCAATTCCAATAATTTTTTGTAACTATAAGAAAAATTATTGTAGATTTAATTGCTAACATATTTTGTAAATTTTATAACCCTTTTATTGGTAACAAAACAAGGGTTCAAAAAAATTGCAATTAGGGTTTGAAAAATAAAAGCTTATCGTGGAATTATAATGCATCATGCAATTTTTTAATCTGTATATTAAAAATTATAAAATCACTTGTACATTTTCAGATTTTATGTCATTTTCAGTTCTAATAATTTCTTGTAAATTTATAAAAAAAATTGAAAATCAAATTACAAACAGTTCTTGTAATTTTACAACCTTTTCATTAGAAAATTACAATACATATATGATTACTACAAAAAGATTCTCAGATAACAACTTAATATTATAGGTTTTGCTACATGTCTTAAAAATTCACTCAAATTGTACTATATTTAGTATTGATACTCGTTGATTTGTAATTTTGAACATATTTTGTTGTAAAAGCAATTGCAATTCTTCAAAAATTTTACAAGAATGACATATCTCTTATGTGACGACAACTACGCAACTGCCTAGTGCACGAATGTACTTACAATTTTTTGCTAGGTTAAAATAATGTTTTATGTGTGTCTCTCCGTCTACTTATGTGTATGTACATCATATTTATTTTTTATGGAATGTGTTTGATACATCGAGACAGGCCTGCATCGAGAGGGATGTCTTAAAGTTATCATTTATAACACAAGAAAATCATGACGCTTATAATAGAAATTTGAAATATTCTTGGGGCATGATATTTTGATAATGCTTTAAAAAGCTGATAAATAGATATTTAATAATAGTCGATTATATTTTCCTTTGAAAATTATTCAAATAATCTACAGAGCTTTAATTATTTATGACCTTACACGAGTTTTTCAACAATCTTTTTGTTTGTCGCTTGTAATATGTTTTCTTTCAGGTAATAGTCCAGAGCCAGCAGTTACGACGGGAGGCCTCCAACATCGGGCCCCTGGCCGAGTTGGACTACTGGCGAAGACAACTCACTACATTCACCTCCATCATAGAGCACATCAAGTGTGAACCATGTCAAATGTATATGCATACTTTAATCAGGGCAAAATCTAAGCTCGTAAAGGTACGAAAACATGTAAAACTTTTTTTTTTGTTTTATACTTATATTTGATTTATGCGTATAAAACCACGTTGGTGATTGCCAGTTTTAGTGAACATGTGATGTAGACAAGAGCGAGTGTAGTGAAATATTACATTAAAATTAAATTGTACTGTAATAAAATTGTCATTTTGAGATTTAAATTATAATTATGTACTATTGTTTATGTATAAAACATCAACTAAATGAATGAATTTATTAAATATTCTAGAATGTTATACATAGTCACTAATTTGACTCACACGATAGTAACTAGGAACACGTCTTTTCGAAAATGGGATATTTGTTATATTTTGGTGATGGAAATATTACTTGAGGTTAGAGAACACACTGAGTTGTTTGCATAGAAAAATAATTTTCACAGCTTCAGTAGGGAAAGGTTGTTTTTGGTGCTCGCAAACAAGCAGCAAGACGTATAAGTTCCTTTAAGAAAAAAAATTAGAATTTCAAATTCAAAGTCTAGGTACTTTGAATTTGAAATTCTAATCGAGTTTAAGAAATCTTAAGTTTAACAAATCTAAGTTTAAGAAATAGTAGTTTAAGAAATATAAGTAATCTTAATCGAGTTTAGTGCAGTTTTTGAAACTATTTTGTGCAAAAAAAGCCCCAAATTACTTTCAGAAGCTGCACAGCCTCATTAGTTTTTTTTTGTCATTTGTTCAATAATATGAATGTGATATTATTGATGATAAAAAACCATTTCTGAATCAAAATATCAGTACTTGAGACGTTGTGTTTACAAAATGTAATCGTGTGTATATTAATTTCTGTTAATTTTTTTCAATACCTTCATCAAAAAAGCGGTTTTTATTAAATACATTTATTTTTTGTTAAAAATTAAAAGATTTTATATTGTACAGGAAGACACATCGACTGTCTTTGATTATTGGATAAATAACTATTGTTAACTATAAAAGAAATAGTAGTTATGAATGTAAATAAAATACTGAAAGTAATTAATTTCAGAAATGGAAGCAGTTAGATAACCAAGTGACAGAATATTATAACGAAGCTTTCGATAATGTGAAGTATTTGTACGCCTTAGAGAAGTACTGTGAACCACTCTACAGGTTAGTAAGTTCCTTTCTGTTATAAATGGATTTACTTTGCCAGCACTTATATAGATATGTCGTCTATTTTAACATTTAAAATAATTCAACAATTAATGTTGATATTGTCTTAGTAGTAACTCTTCTTATGGTTTTAATATGGTCATTCAGATGCGATCCCGACACCCTGGAGCAATACATCCCAGGGCTTTTGTATACAGTACGAACTATATACGGGACATCGCAATACTACAATACTACGAAACAAATATCAACATTGCTGGTTAAGGTCACAAATCAGATTTTGAACATGTGCATGAACTACCTGACCAAGGACAAAAAAAAGACGATTTGGAATCAGGACAAATTAAGGTTCATCGATAAAGCGAAGGTATACTGTTCAATCCTTGTGTTTCGATATTCCATGTTATGTTTCGTTCTGGGTATGGGTTATATTCAGTTTAGGCTACGTGGTGTCTGCACTGTTCGGATGTGAGCATTGGGGCTGTTGTCCTGTTCTATGTTAATAAATATCGTAGCGAGTGTTAATATCGATGTGTCGCTGTAAAATCAGCCGTCAGAGAAACGTGACTGACGGTCTTTAATATGATGATTTGAAGCTGTTTAAAAATGTCTTATTTATATACTTACAGTTTTGTCTAGAACTCTATAGTTTTATCGCTTATGCTACAACGAAACCCAAAAGAAATGGCTGCAGCGTCCGATGAGAAACCTTTTGATTGCTCAGAGATGTACATCTTCGGGAAATTTGAAACATTCAAAACGAGGCTCATAAAGGTTGTTATTATTATCGGATTAGCGGTGTTAAAACTAAATTTGTCTAGAACCGATCTCAGTTTTTGTTTTTATTTTCAGATCATTGATCTTTTTGAGACATATATAAAATATTACGTTCTAACTAAATCCACAATAGAGGGCATTGATGAATACGCTGCTAATTTCATGAAGTATTTCAAAAATATTTCATCGAAGTCTTATGATGCTTTAGAGCACAGGTGTTTAGTATTGACATTACTATGATAAAATCATCCAAGATTGATTACCTTCTACGTGTAGGTTAGGCCGTGAAAATAGACTCCTAGGATAGTATAGAAGCCTAGTGACAGTTTCCGTATTATTTCCGTATTTCAAGTGTTATATGAAATTAAGATATTTTAAATTTGAATTAATTCTTCATAAATTCTTTGTTTCTGTTTACAGACGCCCTGATTTCGACAGAGATTATAAGATATACAAAGATGCTGTTACAAATCAGGAACTGTTGCTAGAGAATTTTATGATCAGCGTATGTATTAGTAGCGACTACACTTAAACATTGAAAGCCTAGTATAAGGAGTAATAGTGTAGACAGTGACTCTATAAGTGTCACATTTTCAAGTTGTATTCATGTATTTGTACTTAAGTAATTAGTTTGTAGACAATTCCATACAAAAATTATGTTAAGAAGTCTTTTGTGTGTGAATATGGTTAAATGTAAGTAATTTACAAAAAGGTTTTTCAAGTTTTGTGAAACAATTTGCTGTTGTTTTTTATCGTTTAACAAATCGTCTTGGTTATAGAGTGTGGACGCGTGCCCGACCACAGAAATCGCTTTAGCCTTGTTAAAGCGTTTCGCAATACTGCAGCTAGAATGCTTCTACTTGGAAGACGAATATTACGATTTGATTAGCAAATTCACCGAAGAGATTGAATCTTTACGAGACAGGTATAAATTATAGCTCGATTCATTTTTTGTTCAAATTTTTCAGTGATTGCCGTAGCACGGCCAAACATTGACACTTCCTATTATTAAAGCCAATAAAGTATGCACTGAACATACGAGAAAGGTTTGTTATAACTCAGTATGACTTTATTGTAAACTGACACATTAAGATCTATATTATTTCATCTCCACGAAGGATGTTATGAAGCAACCATAAATATAAAGGTGCATACGGATTATGGAGGTAGATAGTATTCGACAATTGGCGTACCATCTCTGATTGTTGAATAGGTGAGTATTATGTGAGGAAATCCCTTTTGCATCAGAGGCGCCATCTACTCACTGTGTTTATAGAGGTTGTATTATAATCACATCACTTTGTGTGATCATATGCAATTTCTAAAGCAAAACAACAAGTGATAGAAACCGGGTAACAATGAGTCGGGCTTCCGAATTGAATGAGTCCTACTTGCACTTAGCCAGTTTTTTACTCTAAAGGGAGATTTCAAAATATTATTCTATAAATAAATTACATTGTTTTCGGGTCACCTCCATTTTTACTTCTGTTGATACACAAACGAAAGATGTTTGTTTGTAATATATCTACAGACGAATGGATATGCAGGCACTACAGAAGCCTAAACATTTGATACTGCAATAAAATTAAATTTATTTATTTGTTTGTGATAGAATAATTTCGAATATTCAATTATTGAATTTGTTGTTTTAAACGGAAAAGGAGAATATTTCAAGAACCTGCACGTGAGTGGTATAATGAGTTCGCATGTAAATCAGAAGGTATTAGCTACGATTCCTGATCAGGGGTGAATTGATCAATGACTATATGATTTTATAATTTGATTTAAATCAAACCATTCATCAGTTTGTCCGGCAGTGCATTAAGCCGTCGGTCTCGGCCGTTTCTATGAAATCAACAGACAACGTCTTGAACTGGGCCAGTATAGAGGGGCCCTTCATTTGAAATAAAATAATTATGCGTGTCTGCTTCCGCAGTGAAGATACCTGATACAACAGTCGACGATATATGGAAATTCATATCATGAATATTGGACCAGCATGGAGACGCTATAATTTAATACTCTTTTAGATAAGATCCATTCCCTGCAATGGCATTGTACAAATACAAGTGTTTCAATGTCAGGTTGAATTTTGAATTCTCATTGAAGGTACAATGAAGAGAGAGAAAACCCTGAGCTACCTCGAAATATGCCACCAGTGTCTGGCAGAATTCTGTGGATCAGATTTTACAATCAACATATTCAAGGACCAATGAAAATCTTTCAAGAACACCACGAAGTCATAACACATCCAGTAAATTTTAATGATGATTTTTTTTTCTTTTTTAAATAATCACCATTTTGATTCGAACCAATACATGTGAATATTATTTCAGAACACACAAAGATGCATTAAGTTGTACAATGTTCTCTGCATCGTATTTGCTGAGTTTGAACATATCTATCATTATGCTTGGGCAGACAACGTGGGACAAGTGAGTGTATATCCATGCTTTCAAATGTCATTATTTGTTAGTAGATTTTATCTTTATATAAATCATTCACAATAGTCGTAGATGTGGACCTCTACGCCTCTACATGGGCATTTGTCGATTTATTAATATTTGCTGCGGTAATTTTTGTTTTTTAAGGTTTTATTTTTGCATTTGAAATAATTTGTCTTCCCTAGTGCAAATTGACGAATACGAAATAACCAATGAGCTTTTACTTCATTTAAGAAGTAAGCCATTTATTATAGTTAAAAAAAAACAAATATTTTTTTTATTATTACGTGTTTTTGTGTCGCTTTGCTTCGACTCAACTTTTATGAGGCTCGCACGACAGTATGATCTCTCTAAAACAAAATTTTTTTTAAATCAGTTTCCGAGTTTTACATATAACGTAAATGATATAACTAAAAGAAAAAGTGGTAACGATTGAAAAGTTACAAAAAAATATGTAATATATATTTCGTCCGATTAGCGCGGGTCCACCTTATATATTAGAAATATAATAATATTATTGTGAAGAAAAACACTATTGTTCATTGATATTGGACTTATGAAAAAAGGTTTTATCTAGATAAATGATCAGACCAATTCAATAATAGTAAATTTGATGCCATTCACCATCTTAAGAATATTTATCAATCCTAGTGTTTTTGAGTGCCTTGTCTTCGCCTGATATCTAACCTTATCTAATGTTATTGAATTACAAATTTTTAAATAATACTTTGAATGGATATCGTACTTTAGCTCACAAAATTTAGATGTCGTCAGTTCTGAACTCCATTAAAACATTTTTATTATTTATTTTTAGGTGAGGATGGGATTAACGGCGCCAATACTGATTAAGCATTCCGTGACAAACATGTTTATTGTGAATTTTAGTGTATACATTCCGGAATGTATTAGAGAGGTGGAATACATGTGGCAAATGGGGAGAAGTGAGGATTTATGGTTTATTTCTTTTTTCGGTGAACAAAAATTTGAATTATTATGGTATATTTTTGATTTTAGCTGTTCCTGATTTTGCGCAGATTGTGGCGTATTGCAAAAGTAAGGTTCTCACCAGTTACGAACGTATTAAGTATCTGGTCGAGAGAAATAATCGGATTCGTAAGTAAGTATCGTTCATACATACGAAATTATTGGACTTTCTCTCTCAACAGCAAAGATCGGAAGTAGATAATAAATAAAGTTATCCACGAACGTACGATTATACCTAACTGGAAATATGGATACTATCGTACGACATTATACAATGCATTGCGTAAACATGAATCAAATTTGTTTAACACTTTTTTATCTTTTTCTTTATCGATTTTCCGTCGAATTCGTGATTCTTGCGTGTTTGGTCGACTTTTTACCTTCTACGTCATCGCCGTTATTAGTACGTTATTGATCAAAAATCACGCGTGTCTGGGCGCCGTGAGAGCTTTAAAACTTGGTAAAAATCGAAGAAAAAGAAATCATAATTTAAGCCTCTATTTCTTAAACTGCTGACGCTAGAATAACTAAATAGAAATAAAATAAATACATTGTTTACTTCCGTCAACCACATTGGTGGCATATTAAAAGAGGACTAACTAATACGCATCTAAAACGGACGAGTTTGCATGAATAAATTGATGGATATCAGTGAAGCAAGAGGGATATACAAATATCGTACCGTGTGGAAACATATAGTCGCTGCCTACCCTTCTGGAAAATAGGCGTAAATTTGTAATATTGTTACTTTTTCTCTCGAGTGTCTGTCTATTGAGCATGGCAGGTGTGACAAACTATAGAATTTGCTTTGATCGGCATTTTATAATCGCAGAGGGACCCTGACGACCTTGATCATCGTATCCAGCCAATGTGCAATATGTTTTGCATCACATCTGATACTGATGCAATATAATGCCAAGATAATTTAATTTTTTTGCTAGAACGATGAGATTTCGTTGCGCTAATTCATTGTTCACACAGTTCAGATACGGGGGTACCAAATATGAAAATCATTATTTGTAATTTATTTGCGAATGTATGAAAATATAGCGTTGTGAGTTCATTTCTGCCGATATCCAGCTTGACAGGGATGATAAATTGTTAGCATGTTATGTGGAAACCTTATTGATAATTCTAATAATATACTATCCTAGAGAAAGTAAGAAATAGTAGAAAAATAATCATTACTTCATCTCGTTTACTATAAACATTTTGTATATATTTAATGCCGATTAAAGAACTTCTTTGCGTAGAATATTCTCTTTGGTTGTTTATAATTTTTTATTACGTAGACCCATTAGACAGATGGTTAGTCACATTAATCCATCTAGTTTTTCACCGGCGTTAAGAATCATTGTAATGTTAAGTTAGAATAGTTCAGTTAGAATAAGTCAGTCGAGTCATTTTCCTTTTTAACGAGTATGGCTCACGCTTTTTCGATTTGATAGTTGTTTTCTCCAGAATCACTAAAAACTATATTGGAATTATTTTAATAGAAATATGCCCAAACTATATTTGCCGTTATTGAGAGCGCAGTTGGTAAAAATGGACAAAGCCTTTCAGCCAGGATTTTCGACCATCACTTGGACGTCATTAGAGATTCCAGCTTATTGTGACCGCATCGAGAATGTATTGGATGAAGTTGATCTTTTTTTAAAAGAGGTAATGTACATATCTATTTCAGGGCTTGCATTTTCATTTTGTTTCTGTAGAATGTAATGAGCAAGCAGTTTTTATTATTTTGTTAATATATAGAAAGAAGTATTTGCTGTAAATGTAATTTTTATATATTTAATAATTTAGTAATATATTTTGTCAAAAGCAATGAACACTATTTTATAACAGAGACCTAAGCACCTAAGCTGTACCATTCAGTTCAGTGTAAAGTTAGAGTCAATACTTCGTTTTAATGTTACCACTAATCTGAAATACGTGTAGGTCCTACCCTAGGGAGTTTATACTTATACACTGTATCACGCTTTAGGTACGTCTAAATCGATTTCTTGTCAGTGGCACAATAGCGAATTTTTTTATTACCAAAGGACGATCAAATCAAAGATTCGTTTTTAGTGGAACTAATGACTTGATTTCCTTTCTTGAATTCAAAGAATTCACTTTCATCAAATCTTGCAATGATACATAATTGACAAATTACAATAAAAACACATCCCGTCGTGTTCATAAATATAAGTTTGCGGAAAATGTTTTTTCGTGTTTTATACACAAATTCAGTGCAATTTTGCAACATATTTTATTTACATTTAAATATATATATATATATATATATGACATTTTGTTTAATAACTTGTTGCCATTTTGTAGGTAGTTATATAATCGTATTGCTGTAGATATTATGGGAATTCTGATTAAAAAACTGTGACAACTAGTTTTAACAGTCCTCTCTTGATATTAACCTAACACTACCAAAAGAATTCTGAGGAGACCAAAACAGGTGAAAATCTGAGGGTTCAAGGTCAGGTCTATATGGTGGATACATTAACACTTTCCAACCGAACATTGAGAGACATATTTGCTGAGTAGCAAAAGATGTGTGTGGTCCGGCGTTAACATGGTGAAAAACCATATTAGCGCCCTTTCTGTTGATAGATTTCGGCTGTATTTTCTCTACTTCTTGCTTAAGTCTCATCATCTTTTGGCGTTAGAGATCCGAATGGATGGTTTTTCCCAGCGGTAAAAGCTCAATGATTAGTGCCCTTCTAATCTCACCATACACATAGCATCAAATTATTGCCAGTTAATCCGGGTTTCG
This sequence comes from Eumeta japonica, assembly GCA_005406025.1. Taxonomy (NCBI): domain Eukaryota; kingdom Metazoa; phylum Arthropoda; class Insecta; order Lepidoptera; family Psychidae; genus Eumeta; species Eumeta japonica. The sequence goes on from BGZK01000273.1 coordinate 48,334, forward strand.
CTGGGCTGTGGTGCTTGTTTCTTTTGACCATGATGTTCTTCGCACCTTCTTGTCGTAGATAATCCATTTTTCATCACCAGTGATAACTTTTTTTAAAAACGTTTGTTTCATTACGTTTCAATACAGAATCGCAAATGACTACACGATTCATTAGATTTCTTTTAAGGAGCTCATACGGGACCCAAGTATCGAGCTTTTTTTGTATATCCAGCTTTTTTCGAATGGGTCACAACTGTTTTGTAGCCAATCTCCATCTCTTCAGCTATGTCGTACAAACTAATATGCTAATGTTCCTCTACTTTTTCTATAATGGCATCGACTTTATTCGTAACAGGTAGACCAGAGCGAGGTTTATCTTTAACATCAAAATTACCGGACTGAAAACGCTTGTACTAGTTTCGTGCTCTCTTACCGACACTGCATTAGGACCATAAACGTTAGATCTGCAAATGTTTTTCTCGGCTTGTGTCACGTTTTTCTCTTTTTTTTATAAAAAAGAGAAAACTTAAAAATGTATCGAGTTTCTACGTTACATTAACTGATTTTGGTGGACAGAAAAACGATAGAAAAATTGGTTGTTTGTAAAGTCGGTTTACGGACGATAATTTTACGTGATAATGTTATAAGAAAACATTAATGAGAAATTGCATTCTTTTATAAATTGAATTGAGTTATTATCACTGTATTATCATTAGTTTGTATACTACAAAGGAGTTAATTGAAAATGACAATGTTTTTGATAAATTAACATTTATTTCCACTCGTTAATTCAAATGTTTTTTTACTTAAATTATACAGTTCAGATTAGTACACTCAGAGTATTTTAAATTTTAAAATAAATATTAAACAAAAAAAATCACTTTCGAGGTCATGTTCAACGTAAAAATCGTATACAATGTAAAAATCATAGTAATAATATTTGTAATTCAATAAATTGTTTATTGACCTGAAATTACTACTTTACCAGGTGATCGACATGAAAGAAGCCCGAGTAGATGGTGTATTGAAGTCCATAGCTAAGACTGTGTTAGTGTATTTACCTAAACATGCTGTTACAATAAATGCTTTTTATGAAGAAAATTTAGTTCGTCGAGATGAATTAGGTGCGGTTTAAACAATGTTTAACTATAAGTAATGATATTATATGATAAAGGTAAAGTAGATGCTGATTATTATTTTTTTATAGTCAATGAATTGCAGCAGAAATGTACCACAGCCGAGTTAGCTGTTATCGAATTGATTCACAAATTTCTCGATAGCATCCCTTCCAAACAAATACAAAATCTGAAAGACAACTGGTAAGTAAAAGTTTACTTCGATAAGTGACCCGTTGAGACAGATTTTTGAAATATAAATGTTTGAATATAGGTTGGATTTGGAAAAGGCATTGAAGCAGGTCACGTCTGCTACTCGAGTGTTTCCTCAAAATGCAGGTGAATATTTTCTAACCTAATTTAAATTTGGCTTAACCTTTTTTGAAATAGCAGAAATAAGAACAACAGTTTTATAGTTTCCTAATAAAATATATTTGAGCACAGAATAATTTAAAACAAGTCATGTTTGCTACGATACGTGGAAGTTTTTCCCTTTTTTTTCTTGTCAACGTTGTTATTGTTCGTCTTATGACGTCCATAGGCCTTCGAGGCTCGCGATTATTATTTGCCTTGTAACTTCTTAGGTCAGATATTTAGATGAGGATACCTTTTTTCTGACATCCGATTTAAATGAACAAAGGCCTCCACTGTGTTCCAAGTCAAACTTTTTCTACTCGTGAAAACCGGCATCATAATCCATTCAGTAATTTGAAAGATGTTAAAAATCGTTACTTTCTCTTATATTATCTTTTTCTTATTTCTATCTCTCTCTCTCTTCATTTTTCATACATGCCTTCAATGTACAGACACACCGGGTTCTATTGTTTTATTATATGTATAGATAAACAAAATAGGAATTTTAAAAAGATTTTACACCTTATATCAAATGTTGTTCATTGTTAAGTAGTCAATATTTAATATGTGTTTTTAAGTTAGTTTTGTTATTCTATATTTTTTCGTTAAAGGAATATAATCATTGTGACATTATCTGCAGCTTTCTTGGAAATTGAGGAACCCGATCGTTTTGAACCAGCTCAGGTGATAAATGAATGCAATGAACTGTTTGCTTATTTTAATCAGAAATGCTTAGAAGCTTTAATTAAATGCACGAGATTAACTTTGGACACACTCAAGCGACGAGCTTCCGTATCTAGGTAAGATTAAAATTACATCGTTAGGTTGGAAGTTAATATCTCTTGGATATTCATTTAGGTGTGTTGGATGATTTTTGAAACAGAGTTGTTTATTTACAACACTTGTTATTTATAACATAATATAATTATCGCACTAATAGATTGACTCTGGATCACTCTGAAATTGATAAAATTTATTGTTCACATTTTCTTATTGCATTCATACTGCAGCACTAGATCTTAACATTGTTAGTAACTGCCTAAAAATTGAGAATCTTATACATAATTACCACACAAGACTGGCGATTTCACAGTAATGCCTAAAAATGAGAGTATACGCCTCTCCTTCTGCGGCATCCACTACTACACTAGGCTTTGAATTGACAGTAAGAACTTACATGTAAGGTTGTTGAACAAGTCTTCTCTCGTATGATTCTACAATGTCCCAGTCTTCTCAAAACCCATATTAGAATGGTACACTCAATTGAGAGCGTGCATTTTAATTGTTACGCTTGGCAGACGGTTTGCAATAATAAATAGTACCGGATTTGCTTTTATTAGTTTGTAACTACAGGAATGAATAGTGTAGGTTCCAGTTACAATTACAAACATTACGAGATTTATTTTCCATCTTCCTTATTGGAATTTTGGTTAACTGCAGCGATCTTCTGTAACCTATGCCGTTAATCTTGGAACAAAAATGAGTTATATGTATTTAAAAATTAATGAATTTGAGATCCATTTAAACGCACTAGTGCGAACGCGTTACTTAAAGTAGGGTTGTTACATTCGTAATTGAATGTGATAAGTACGTAGGCCCGTCCGCGTAGATAGAAAATTAATCTCTGCACATTTTCTGTTTTATGTAGAACTATTTTGCAATCACTCTTAATTTCGATCTCAGTTTATTTTTCATTTTAATTGCGCCGCATTCAATGTCATATCCGATTCTGTTCTCAGTTTTGATCCCGTTTCTAGTTTTCAATACCGGTTTTTGATCAAAACCCCATTCCAACATTCGATCCCGATTTAGTTCCTGTTCTCAAACTTAATCCTGGTTACAGCCTCAATTTCGAAACGGCTCAAATAGTATCAGCGCAGTGGGAACTCATTGCTAGATGAAAAGTATTCTGTTAACGACGTACGTGTGTCGCATTTTACCTAAATTCGCATTGTCATTTGCGCATGATTGAGTAACAACACTCTAAACAAACGAGCGTCGTAAGATTACATTTACAATATTATTGGGATAAATATTACTGTAAGTTAGAAAAATGTATATATGCATGACGTGCACTATATCTAAGTTTCTGGAACTGGCGACTTACATAAACTATATTTAAAAAGTAATTACTACATTTGAAAATACAACTCTTTGGCTGTAGAATATAGTGCGTTTCATTTAACTGCCAAATTGTTTTTACATTGTGGTGTCATTTTTAAGAATTGCGTGTCATGAAATTTTTTGTAGTATGATTATCTGCGATTTTAAGTGTAATTTGAGAACTCTGAAAAGCATCGCTCGGGTTCGAATTGCTTTTGGCGATGAAGCACCATGCAAGACGACTATTGTAGCTGGTTTGTAGAATTCAAGTGCAGTTGTGTTAATTTGTGACGAATTTCATGATTATCGCACGTCCACCGCAGTAAACAACAAAAACATCAATGCTGTGTGCCGTATGATCGACAGGCATGTGACATTTCATGAGATGTGGCCATCCTCAGGTATAGGCATGAGTCAAATACAATCAGTCCTACACAAAAATTTGGGTATAAAAAAGCTGTGCTCGCGGTGGATCCCATACAATTTGACCGAGGTTCAAAAAACGGATCCCGTCACTTGGTGCAATGCCATGCTTACCAGATTCAAGGAAGGGCGGTGAAATTTGGTGTAGAACACAGTAACAGGTGAAACGTGGATTTATTGCTACGATCCCAAAACAAAGCAGCAATTGACCATATGAGTCTATCGAGATGAGCTGAAACCAACCAAAGTGGTGCGCAAACGAAGTACTTCTAAGCGGATTATCTCTTTTTTTTAATAATTTGGACACGTGGCTACTGTTGCTTTGGATAATTGCCGTAACGCAAATAATGGTTTGTACACGACTATTTGTATGCCAAAAATTATTGACGAATTCCGTAAAAATAACCATAAATGTCGTATCATTTTACACAATGCCAGTTGTCATAAGGCCAAACAAAAATAATTTTTTAAGAAGAAATACGTAGAACTTATGAGCAATCCCAACAATCCCGACAGATCGGGAATGTAACAAAATATGATGCCAGGGCACCTTGTGACATTTTTTGTTCTCAAAAATAAAGAACCACTTAAACGGTCAACGATTTTCATTACCAGAAGACACTGTCGAAAAGTATCAAAAACTTGTTTCCGTAGTCACCAGGAAGGAGGGACATAAATGTTTTCAAAATTGGTTTATTCGTATGAAAAAGTGCATTTATGCTAAAGAAGAATATTTGAAGAAACAATAAATTTATTTTTTATCAATCATAATAATTTTTTCCTTTTCATTCTAGAAATTTTTAGTGCGTCCTACGTATATGGGTATGCCAGAAATAGCCCTATTGATTTTGATGACGATTTTTATTTTGATGAAGTAATTTCTTTTGAAGTTTATCTATGTAGGTGCTTTCCCTGGAAAAATGAGATAAAGAATATGAATGTTGCTTTATTTAGCGCCACGTAGTAGAATTTTTAGATAATTTATTTTTTTAGGTTATTGTTACGTTATTGGTTCTCAACAACAAGTGGCACTGCATGGCATAAACTGCAGATGGCACCATTATACATGTTATATTATGTATTAAAATATTGAACATAAGCAACTTTTCCCGTGGGAAGTTATAATATTCCCACTGCAAGTTTGAAAGACGCCGAGTAAGGTTTAGTTGCCCATATATTGTTATAAAACGTGACTTTTGCTACAACATTTGCTGCGTACTTTTAGTATTAAGCGTTATATAATTGAGAAATTTAAAACTTTCGAAGTATTTATATTCGTTATTTTAGCTTATTAACTATGACAACGGATCCTGAAGAACAGAAACTTTTGACGCCACTTATAAGTGTTATGATGTATATTGAAATACCAAGGGTCCTATTAAAACCTACGTTAGAGGAAATACAGACTTCATTTACGCAAGTTAGTATCACTGTAGACCATGAAGGATAGGAATGTGGTTTTTGCCTGTAGTATACATGTAAGTTTTTCGTTGTCAGGTGGTATTGAATTGTATCTTAAATATTCACCGGAATGTGTTCATGTGGGGACAACAGCAACAAATACATGAAATGCAACAAAAGTTTCAATTACTTGCCCCTTCAGGAAGTCAAGTTTCGGGTAAATTTGTACAATTTCAATTAAATCTCTAGAATTCCCTTGTATATTTATTTCATATTATTAAAACCATAGTTTTTATAAACTTTCTTAGATTGTAAATGCCACGATAAAACACTAAAGGTACAGTTTTCAAGTGTTTTGTATATTGTTTGTGAGTTCATAACAAATATTTTTAATGTTACAAATATCGAATTAAATATTTAAGGGTTATTAAATTTTAGACAAAATACTTTCAAATTGGACTTGGCCAGCGTAAAGGCGAGCGGCGCAGTGCACCGGATTAGATTCCTTGCCATGAGAGCATTAAAACTAATACGTTTTTTCCCTTAAGTCAAATTAAAACCATTTGTTTAGCTTGTGGAAGGGTATATCTCAGCTGAGGAATAATTAAAATCGAATGTTGACGTTGAAGCCTCTCAATCTGGTATGGAAAGATTGTGGGATGCTAGGTTCTGTGGGGTGATGAAAATCTGACATAATGATTATTTTGGTGCTGGTATTAGTTAGACTGAAGACTATGAAAATTACACATAATACGTTATATATAAAAAAAAAACTTTCAATATTTCATATCTAATTTAATTAAAAGTCACTAAGCGTTTCCGTCAAATTACAGCTCGGTCAACAAGTACATTGTATGGAATCAAAAGTTACTTTCGTATGGTTTCTGATAATAAAGATATCGTTAGAAGTGTTATGGCACTCCAGGGCGTGATGTTCATGTATAAGCCCGATATTGACAACTTGATAAAGGTTAGTGGTCGAAAACGCTATTGTGTTCGGATTGATCTTCCGCTTTTTTGGAACGAAGTTCTTTACGGCGGGCTTGGAGGAGATAGAGATTTTGCTGCGCGACCGAACTGAAAAAAATGTGATAGTAAAACCGTAAGAAAAAGTCCGTGGAATAAAACCGTAAGAATAAGAAAAGTCCGTGGAATAAAACCGTTAAATGAGATGTGCGCAGGCGCGACAGTCGTATATTGTTAGATATGTCGTTATTTTACTGCACGTTTATTGGCCAAGGTGACGCGAGCTCGGCGAACGGCGAGCGCTGATTGGTGGATCACACCGGGCACGGCTGGCATGAGGCCGCGCGACTTGTTACGACTTCGCGCGATTAACGAGCATCGGTCGGGGTTATTTTCCACTAACAAATATATGTCGGTAAAATATAAGAAATAAATCATAATATACGTAAATTTTTTCGAAAATAGAATTAACAATAAGAACAGAAAATGAAGATGATTGAAAAACAGATAGTAAGGAGTAAATGTCATAATTCCACTACAACGATCACCAAACGATTTAAGTAGCATCTTATAATAAAACATATTCCTGTCATAACACTTAAAGAACATTATATTTTTTTGCAAATTGTGTCGATTCGACATTAGCCGAAGGAACTTCGTTCCTACCTGGTGTCCCACGACACCACTCGTTTATTTTCCTTTATGACAATTATTAAATGTAAGTAATTCGTTTTTAGGCATACGGCAGATTTTCTGCAATATGGGCGGAAGATAGGACGCAACAAATTAAAGAATTTGTGGACGTTGACCCTGGAATTGTCGTTATTCGTGACAGGTTTAGAATGTATGAGGAGCAAACCGAAGAAATACTTGCATTACCCGATAGACATATCATTGGTTCCATAGAGATAAATATGGGTATATAAAGAATGTTTAATACTTTAATATGTTTTTTTTTTATTAAATACTCATGTCTTTAAAACAATTGTGTCTACTCTAAACTTTGATTATGATTATTTGCTATCAAAATATTATATATATATATATATATATATATATATATATATATATATATGAAAGCTTCATTAATACACAGTAAAGTGCGTGATCTAATATTTATGTAATGTTACAATTGAATGTTGAATGACATGGATTAATTCATAATTAAATAGAAAATCTGTCTGTCGTTAATAAACCAAAAATATTGTTTAACTTATGAAGCACAAAAATCAAAAGCCAGAGTAGCATTAATAAGTTAAATAATATGAAATTAAATAAATTATATTACATCATGACTTATGCTTATGCTATTTCAGATAACTTGAAATTGGCCTTGCATCTCGAATCTGCCGAATGGAAAAGAATTTTGGGTAAACTCTTGTGCATAGCGTATAGAGATAAAGTATATGTTTTAATGCAGTTCATTGTCGATAGAATGAAAACTTTAAGTAAGAAACTAAAAGATTTGGACGATGTGAGAGTTGCTATGATATGTTTAGAACTCATCAGGACAAAATTTATTGAGTAAGTTTTCTCTTGTAACGATTAACATAAGTAACGTTTTTGTCTTCAATTTTAAAAGGAAATGGAGTAATATTAAAATAAAATATTTTTTAGAATGGACTTTGAAGTGGACGTCATCGAAGACACTTATGGAACATTCGAGGAATACCACATTGAGGTGCCAAAAGAAGATGTGGACTTAGTTGATGGTCTAAGATATTCTTTTAAAAATATGCTCACGACTGTAAGTTAGACTCTAATAATCGGAATATTTTTGTGATTTGTTGTTTAGTTTAGTTCTTTGTACTTTTTATGTTAGTAATGACTATATAATTTATACGGTCTCATCATGGTCGCCTACAAATCTGTGTAGGCGCAGCAAGTGCAACAGAAAATAGTTGAAATGCAGGGCCCGCTTCAGGACGAACTAACTAAAGGCGTGGCGTCTTTTAATGAGGATGTCCTTAAATTCGATGCAGACTATGACAAGTTCGGCCCTATGACGCCCGGATTGACGGCACGGGAAGCCAGCGATAGGTAAATGATGGTGTATTATAATATGTTAAAATAATTAACGGCATGTTTTGAATGAAATAGATGTAACAATCACCACTTGTGACATTGAAACAATATTCTGTAGTCATCCTTACAAAAAATAATCATTTTTACAGGGTTATACTATTTCAGTCTCGCTTCGATGACCTGTGGCGTAGGTTCGAAATGTATGGAAGTGGAGAAAAATTGTTTGGTATGGCGCTTAGCGATTATCCGATTTTACACCAAAAGAAAAAGGAATTCAGTTTATTGACCAAATTGTAAGTAAGAGTGAATTAATGGATTATTTATTTGATTTTATTGGAAAGTGTTTTTAAATAAAATAAAAGTATGTAAACATTTTAAAAACATGCATATCAAATTTTTTTATGAAAAAAATACCGAATGGGCGAAGCATTTCAGTTCTATATAGGCGGATCCTGAAATGATTGTCAATGATTAGACTGATTTAATTTTGTAACAAAATATTTATACAAATTTAAAATAATGAAAAGTTTAACATAAGCTTACAAAGTTAAATAATAAAATGGTATAGCAAGGAAAGTCTTATTAGAATTAATTTACTTATTTCTTGCTAATTATTACTTGTAAAGCTGTCAATCAGCTGCACTATATGCTGACTGAAGAGCTAGCCAGTCTCTAGGATTCCTCTGATCAATCTCTGAACAATAATACGTTGATTGCAACTCATTATCTTCCATAATTGTTTCAAATGTAAATAGTTAAATAATTCTTGAATGAAAAATTAAAATTTTAAATTGAGAAAGAAGTCATTGAACTTGTTGTTCGTTTTAAAATAATGAACAATAATATTAAGTAAGTTGCTGAATCTTATTACAGATACAACTTATATTTGTCGGTTATGAATACGATTGATGGGTATATGGAGACGCCGTGGGTAGAGATCGATATAGAACAAATTGTAGCTCAGCTGACTGAATTTGATCTCAGGCACGTACATACATGTTATATTTTATTAGTGTTTTATGACGATCAGTGCTTATTAATTTTACTTATGCTTAGATGTCGTAAGCTACCAAAAGGGATGAAGGATTGGCCGGCATTTGTTGAACTTAAAAAGAAAATCGATGATTTTAATGAAACATGTCCTCTGCTACAGCTTATGGCCGATAAATCTATGAAAGAACGTCATTGGAAGAGACTGGAGCAATTGATGGGTTAACATTTTTGTGTTTTATTTATATCGTATCGTATATGCGTTGTTAAGTTTATAAAGCAATATTATATAATTTCTTTCGGTTAAAATTTAGGCTTTAATATAGATTATATTTATTTAAGTCTAAGTATTTTAAATGTCATATAAATTTAATACTAAGTACTTTTTTAGTTTCTTAAAAAACATAGCTAGACAAAAAAAGATCTAAACATATAATATTCTCCCATAGGATGTGTTTTGGATGTGGAGTCTGAATCTTTCACTTTGGCTCATGTAATGGAAGCTCCATTGTTGAAATATAAAGAAGATGTAGAGGTAACTGCAGACCTTTTCATTAAAAAGTAACAATACCGTGTTGTGAATGCAAATGTAGTGGTTCTCTTACTGGCATTGAGTACATTCTGTATACTAGTCTACCTAACAAGTAGAAAATGATGATAACGTGATATTGTTAAGCACGTATATAAGAAGAGCTTCACGAAGGGTAGAAAATTTATTTCAATTATTTAAACATTTTCTTTTTATGTATAATGAAGACGAAAGTCGGAGAATTGTTTAACTTGTTATAAAATGGACTTTAAGTTAAATTTCCGATGGAAATAAATTTTTTAAAGTGTCCTAAATACACTATAATTTATTAAATTGTTAAATAAATATTTAATAGCTTAAAATAATTATTTAGTGTGACGTATTCGATTTTGACGCCCCACGCCGAGGTCGATTTTCAGTGTTAAATTAATATTATAAACAATGGCGGTAGAGTTTGAAAAGTAAATGTTTTCATCCTTAAAGAGAAGGAAAGGAAATGTCCTTCTCCTTAATTATCTTTTTTTAAAATTTCGTAAACATTAATAGTTTACGAGATATTGGCAAAAAACGAAATATCTTTTTTTTTCCATGTTTAATGCAATTTATTATGTGCTACTAAACGCTTTCGATATATTTTCTAGACATTATTCCGGATTAAATGAACTATCACACGTATTTTTATGATCAGTATCTCTATTTTTCACCATTTTTCGTCTTGTTACTTAGACTATAATACTTGTGAAGAACTTTATTCAAAACCTCCTTAGAAATTTAAGGTTTAAAAGAAAAATTGATATTAATTATTAACTTGTATTTAGTAATATCTACGACGTTTGCGAGAATACGATATGCAGATTTTGTAACTACGAACGAATTCCTGCCTACAGAAACGCAAATTTTTTGGGAATCTATCAGTACTCACAAATTCTGTCTTTACAAACTATGGAATAAGTCTAACATAAATGATGACTATGCAATGAACACAAGCACGTCCACAAACCTATATTGTTATTTAATTTATATGTCAAATACTATCTCCTTGCGTCATCTATATCATATTTATTAGTATATTGTTTCAGGACATTTGCATAAGCGCAGTGAAAGAAAAGGATATTGAAGCCAAATTAAAACAAGTACGAAACTGAAAGTCATTTATAGTAGTATGGATATTCATATTTTTTCCAATGCTTTAAATTAATTCTAGGTGATATCTGACTGGGCAGTCGTAGACTTAAGTTTTGCAGCATTTAAAAGCAGAGGTGACTTGTTAATTAAACCTCAAGAAACACTTGACATTATCACAATGTTAGAAGATTCTTTGATGATTTTAAATTCATTAGCGGCAAACAGGTACTTACAAAACATTTCAAATTTAGAGTATATAGTAAATACTTAGTGAATATTTTTAATAATTTTATTATACCAATTTAAAGTACATCAATAACAACATACTATTTGAAGTTTATCCCAACCTAACACATTAATTCGGAGAAATATTGATAGTATATAAGCAATTTCTCTGTTCAAATTTTATTCGTTGCAATGAACATGCGATCCCAAGCAATGAAGTTAAGACCTGTTATAACAAATCTCCAGCAGTAATGTTCACTTTTAATTCAACTCAATTTGAATGAGGGGGCTTGGTGTTTAATAAAATTCCATTAAAATTGGAATGGTTGCAGTTATGTATAAATAAAATACTTGCGAATTTAGGTACAATGCAGCATTTAAAAAAGACATAGTGCTGTGGGTAAATAAACTTGTCAGTACAACTGAAATCTTGGAAAGATGGTTACAAGTGCAAACTTTGTGGATGTACCTCGAGGCCGTGTTTGTGGGCGGCGACATCGCTAAGCAATTGCCAGCCGAAGCAAAACGTTTCGGGGTGAGTTAATTTCAGTGTTCGAAACACTTTTGAGGAAATAATAATAGCGACAGGACTTGTAAATAGCGTATGGAACGGAAATTTCTTTTGACGCTTGCCTGTGACATGTGGTAACATGCAGCATGCAACCCACCGGTGACCCTCGAGTCTGTTTTTCCACTATGAATCCTCATCCTATGAATACTAATTCGAGAGGATTGACAGATATTTAACATCTAAATGAGTGTTAGTTTTCTATTTATCTTAATCGCTTATGAATTAGTTACAATTAGACGCTTGCCTGCAACATGCATTAACATGCAGTATGCAATGCATGTTGCAGGCAAGCGTCTACTATGGATTTCCGCGAATTAACACCTCACACGATACAATAGTTACAATTACTATATACATTTCATTCCAATTGGGCACATCTTCAGGAACATGCAAATAGTCATATGCACTAGGTTCAAAGGAGTGTTTAAACTACTAAAAGATGCTCTCCCAGCCATGTTGTCTGATGTACGTCATACAGTGAGCGATACGTCAAGGGTGACAGAAGTCCCCCCTCCACCATCAGTCGCAGATAATCACTAACAGACATGATATCGGTTGTCACAAAATAATCATTGCCAAATAATTTCCCAAATTATTATAGGCAAGCATCCAATTACATTGAATTGTAAATATTAATTTGATCATTAAGCATGTAATCCCTGTTTTTATGTTTTAAAATATCAAACGATTCCACATTCCTTTTTCACATACGCGCAAAATATCAAATTTGTGATCGTTACTAAGTTTATGACCGGTCTCTATCAGATGTTAGGCAGAATTAGATTTGTCTCCTTTATTGTTCCTATAAGCCAGGATGTATTTGCACCTAGTTTTGAAACAATGTTCAGTCTGACCTATATAAACAGACTTGGATCCATCGCCAGTTAATTCGTAAATTCCCGATTTCTTGTTTCTATTTATTTTATCTTTATTATTACACGTTGTTTTTAAATTATTGTCTGTTCTAAAAGCAGTACAAACATTGTTTTTTTTTTTAGTATTTTCAACATCTTGTCCGATATCGTGCCATAGTATGACACGATACTTGTTACATACTTAGTTTAATGTTCTTTTCATATTGGATCGATTTTTTTTAAATTTTTTATTAATAATTCCATCAATGCATTTTTTACTGAATCCGTTTGTTAAAACTGTGTTATAAATAATGTTTAAGTCTGGGAGTAATTTTGACTATTATGAGGTATAGTAAATAACTGATGAATCGTAGATTTGTATGCTGCCGCTTCATGTAGCAGCCTGAATTGACATGAAACGTACCTAGAAATAGTAATTAATTAATTGGCAGTTAAGGTAAGTAGAAAACGAATACTTGATTAGGTGTTTAACATTTGTCAATCCTTTGGAATCAATATTCAATTCGTTAGATGTACATTCGTAGCTACGTTGAATTCTAATGAATTTCCGTGAAATAACACCGCACACAATAAAATACTTAAAAGTCTTTTTTTATCCTACTTATTTGTGACAAATATAAAAGAGTAATATTTTTTTTTGAAACCATAATATTTCTGAATTATAGGTGATCGATAAGACTTATGTCAGGATAATGTACCGAGCCAGAGATATAATAAATTGTGTAGAAACCTGCACAGCTGACGATTCGCTGAAGCAGTTGTTGCCACATTTACTCGAACAACTGGAGGCGTGCCAGAAATCGCTGACTGGATATTTAGAGACGAAGCGTCTAATTTTCCCAAGATTCTTTTTCGTGTCGGATCCTGTTCTTTTGGAGATCCTCGGGCAGGCTTCAGATCCACGTTCCATTCAGGTATAAATTAATCCCTCATTATTCGTTAATCTGTTATTCATATTATTTGATATGTTACGTCAATATTAATTGCTTTGTGTGATATGATTTGTATTTCAGCCGCATCTGCCTAGCATATTTGATGCGATGTATACAGTAGACTTTGACGACAAGGATAGAATAATTAATATGAATTCTGATAACGGAGAAACTATTGCACTGGAGCGACCTGTGCCTTGCACCGGTGGTGTTGAGGTCTTTCTAATTATTTTATTTTTAAAATAGCATTTCATTTTCCATTGAATTTGAGTATTTCTGAGTACCATTACTTAGTTCTGATTTAAATATGAAAAAAAAATGTGTATGGATACATTGAAATAATTCAATGTGTGACAATATGGGACGGTCTAATTGGCGCAATCGGTAGTGAGCCCTATTGCGCTAGGGGCGTATATATATATATACAAAATGTGTGTATGTACTTACAAGAAAAGGTATATGTGTATTGTATCAACTGACTAATATTCATAGCACAAAACTCGTTGCTCGGTTTGGGATCAAACGCTTTCACCACACTGACCCAAATATTTATTTTTAAAATACAGTTGTGTAAAAAATAGTAGACCAGCCTATTCATGATAATAAGATTTTACTTAAAATGTACACGCACTTTGTCACATTTTAAAATTGGGTTTAAAATTTTTCTCTAACACGCCTAAAAAACTATAACTGTAAAACTCTAAATATTTATATCTAATCAAATCTATATCAAAGAAAATGTAGTATTTCGTAAGTATCTTTTCTAATATAAGAAAGACGGAAATCATAATTTTGGATTTAATTCCATTATGCACTAATATTATGTACAACTCGCTGTCACTTTTTCCAATTATAGAATATCTTATTCTAATTACAATAATCACAACAAGAGTAATAACAAAAATTGACAGAAAAATTTATAAATCTTGTTTATTTAAAATAAATGAACCACCTGTCTAATTTATTTCTTTGAGCGGTGTTTTCAGTTTTCATAAAATACCATGTTATAACCACTTCTAACTTCCGCTAACTAACCACTGAAACCGATGTAAGAAGCGTCCACACACTTCGTTTACAAAAAGTCTTGCGACACTTCGCGTTGTTGCTAAAGTGCGCGCGCGCGCAATCATTTGCCATTGATGACACAAGTTGTTTGATATATTTTTCATATAAAATTATTTGTCATCTATTTTATGAACTAGTCTATCTTTTCAAAAAGTAGTGATAAAGATTAAATAGAAATATTATTTATATAACACTACTAGCTGGCCCGGCAGATGTCGTTCTGCACTTTCTTGTAGGTGACTTGCCTGTATAGTTAATGCCCGCAGTTGCGCCAGCATGGACGTAGAATTAATTTTTTCTTCTTTTGTATGGATCGATGTCAATTTAAAACCCCGTCTCGTTTTAAATTCCAATCCTAGTCACACTTTCGATTCTGATCCCGTCCCCACACTTGTTTTCGACCCTAGTTCCATTCTCAATTTCGGTCCCGGTCCCTCTTTGGATTGTGATTCTGGTCCTTTTCTCGATTTTGCTCCCTGTCCAGCTTTCAATTTCAATTCTACTACCAGTCCCAGTTCCGGTTCGGACGAAGCCAGGGGTTGATACTAATATCAAAATGAAATATAAACTAAATTGCTAGGGGATTGAGTAGTTTTTTGTGTTAAAGAATTATTAAAATCTTTTGTACATCTTTTGTATTGACTGATTATTGCTATACACATCCATTATACCTCTGATCCCCTTCCTTGTCCTTGATTTCCTCTCGATCTAACCCCCATTCCGGTTTAGGTTCCGATCTCGATTCCGGTTCCACTTTTGATTGATTCCAAAAAATCATACATTTTTAAGGATTTTTTATGTCGTAGAAACTCTAGAAAAATATCGCGATTAAAAATACCTTAATGGTAGTCCAGCAAGCTTCTCTACCTCCTAGTTAATATCTCATCGTGATCTGTTAAGCCGTTCCGGCGATACTCCGGGCAAAACAGACAGACTGAGAGATACAAAGGGTCGTCCCAATCCAATTCCGATTTCAATTTTGTTCCCGATCTCGATTCCGGTTTCACTTTTGACTCAATTCCCGAAAAATGTCCCATTTTTAGGAGTTTTTTTTTAATGCACGTACCCTAAAAATAATCGCGGTAAAAGTATCCTAACATTAATCCAATAAGCTTCTCTACGTTCCAGTGAATAAATATCTCATCGTGATCTATTCAGCCGTTCCGAAGATACCCCGGACAAACAGACAGACAGATACAAAGTGTTATTTCTTTTATGAAAACCTTGTGCTGATAATAACGAAGACAACAAAAAAAGAAATATCCAATTTGGTGCAGTCGTTCAGAAGTGATGCGCGTACATACATTTTGGCGATTCATTTTTATTTATATAGATTACGGAGACAAGTGACGTACCGTTCATTTACGTGTCATATAATTAATGTTTGCAATGAAGGTTTTTAATGACATTATATTGAAATCTTTGTTACACTGACAGTGCTTTTAAATTGAAAGTTTATGAATATCTATTTATATGTATAATAAAACAGTAGAACCCGATGTATCTGTATATTGACGATACGTATGAAAAATGACGAATGAGAGAGGAGGATAAGATGATAAAAAAGGTGATAACGATTCTTAAATTTTTTGTTTGTTTGTCTATTTGTTTGCGTAAGTTTTTGAAGTTGCTGAACAGAATTTAATTTTATCGAGTAGATAGAATATGGTTAGAAGCAGAACACAGGCTTTAATATTATTTCAATCAGATATTAGGAAGAAAGTTATTAATTAAATTTAAAGATCTAGCCTGAGAAGGGATAAAGCAAATATATACTGATTGCGAGCATCGAAGGCTTACAGATGTCACGTACGATGAACAACAACGTTCAAAAAGAAAACAATACCTACATTCGACCTTCTCTGATCACGACGCGCTCGATTTATTGAAAAATATACAAGGCGAGGGGAAGCGATGAAGGGAGAGTGGACCGATGAATGATGGAGGGGGTTGAATTGCAATAAAAAATTTGTGAGCGACTGAATTCCATGCGGACGAAGTCGCGGGCTGAAAGTTAGTGGTATAATAGAAAGAAGTAAAAATTGATTTGGTCCGTTTTCAAAAGATGGCTCTAAAAATTTTTAAATAGTTACAGTTGATTTCCGTGGGTTTAGATAAATTACACATCTGCATATAACATCCAGTTTGTATTGTTTTGAGTTGTATAGAAAACGTTTTTTGTTACGCTGTTGAAAATATCAGATGTTTTGATAATTAAACAGCATTTGCGAGAAGTTTTAATTTTTTATTTTAATTGGATAAAAAATACAGCTGAAGCTCATCGTATGCTTGTGAAAGTTTACGGTGATAGTGCTTCAATTGACAAATCATGTAGAAAATGGTTTCTGTGCTTCAAAAGTAGTCATTTCAGCTTTGAAGATAGTCCTTGTTTGGGACAGCCAAGAAAATCCGTAGACTATGAAATACAGGCATTACTCGATGAAGAGTCATCGAGTAATGCCCTCGAGACCCTCAACATAAGTTTGTACTTACGTTGAGGGTGACCCAACAAGTAGTTTCTGTACGTTTAAAATGTATGGGCCTGATTCAAAAGCAAGGCATTCGCGTTCCTTATGAAGTGAAACTAAAAGATCTGCAAAGGCGATTATTTTCTTGTGAGAGCAGCTGCTTCAAAGGAAAAAAAGAAAGGGTTTTTTACACCGGGGTAGTGACTGGTGACGAAAAGTGGATCTTCTACAACAATTCCAAGAAAAAAATACTACGTTTTGCCCGACCAGGTCGTTGCCATCAACCTCAACATTAACACCAAAGCCGAACATTCATGGTTTGGAAGGGAGTGTGTGTCTAGTGGGACCGAAATATAAGGATAGACATGATGAAGTTATTTTTTTTTGCGTGATAACGCTCGGCCTCACGTCGCAAAAGTCATGTGTCAAAAAACATTTCAAAAGCTCAATTGGAATATCTTACCGCACCTGCCGTATTCTTCGGACATTGACATTGACAAATATTCTCCTTCTGGCTATTGGCTATTTCGACGGTTGTAACTTTCTTTCTACGAAATCGAAAATTGTCTTCAAAATTGGATCGCCTCAAAAGACGAGAAGTTTTCCGAGACGGAATTCGAAAATTGCTTGAGAGGTGGGGAAAAGTTTTAAGGAGTGACGGACAATATTTTGATCAATTAGTTATTTAATTATCTTTTGGAATAAATGCATTTTTTGAGCTAAAAAAACGGAACGAATTAATTTGTACTTCAAAATAAGTACATATTAACAAATCATAATACAGATGTTTGTATAGATTTTATTTACTGGATCTTTAATGGTATTTTTCTATTTTAATTGACACAGAATTGGATAAACGTCTTGCTCGATACCATGAGAGATACTGTTAAAAACATAATCGCTGGCATCTCTCAGACAATGAAAAACGAGCCAGAATTTAACTTTTTTGGCCGATTTCTGGAACTTTCCAGGCCAGGTATTGTAATATCATTCTTTGATCGTATACTAATGAGTAGACATATAATTTTTATTCTGTAATCATGATTTATCGTTTTTACTGTTAAAACAGTACGAAAAT
The DNA here is from genome assembly GCA_005406025.1 of Eumeta japonica. Taxonomy (NCBI): domain Eukaryota; kingdom Metazoa; phylum Arthropoda; class Insecta; order Lepidoptera; family Psychidae; genus Eumeta; species Eumeta japonica. The sequence continues at coordinate 66,558 of BGZK01000273.1, forward strand.
ATTTGGCAAATAATGAAGAGGAGTCTATTAGAGTTTTATGTTGCTTAATAAATACAATATAATTGAGTGTACACTGGTTATATTATTAGCGCTTTCCTGCCTAGTTAAAAAAGAGCTGTAAAGATTCTTTACAGGCCGATTCTGATATCGGTCATGATTTTGACATTGGCCTTTCGATCTGCTTTAAATTTTTTTCCAAAACATTGGAAAATACTTAAAGTTTTTATGTCATTATTTATTATTAAAGATTATTGTCTAGATGATCATAATGAGATAGAATAGCGTTAAGATAGAAACATGAAACGTTATTTAAAAATACACTAAAATGATGTTTGAATTTAAAAATAAAAGCCGTTCAGTGCGTCTTGAGTTTGATTACAATAATTATTACAATATAGAATGCGACATAAAAACAGAAAATAGCTCATAGACTACAAATCAGAAAATCTCGAAAGCTATGTCTTATTCGAATTTAAAATCGATCTTGGAAACAAAAGTTGAATGTGAAATACATGGTTAAGCTATGCTAATTGCGATTATTGGCTTACCGATCAACGATAGTTGTTGACAGTTCATAGTGATGCTGTAATCGGATATTTGTAGAACCTAGTGATATGATTAACGAATACGTACACATACAAGCGTATACGTTAAAGCTCTGTAATGCAGCCATTAATTATTGTACTTTATATTGAATATTTTGTAGGCCGGTCTATTAGGTATGCAGATATTGTGGACAAGCGACGCAGAGTATGCATTGAAAAAAGCGAAAGTTGACCGATCTATTATGCGCGTGACTAATCAGAAATTCTTAGACTTATTGAATGGACTGATTGATTATACGGTGCAAGATCTGGTGCCGCTGGACAGGACCAGAGTGGAGACCATGATCACGATACACGTCCATCAGAGGTATTTTCTCATCTTATTTATAAATTACGTAAGTTTTCATCTTATTTATAAATTACATAAGTTATTATTTATATATGTACGTACAAATATCTTTTAAATTAATTTAAAAAAGTAATTAAAAGTTTAAATATGTGAGATGATCTGTAATTGTGACCATAGTTTCATTCGGTATTCTGTAACATCGACCTCGAGTAGTCGATCAGTGCCATCGTGGTATAATGGCATATTGTCATACAGTTGTTTTAATGTTTGATTTTCTTATGAATAGTTAAGAACTATGAGTTAATAAAACTCGCTAAAAAGAGCAAAATCTCTGTCCACAAGTTGATGTCCGCTGCCGTAGTATATTTACTTCTTATTTAATATTACCCCTTCCTATTGTTGAAAAGGTACATCTAAATTTTTGCCGCTAAGTTAAAGCGCGATCCAAATAGTAAGGTAAGGCACATTTAAACTGCAGTCGCTGTACATAAGTTTGTTTAAATGCTTTTCTTTCTATTTTTTTTTGCTAGTTGAGGATAAAACTCTGTGGGTGAGATATGAATAATCATTATTGAATTTTTAAAGAATAATAATGAAAACTTAAAGGAAGTGAAAGAATCTGTAAAAAAAAAACTATATCATATGGAGAAAATATTGTGAAACGGTAAAGTTGTCTTAAGCAATTTGTATACTATACGGAATCATTTCCCCAGTAACTATACATTTCTATAAAGCCGAAAGGACAATTTCTTGTTCTAATTTCACATGTCTTTTACATTTATGGCGGTTTTATTAAATCGCACGTTATATTCTTAATTCTATATTTTCAAATTTTGTAGTTTTTATTCAAATATCGGGCATAGTTCAGATGTCAGAGGTCTTCAACAACAGATGGCACATATGATATAGATTTGGTAGATGGTACATTATATGGTACAGCCTGAGAGCAGGTAGTAGGTAAATTTCGTATATTATGTATCTACTTCTTTATTGTGTGAAATAAACATAAGTAACTTTTCTAGGAAAAAATACCTTTTTAGGAAAGTTATTATACTCTCATGGTAATTTGAAGACGTTGAGCAAGGTTCGGTTGCTCAGGTATCTATTTGAGTCTTAACATCAATTTTCCTGTAAATGTGGCGTGGTAGAGCCCAACTGTGGTCAACTCGGCTGCAGCATGAAAGTGAGTAGGCTCGATAGATGAGATAGCACACTCTCACGGAATGGAGTCGTGCAATATTCGCTGTTCGTTTTGTACATTAAGTTCCGGTGGCCCGCTGCCCTCATTACCTCACTTTTCCTCCGTCAATCCCTCTTTCCGCTCCCCCTCCATCAATCCACCCTCCATCAGATGTTCTACTTCTACCCAAAAGGCCGATAACGCATTGACGATTTCTCTGAGATTTCGGGCGTTCATGGGCGGAAATGACAACTATTCTTGGTTCGCAAGCTCGTTTGCTCCTAGATAATGCTATAAAAAAATGTTTCACTCCCTATCGACCTTACGGTATAAAAGATTTCCCGAAGATTAACAAGAACTTGACAAAACTTAATGAAGTTTATTAGTGTAAAATTCATCATATGACAAATGGATTCATGTAGGGAGACATATAGTTATAGAATATATGATTAAAAAACATTATTTAAGTAATAGGTTAATCCGAAAAAATATGTATATAAATTGAGTCAAATATTCATTAGAATATTCTTTCATTTAAGGGATATTTTTGACGACTTGGTGAGATTAAGAATTAGATCTCCTATAGATTTTGAGTGGCAAAAGCAAGCTCGCTTTTATTACATCGAAGACAGCGACGACTGCATTGTATCCATAACAGACGTGGACTTCATTTATCAGGTAAATAAAGCGTGCACATCGGTTGCATTAGAAAATAATATCGAGGTTTACGAATTGCGATCGATAATGTTATTAACGACTATAATACAGAATGAGTACTTGGGCATAACGGAGCGTTTGGTCATCACGCCGCTGACGGACAGATGCTACATAACGCTGGCGCAGGCGATCGGCATGAGCATGGGCGGCGCGCCGGCCGGGCCCGCCGGCACCGGCAAGACGGAGACGACCAAGGACATGGGGCGCACCCTTGGAAAACTCGTCATCGTGTTCAACTGTTCTGATCAGATGGACTTTAGAGGCAAACTGATTTTTTTTGTATCGCAATTGCGTGTGTACTGATAAATTCTTTTTTCTTAAACGTTACAGTAAATATGAAAAGATGTACATTTGAAATTGAAGAATATTAAATCTGAGCCATTTTTTATAGTTATGGCGGTAGATGTGGTACATAAAAGTATTAGCTTAGTGAGTCATGCGCAAAGACGTTCCGGGTAACAATTATGAAAAAAAAGTGTACCAAATGATTAAAATTGGAGATTTAATTCAAAGAATAAGCAAGCTGAAGTGCGACTATTGTCGCAACAGTAGTATTAAGACCGCCATATTCAGCAGCGTAATAAATTATTCATAACCTGGTGATGGTGAAAAATTATAAGAATGAGGCGAAATATGTTGATATATTATGGAATAAATTAAACTCAACATTAAACATACATATGAAAGGGGCGCTATATATTCATAGTTTTTGAGCTTTTAAAAATGTAAATGTGTGTTTGTTTTATAATTTCTGAGTGTTACTTATCTTTTATATAGGATTAGGACGTATTTATAAGGGCTTAGCCCAATCTGGCAGTTGGGGTTGTTTCGATGAATTCAACAGAATTGAGTTACCTGTGCTGTCTGTGGCTGCCCAGCAAATCTACATTTGTCTCACTGCGAGGAGAGAAAAAAAGGACTTTTTTATTTTCAGGTATTTTTATACGCTATATCTGAAGAAATAAAACTCGCACGTTCTAGAAAACTTAGATCGTGACTAAGAAATTCATGTTTTTGGGTTGTCTATATTTATTACTCCAACGCGAAGTTTGCCTTTCAATTGATTTGAATACTTTTTAAATCACAGTGACGGCGATACTGTAAGTCTGAATCCCGAATTCGCATTTATAATTACCATGAATCCCGGCTACGCGGGACGACAGGAGTTACCCGAGAATCTAAAGATTCAGTTCCGTTCAGTGGCTATGATGGTCCCCGACCGACAGATTATCATAAGAGTTAAGTTAGCCAGCTGCGGTTTCAAGGAAAACATTTTGTTGGGTATGCATTACTTTCAAAGATACGATCCTTACAAAATTACTATTAAAAGAAGTTTTGAATTATCGAAAAATTACCAATCATTCTAATATGTTCGATTATATTGCAGCTCGAAAATTTTTCACACTTTATAAGCTTTGCGAAGAGCAGTTATCGAAACAAGTGCATTATGACTTCGGTTTGAGGAACATTTTGTCGGTGTTGAGGACTATGGGTGCACAGAAAAAGGGCTAATCCGGAGAGTACTGAGGAGAACATAATGATGCGCGTCTTGAAGTAAGCTCAAAACGTTACTATGACAATCCTGTCGACGGTCCATAAGTTTATGTACAGAGTGCTAGATCGCAACACGGTAGCGCTATTTTTATTTACAATAAAGTATTTATTTGAATATTTTTTAAAATTAAATAAGAACTGTTTTTCTTACAGTTTTATGGGATTATTGTTTTTTTTTGGTTAACAATAACATATATAAACGATATTAAAGAACTAAAAAAGGGGCGATGGATTAATAAATTACCGCGTTGTTCTCGAATCAGACGTAAATGGTCATGGTCAAAAACTGATTGACCTATGAGTTTTTAATTTTAATAACGTTAAAATGCTTATTTCTTGTCTTGGAGATCAGGTTAAGCTGTTGGTCCTGTTCGTTGTCAATAATTTCTAATCCGCTCTAGGCTATTGAGGAGGGCCTAGTACTAAATTTCTCGAATGGATATTTTGGAGCACAATTTGGATCTTATAATGATAAGATAAAAACCCCGAAAAAATTACGCTACGGAACCTACATCATGAAATTAATTTTCAAAAATTGATGCTATAGAACACTACAGACATATTCCTACATGTATTATGACCAACACACGTTAAAAAAAAAAGACGAAAATTACGAACTATTTTTAAGAAACTATATTAAAACAACCGTCAATACTCAAATAATTGAAGTATTATATTCTTGTATTTACGTCTAGCTTACAGCGTGGCATGTTGTAACTGTTTCTAAACTACAATTTGTCTTTATAAGAAAATTTTCAGTTTAGAAGTAGTTCAAGCAAATGATCACGAAAATGTAACTCTAACAGAGGTTTTTGAAATACATTAGGTTATTATACAACGTTATAATGATAACAAAATATAAAGAAGTTGGAAAGACAATCAAAATACGAGCAAGATCCCTTATTGAGCTATTAGAAAACTTACTTTACGAAATAACTTTAAATATCAAATAGTAGTTCGTCCTGAATGAAGACCTCGCGAGACTTCATCAACACGCCATTAACTTTTCGGTATTGTTATAAGACAAACCTCTTTTAAATGGATTCTAAACGATTACCTTTTAAGAAACCTAGAGTTGCTCGGTTTAGAAAAAAACAAATTGAGATTTTACTCTATCACTTCGTCGGCGTGATTAATATGTATTATATTGTACACCCATGCTAAATTACGTCTTTATAGTACTAAGAGGCTTTAAGCTAAACCGCGGACAAACAGACGGACGGACGCATGGACATAGCTACATTATAAGCCATCCTTGTTGACTATGGAACTCTTAAAAAAATGCATATCGACCAGATGAAAATTTGGCAAACGATACATTGGATAATTAAAATTCACAGTTATGATAGGACTCCATTAGTAATAAATGCATTTAATTAAAAGTATAAAAACGTAATCAAATATAAACAATACATATTTTACTTATGTACTGCAAACAAATATTTCATTAGGGTGATATATTTGCACCCATCAAATATTACCAGCTACCGTTTTGACACTTCGTAATAATTTATTTTTTACGAAGTGTCAAAGCGGTAATTTATCTGTTCAGGCCACGGTCGGCGCGCTGTCATCTACGTATACTGATCATATGACGCCGTTGGTTCTACGTTTTTTCCATCTCAACAGATATACTAGTGGCACTGTATAATGACTTTCAATCGGTTTCTTAACTCCCACAAATGTCACTATAGCTGTGACTAATTAAACTATGACAAATAACTACAATTGTATTCGATTTATCGCCGGACAAATATATAGACATACAAATATACAAACGTATATGCGCCGTCGCATTTAACTTTGCTCGGTTGACAAGAGTATGTGTACACCTTGCTAGCAATGGAAAACAATAGAGATTTATGCGTTTTCGATGATAATTTTAATGTGAACTATTGAACAGAGTTTACATAATATGCTTTTAAGATCATGTTATTATATAAGTATGGAATGAAATAATACAATAAAAACATGATAATAAACCTTTCAGAGAAATGAATGTATCAAAATTAGTGGATGAAGATGAACCACTATTTGTGTCTCTCATTGAAGATCTATTTCCTGGTATCAAGTTGACTCAAACAGTGCATAGGTAATGGTGTTATGTAAAGTTATGTTGTCCATACTACCTTAAAATTTTCAAGGTATTTAATACATTTTCGATTCTATATGCCAAAACATAAAAAGAAATATTTGAAGTTATTCATAATTTTATTGGTTAATTGAAAAGGTTTTCTGTGACTATTCCATGAATTTTATTAGAATTTTTTATATAGCTAAGCATATGCAATAGAAGTAAACTTTTTGTAACTGTACTATATTTCAGGGAGATGCAGCGAGCGATTGCAGTTGTAGCCGATCGTTTTGGATTGGTAAATCATCCTGATTGGAACTTAAAAATTATTCAGTTGTACGAAACTTCACTAGTGCGTCACGGGTTAATGACGATGGGCCCAACGGGCTCAGGCAAAACAACTTGCATACACACTTTGATGGGGGCGTTGACTGAAGTGGGCAAGCCACATAGGGAGATGCGAATGAATCCCAAAGTAAGAATTTTAAATTGGAAGATAAAGCATTATAAATAAATACATCAATCAGAACGATTTCATAATAATGTCGACTCGTTATCATATTTGCACATGGAATATTTTTAAATAATTTCTATTTAAAAAAATACTAAATGTATTTTGTTAATATTTTAAGGCCATTGATGTCTTTCGGCGTTCTACTTAAATACTCGTAGTTCATAGTGTTTCTGTAATTTTAAAGTTTGTCCTATTATAGCTAGCGATTAACACCAAATAGAAATCAAAACGAACTGAATCTAATATATTTATTTCACCGATATGTTACCTATTGCGTGTTTGGAAAAAATTTAAAAGAATCTGTGCAATTCCAAAATATATTCTGTAGGTGATTTATGGTTTGGAGATTGAATCAAAAGAGACATTTCATGAATTATTATCTTAATTTTTAGGCTATTACAGCTCCTCAAATGTTCGGGCGACTCGATGTGGCGACCAATGACTGGACTGACGGAATCTTCTCTACTTTGTGGAGACGAGCATTGAAAGTGAAAAAGTCAGATACGACATGGATTGTATTAGGTGATAACACTTCATAGTTACACTTATCTGATAATTTCATTCTGACCAAATTCTATTCGATTTCTCCTATAACCACTTTAATAGCTAACAAATTCATCACTAATTCACTATCCATTTGTTTACTAAGAATAATAAAGTCTCAGACTCGTAACTCCTCAATGCGACTGATATTATATATGTATATATACAGGAGTTACGAGTGTGAGACTTTATTGAGTAGACACATGGATAGTGAATTAGTGGTGAATTTGTTGCGTGGATGAGAGTAGAAGAAAAGGTACGACATCGATCCTTTAAAAAGTATTAGCCAAATGTTGTTTGGAACAAGCGAAGATGTAAGGACGTCGTCTTCATTATATTAAAAAATGCATGAAATGGTTACTAATGTGGATTTAAAGCTTCTCTGACTGCATGGTAAATTTGGATTGACGTGGAATGGTTTAAATACCCATGCTCTGGATAGGTCTAAATTGATGAAGACGGAATTCTCCCAGAGAATTCCGAGCTAATTAATGTAAAATATATTGTAGTCAAATGCAATGAAAATAAAAGAATTGTTATGCAGTATCATGTTAGATATTAGGTAAGATCAGAGATGAAAGATTAAATGAGAATGATAATTGCCTTTTGTTAATGTGACAAGAATTTTAATGTGACAAACATTATGTTAGATTGCAAGAAGCTATAACTCTTACATATGGTAATAAACCAAATACAAGAAGACGGTAAACTTATTGTGGATGGTTGATTGAGTAAAAAAATAGTTAACATGAGAATTTACCTTGGCGTAAACATTAGCACGGACTACTTAGTGGTTTAACGAGTTAAAGTTTGTGTCAGAATTGGAAGTATCATGGCAGCGTGTTGTTGTTGTTACTATGCTTGGTTTTTGTTATGGCACTATTGAGGTATGCCCTCCTACAGATTAGACTGGGCTTTACGCTTTCCACATTGACCCAGTCTATGTTGGGGGTTATTAACGACCATTGTCTTACAAACGTATGGAACGACTGATTTTAATTGAACTTAGTTGAGAACTTATCTGGTTTAGAAGTTCTAATGACCACTGTCTCCATCTTCGGAGCTTAAATATCTTGTAGCACCAGTGTTTACCAAGATAAAACAAATGAGTTCAAAGTCGATGGGTTTACCTTGTTCAGCTTAGAAGTTTCTATGGCCGCATTCCGACTCCCATCATCACACTAGCTTCATGGTACCATATTATTGCATTGTCATCGAAGACAGGTAAGACAAATTTGAATCCAATCGAACGTCAGAAAATATAAATAATAACATGGCAATTGCTATAAAAACTTGTAAAAAGGGATGGAATATGTAAACAAAATAAACAGTTTTTTTCTGGAAAATATTTAGTAATTTTTAGTCAAAGAGCAAATAGTTTTCTATACTTTCGTAAACATTAAAAATGTTAAAGAATTTTTTTCCTAAGATCTGTAAAATAAGCGTGAGCCTATACATAGAAATATTTTTTTTGAAACGGAATAACGTCTTAGATGGCCCGGTTGATGCTGTGTGGATCGAGAATTTGAACTCTGTACTCGACGATAATAAGACGCTGACGCTGGCAAATGGAGATCGCATTACCATGGCTTCTAACAGTAAACTGGTGTTCGAGCCCGACAACGTCGACAATGCTTCTCCAGCCACCGTCAGTCGAATGGGGATGGTCTTCCTGTCTTCCTCAGTGTTAAGATGGCAACCGATATTAGAGGTACTGAACTGTTTTCGAAAGTTCTCTTGTATTTAATGTTTTCTTCATTAGTAGTTTTAAACCATATGTGGATGGTATATGCTCCAGTTGAGATTTGTAATATAAATACCTGTACGTTAAATATGTATGTCACGAAGGTAAATGAAAGAAATGGGTTATATCAAACTAATTACCCGAATAAGTAATTGAAAATATTTTGTATACTTTTCTCTCAACTTTTAGAAAGGACATTCACACTTTTATAATAAAACTTTGGCTACACAATTTGATGAAGTTTTTGAAGGTGCGTTTTGTATACTTCCGCCCATGAAAAAAATATGGCTTGTCCCTATTTGAAACTTATATGCTAAAATCACTTGCATTTTTCTTTTTTAAAAATTTATATTCGGTGAATATGAAAAAAAATAGAGTACAAGAAGCTTGTTATTGCCATAAGAAGACAATTATTGGCATGATTTTTAACTTAGAATATGCACGTTTTACTTAAAAAGATACTCTTGCTTTCGAAACTTTCTACAATCCATGAGAAGTGGCCCGTACGTTCAAACTATGCTTTCATACTTGAACTTTTAACATGTCTTGTACTTTACCCGATGTCGGATTGTTTTTGAAGGTGGCGCTGTAATTTAAGCGAATTAGCGAAAGCATTTTTTTACTTTTATATATTAATTATAAAGTATACTTTTTAAAATACAATTCACAGAGTTTTTTTGATTACCTGTTTATCATATTTTTTTACAATGCCGACTATTCAAATACGAAAATTATTTTTGCTATATAGTAAAAATAATTTTCCTTGTCTGTTTTAAAACTTCCGTACAACGATTTCTTGAATTTAATTTTTTCATTATTAATAAAATGAAATTATTAATAAGAACCACAAAGTGAATATTTATTCGTTCCTTTCAAATTTATTGAAGAGTTTCGTTTTATGCTTCGACGCTTTCTATAATCAGGTGAATGCAAGCGTAATAAAATCAAATTAATGTTAATGCGTTTTAGGCTTGGTTAAAAAAGAGACCACAAAAGGAAGCGGATACTCTACGAAATGTGTTCAATAAAGTTTACGATGACGTACATTCCTTTGTCCAACAAAGATTGGTTGCTAAAATGAAGTTACTGGAGGCTATATACATTAGACAGTGTATAGACGTGTTAACTGGCTTATTGCAAATAGAAGTACCCGGTGGCAGTGAGTTGTTTTCTTATACTCTTGTTTGCAGAAAAGCAAAAATCATTTTAATATTTGCGTAGTAATAATTTTCTTTTCATTATACTACGATGTCAACAAATTAGTTTGTTAATATTGTCTAAATGCATGTTAGTAGACTTATTCACTTTTAATATCAGAATTTCGCATTATTCTCAATGCAATCTATTAAAATATTGCTATTCAATTTTTTTAATGCATATGTAATACAATTTGTTAAATCATATGCACAATAACTAAACTGTTTGCTTACGGATCAACAATTAAAGCTGTTTAATTAGTTTAGATATTAGATATTATTCGTTTAAAATATGATTCCAGAACGGCATTATTATAAATAATTACGCAATTAATAGTCCGACTCACGTATCATAGTTTCTATCAAATAACCTATTAAACTTATACGATTACAAAATAAAGCGTTACAGAGGGATGAAATAAAATGTTATTTATTTTCGTCACATTTATGTGAAATTTTGGTTTATCTATTGTCGTAATTCTTGTTAATATGGATTATTTCAAATTTTCTGACTTTCATTTAAATACTAGTTTAAAGCTCTTATTTTTAAGTAGGAGTTTTGAATGTGTTTTTTAAGTTTTTTCAAATAACACAAATTCAATAGCAACTTAAGTATTTGCCTAAAAACTGTCTCCTAATGAGTGGTCAAGTAACAAAATATAGAATTTTAAAATATTGAGAGGTATTTCAAGTGTTGTTTATAACTTTTAAAATAAAGATACCTTTCAGTTTATAAGAACAATATTTAAATTTGTAAACATTCTAGAGTACCAATGTTAAAATGGAAATTTCTAAGCCACAAAATTTAAAACAATCATTACTAATAAGAAATTGATTTGGCGATTGAAAATATTTTAGAAACTCAAACGGATCGTCATTTGGAACGTCTTTTTATATTTTCTATGATGTGGTCTCTCGGAGCTGTACTTGAAAACGACATGCGCACGCGCATGGCGGAATTTATGACTAAATTGCCGGCAAAAATGGATTGGCCTGGAGGAAAGACGAAAGAATGGATTATGCCCTTTGATTATATGGTCAGCCCAGCTGGTACTTGGCAACATTGGTTAGTTTAATATACTTATGGATTTTGCTTATATTTTTAAATAATGATCACTTACCTATAAGTTTGAAATAAAACCATCGTGAAATTGAATTTTAACTTTAATTTTAAAGGGGCGAAAGTGTTGAAGATTATGTCTACCCATCTGATAGTGTGCCTGAATACGCTTCCATATTGGTACCCAACATAGACAATGTTTGCATTTCGTTTCTCATAGATACCATAGCTAAGCAGAACAAAGCGGTGTTGTTAATTGGCGAACAAGGTACTGCTAAAACTGTGATGATAAAAAGTTATATGCAGAAGTACGACAATGAAGTCAAATTGTTCAAAATGATAAATTTTTCATTTGCCACCACACCGAATATGTTCCAGGTAAATAAATTGGGAGAATTTTGCTTTATTCTCATATTATATATGCTAATAATTCTATCGAGGACTAACGCTAAATTCTACAACTTATTTCGTATTACATTCATTAGATTCTACACACGTGTTTGTCCGCGAGTATTTACTTGTCATTTACGGCTTACATGAAAGCTTGCTTTCATTGTTTTGTGATTTTGTTTATTTTTTGTTCCATCAAGAAATCTATACTTTAAGAAACGGAAGCTAGTTAACTTACAGTCGAGAATGTGTTTCAGGCAGTTTATGAAGGGCGTTCATATTTAAATTTTAATTTCGCAGGCAACTATAGAGTCGTACGTCGAAAAAAGAGTCGGCATGACTTACGGCCCGCCGGGCAACAGGGCTATGACGGTGTTCGTCGACGATATAAACATGCCCGTCGTCAACGAATGGGGTGATCAGGTACAGGCTAGGTTTACAAATTTTAAAAAGCCTCTATTGTTTAACAGTCGTAATAATATACTGTCATTATAGGCAAACGAATAAAACTGTTTTAAGTCTTGTGATAATATACTATTTTTTTAAGGTAACGAATGAAATTGTGAGGCAAATGATGGAGTGTGGAGGTTTTTATTCACTGGAGAAGCCCGGGGAATTTATCATTATCGCTGACATACAAATGTTTGGAGCCATGATTCATCCAGGTTGGGACTAGGTTTATTGGCTTTTGGCTCATTTTTAACATACTCTAGAGTTCGAACAAAATTGTGTTTTTTGAACGGTACCTTTGTTTGCTCATTTCTTTTCGTACTGATATCTATTTAGTTATTACATATTGACCATTACATACCTCAGGTGTAGTAGTGTTAAAACATCTTTAAACTTTTTATCATTTTTATCTAAAATTAAATATTTAAATATATTTTAAAATATTTAAATTAATAAATAGTTAGTGCGATTGTCAATGATCGCATAAATTCTGAGCGATTTTGCCGATTGAGGTCATATTCAAACAAAATTGCTACTCTCGGATCCGATAGGTTTCGCCGTAGTCAAATTATTTACAAATTCTACACTAATAGTTGGAACTGACACGTATTCATAATATATGTCAAAAAAAAAATATCACAACATCCGATATGTGACGCCATGTTCGAGATTTTAATAAGTGTTTCATTTCTAAACCAAGACAATTCATAATAATTATTTTTTTATTGAGTGCGTATATATCTAATATTCTTAGGAAAATAACGAGAAAAATATGTTTTAAACACAGGTGATTTATCATAACACTTTAATTTTTATAAATTATTCATGAATGATCTTGTGCTTAAGTTTATACAATAGTATAAAATAATCATATTTAACATGATACAAAAAGATGAACAGTAAAGATTTTATTGTGGTATTGTATGTATAACTCGTTTCTATACTACAGTAGTACGACCGAGTGTATTGAGGTACTTCTGCGAAATGTGCACTTTCTTTCTTGTAGTCCGGATTCACTGCGCTGTAAATCCGATACCGACCTCCACTACGGTCTGTGGTTGGAGGATAGAACTGACTAGATTCCTTAGTTGCGGAAGATAGTTCCTCAACTTCGATTTAGTTAGAAACTCATTGGTACAACTTGAATTATTTTGCTGCTCGCCAGACCACCTTAGATGTAGTATTTCTTAAATGTATATACATATTTTATTTTATTAATAGGTCCGCACAAGAAGTGTTTCAACTATTTGGTTTAAATGGTTCAATAGTTAGATGACCTATTTTAATTTTGTTCATAAAATTTTGTCGTATGATGGTCTTACTCATATTCGTAGATCACGCTGACGGTATTTCAATGTTAGTGCGGAAGATGGAAAAAAAAAATTAAAAATCTGTTTATTGAAAAAAAAATTGTTAATAAATATGATATTGAAAAAAAACTGTTATTAATATTTGCAGGTGGTGGCAGAAACGATATTCCGCCTCGTTTGAAAAGACAATTTAATATTTTCAATTGTGTCCTTCCCAGTAACGTGTCAATGGATAAAATATTTGGTACTTACCAAACTATGCTAATACTAATATTATTTGTTTACAATAAAAATGTTGCTGGAGTATAATACCATATTTTGATTTTTAGTGACGATTAGTGCCGGATATTTCTGTAAAACACGGTTCGATCCAAAGATAGTAGAATTTATGCCACGTTTAGTATCCGTGACTCGCAAAATTTGGCAACAAACAAAGGTATTTTTTTAATATCTCTTTAATTGATACATTCGCAATTAAATTTCAGCATTATTGACGTATTATTTTTAATTGCAGGCAAAAATGCTGCCAACTCCTGCAAAATTCCATTATGTTTTCAATTTGCGTGACTTGTCTCGAATATGGGAAGGCATTCTTCTTATAAAAAAGGAAGAGTGTAATTCAATAAAGACTTGTCTCAAATTATGGTTCCACGAGTGCTTAAGAGTTATTTCTGACAGGTAAAATTATATGATAAGATTACTTGAATAAAGAAAATTATTCTCTTTTTTACCCATTAGTGTTTTATCGACCAATTCGATTTGAGTTCATAAGATTATACTTTAATTAAAATATCGTAGAACCTACATAAATAAATAAACACCGCGAAAATGATGGAAGAATTGGTATAGGTGGTATTCGAAATATGCTTTATATTGTTTTTCGTTTTTAAAAAAGTCTTAAAGGGCCTTATACGAATTCACGCCGGATGAAAATATAACACAGACAATAAAGTCCATGCATATTTTTGGAGAATCGAGCTATAAACAAAGGTCGTATCTGCAATAAACAGTTTTAATCCTTTACGTATCTTTTTAATAATCTATTAATTTGTAATATTTATTACTTGCATAATTATTGAAGATGCAGTACAGTTTAGCTCACTTTAATTTCTGTGAACTTATTGAAGTTTAATAATCTAATAAATAAAATAGGTAAAGATTATAATTAATTAACTAGTTTCATTCCAATAAAAGGTTTGTGGTAATTGTGAAATATTGTTTGTATAATTTCGGAATTGTATTTAAAATATTGATCTGAATTAGGACTGTTTTGGTATGTATGTTTGTGAGGATTACTGTGTGTATGAATGGTTTTTACCAATAGCTGAAATCTATCGACATTAATGTGGACAGCGATTTCTTGTGATAACATTTATTAACTTTTTTCATTTTTGTTTGGGACATATTTGGTTAATCAGGCAAGGCCTTTAATTGTATTAATTAAAAAGAATTGGTTCTAAAAGTCAGTAGATATTGTCTATAAAAATAAATTGTTATCATATATGACATTCATTGATGCAAGATAATTCGGCACAAACACCAAAGGTGGGCGATGGATAAGGCCAGAAAATTAATTTTAATTATATTGAACTTAATATATATGACGTTTGTTTTTTAGTGATATCAATGAATTTTTACTCCAATAGTTTCTGTTTGTAGCCCAAAATCAAAACGTAATACATAGTTGTAGGTGTCTATTTGTTTTTTTTCTGTGATATTATCGACAACTAAAATTTTTCTGAATAGATTCACGACATTCGATGACAAAGAATGGTTTGTGGATAACTTTAGGAAGACTGCCAGCCAGGAATTACCTGATGTATTCGAAGATT
Source organism: Eumeta japonica (assembly GCA_005406025.1). Taxonomy (NCBI): domain Eukaryota; kingdom Metazoa; phylum Arthropoda; class Insecta; order Lepidoptera; family Psychidae; genus Eumeta; species Eumeta japonica. The sequence continues at coordinate 82,016 of BGZK01000273.1, forward strand.
TCCCTGAACAGGAATATTTCTTCGTAAATTTCTTACGTGAAGCGGCAGATCCGACTGGCGACGAAGACGAAGATTTCAGTATCGAAGCACCAAAAGTATATGAAGAACTGCCTTCGTAAGTTAATTATTGTAAGATCCTTTATAAAGTGCCTTCGCAATGTGACGCAGGATATGACGATAGCAAGCAATAGCTTGAACTGATATCATATTGGAAAAGACGTATGAGCTCTCGTAAAACGATATATTGTAGAAAAAAGTTTGTGAATTGAATAAAATATTTATTTTTATAGAAGACAGTTTCATATTATTGTGAAATTGTATTAACGATCACAAGTTAAAAGTAGATAAAGTAACAGAGGATTCTGTTTTGATTCTTTCTAAATGCATTAAATAAATAACAAGTTAGATATAAGTCACTCGTTGATTTTTAAGCTATTGGATAGCTTTTATCGCGGGCTTTGAGTGCGGCGACCGAATCAAGAAATTCCGTAACGAAAATAAAAACTAACGCCCCCCACTCCGCCTACCATGTAGTTATGCCGAGCGTTAACTTAACGTGTATGTATATGGTACGACTGTACGAAGCTCGCACGGATCGATATGAGCTGCTCCAAAATCGAACGAATACGTAAGCAGCTATTTGTGAGAAAGTATATAGGTGTATAGGTATCTATCATATCTTTATAATGCCACACTCACCGCATGTGCCCCGTAAGTATATATATAGGTATTTATGTATATATAGGTGTATCTATGTACAACATTGAATAGCAGTTGCTGGTGAATAGCTATACGCGTAAAATTTGTGGTATAAAGTGTTTTAAATAGGAATAAACAGAATGCATTTATTAATGAAGAAAGTGATGAAAAACTTGAATTAATATCGAACAACAAAAAAGTACTTCATAAATAAATAAATAATTATAATTGCATAAGTTGATAAAAAATGCTATGCAATAGCTTTACCGCGGCAGTACCCGAGTGCCACACGTTTAATTTTTTTATTAAGATTGGTTTAGTAGTGATAAACACAATTAAGGGGCGAGTGAAAATTCATATTTTTAAGATTTACCGTTAAAAAATATCTAGATTGATATATTGTATTACTATGACTAACTGTTTCTGATACCGGCTTTGTCAGGCAGACGGACCAGTAAATAAATATAAAAGGGTTGTTGTATTTTCGCTGTTTCGTGTACATTAAAAATTACAAACTATAACAAAACTGTAATAAGGATAGAATTAAAATATTATGAATATAATAAGAACATAAATTGTAAAAGCAATAATAAGGCTAATCGATAATGTTGGTCGATCCTCTTCATTAACGTATTTTCCGCAAAATTTCCGCAAATTTGTAAAAGTTACTCATTTCATCGATCTGTTTTGCCAATAAAATTATAGTCATAATATACATTTGGTTGGAAAGGGGATATCCATAAATTACGTGAGGTTGTTTTGATGATTTTCAACCTATCCCCCTCCACCTTAATCTCACGTAATATTTTTAAAATATTACGTGACATATTTTTACTGTAAATATGTCAATCTGTGCTTGACTGCATTGGATTTGTTAAAAAAAATAAACTTCTATTATTAGGCTAATAAAGACTAGTACTTAAAACTATTAAAAACGTAATTTAGAATCACAGTGAAAAAATTGAATAATATAATATTTAAATAGGAAACGCTAAAATTCTTAAAATAATGTTCATTCTAATTGTCTACGATGAATCATGTGTGCTCTCAAGAGTGACAACTGGAACCAATGTATCTATGTGAGTTTTAGAAAAATCGTCTGTTCTTTAATCCACTCTAAACCATTGTCGCTTGCACACCGAAACTGGGTGGCACGATAAATATTATTGTGTAGAATTTAGCCACATTTTAGTGGGAAGACATATTTAATTTCACCCAGTTTTCTTGAAAGTTTGCACTATTTCCTGTGGAAAAAAAATTACCTGATATGTGGCGAGACCTCCCTCTCCCTCACGTAAAATTGGATGCGATTCAACTCGACCCTCTCTCGACTTGATAGACGCTCTCAAACCATTTTTATGCAACTCTTATACGACTTGCAAGATATTTGTGTTTTATGCAACTTGTGCATAACAATGGATTTCGAAATGATGACAAGGTTCATCAGTTGTGAGTTTTACTTTCGAAAAGTTTCAGGTTCGATTCTAACCATTGAGGCATTGACTAATCAATTTTTTACTTGAATTAAACCACTAGTCTTACGCCCTGCAAACATCGTATGTCATGGATCCCGGTTATTGGTATGTAACCAAAATCACTGGTGGTGACGGTCGATGGTTGTCCCCGATGCCTTCTGGGCTAGAATCCTCCACGGTTCAATATCTAAGCCTCTCGAGCTATAGCAAAAATCTGGGAGGATCTGCCCCAGCAGTAGGATGATTAAAGACTAACAACGCGATAAAAATATTAAAAGAGCGCACCTTAGGTCATAGTCGCCGAGTGCATGAGGAGGTGAGTGACGAAAATAAATTTATTTCCGGTGATAAAATTAAATTAATTGTAAGACTACAATTTCTTGAGCAATATATTGATCTATTAATGAATGATAAATGAGTAGCTTTTACGCAGCCTTCATGCGTTAATAAACAGCACCAATTCGTATAGAAATAACAATATATAGAAAGTAATACCTCATAAAATATGTACTACGATTTGCATCACAGTTTATATATACACAAAAAAGCTGAAAATTTGTATGTATTGAGATGCTATGACAAAGTAAATAAAAAAATGTTTCTATTTTATAAAAACTATAATAAGGATTAATAAAACATGTGAAGTAAATGATTGCGAAATAATGGTTAGTTCGTATTTTCGTTATTTACGTATTGTCCCACTTCTATGGAGGATATGGGAAAGTGATATACATCTATTTTATTTCATGGAGTTTTGATAATACAAATCTTGATGTTTATTTTAGACAAACATTTTGGTTTTTAATACTTTGTGTATAGAAAAAAAATGTGTTTCTTTTTTAGTTGGGAATTTGTTCTTATGAAATTGCACCAATTTCAAGAACTGTACAACGAACAAATCCGAGGATCTTCCTTGGATTTAGTGTTCTTCTTAGATGCCATGATACATCTGTTCATCATATCCAGAGTCATAAATACTCCGAGGTTAATTTGTTGCGCGAACATTCTGTTTATTTCTATAATTTTAAACTATGTCAACAATTAACCTTCCTGTTTAGAGGTAACGCCCTGCTGGTGGGCGTGGGTGGTTCCGGTAAACAGAGTTTAACAAAACTCGCATCGTTCATTGCGAACTATAATTTCTATCAAATAACATTGACAAGGTAAACTGTTTAATATTGCATTATTGCATTTTAATTTATTTAGTATTAATGATATCTGTTGTCAACCGTAGATCATATAATATTGGCAATTTTATGGAAGATTTGAAAATATTGTACCGCATAGCGGGTTTAAAGGGGCAAGGTATTACATTCATTTTCACAGACAACGATATCAAAGACGAACAATTTCTGGAGTTTCTGAACAATATTTTAAGTTCGGGTGAAATTGCTAATCTATTCCTAAAGGACGAAATGGGTAAGATTAAACAAATTACTTTATAATTAAGGAAAATGTGTTTAAAAATATTTCATGACAAATTTAAGATGAAATTCTCAACGAGTTGACGCCGATTATGAAGAAGTATGCCCCAAAGAGGATACCTGTTCCAGATGTTCTTTATGAATATTTTATTATGAGATCAAGAGCCAATCTGCACGTAGTATTATGTTTTTCACCTGTAAGTTTTAATTTTTTATTCATTCTATTCATTTTTAGGGAACTAAAAGGGCAAAAATTAAACCCTTATAATTTCGTCATGGCCGTCCGTCCGTCCGTCCGTAAGTAATAAAAATAAATATATTTAGGGGGTTGGGGGCACTCCATACATACAAGAGAAGCAAAATAAAATTTTTTCAGCATACATCAACGTGTGGTACTGGTACACATTTCACTAGTTCTATTGAGGACGCTTTAAGGTTTCTAAGCAGTTTTGTGATTAAGATAATATTTTCGGAAATGATCGCTTCGAAATAGTAGAAATTGTCTGTTCCCCCTTTCCTTAAGTCCAAAAAATATACAGATAATGCTTAAAAAATACTTTCAATGAGAGTTAATTTAAACAGGATCGGATATACCGACTTTGGGTTATTGCTGAAAAACTGCGCTTTTCATCACATTAATGTAATTGCCATGAAAATACTCTCTTTTGCTGGTGCATTTTAGTTTAAGAGTTATAGTAGACATACCTACTTGTTTTTGTTATTCGCGACTAATATTGTAAAACTTATTCAATGCGGAAAACATGGAAAAAGTGTAACAACGTAGTTTTTTTCAAATATAGCGCATTCTTTGTAGTAACGGCTTCGGAACTCTACAGTGAGCATGGTCCGACATGCTCTTGTCTGTTTTTTTTTTGTTTTTGTAAGGGTAATAAAACAATGTGATCTACCGTATAGGTGGGAGGAAAATTTAGAAGCAGAGCATTGAAATTCCCTGGTTTGATTTCCGGCTGCGTGATGGATTGGTTCCAAAAGTGGCCGAGAACAGCTCTTATTGAAGTAGCTAACCATTTTTTAGGCGGCTTTCACGTAAGTGAATGTATTTTAAATTTTTTCAGATCTTCAGTTTATGCCAGACTGTCAAGTAATGTCAGAGCTTTATTTATTATCCCTTGGCAGAACTTACTTTTCCTTAAATTGTTATTCTTTCTTAGGAATAACAATTTTATATAACATTAATTTACAGCTTTCATGATCTCTTCGTTTAAATTATATATGTAATAATGGATCAGTCAATCCGATTGGTTTTGATCTCAAATATTGGAATAACATAGTTATTAAATTTTTTTAATGAAGTTTTGAAATGTAAACACTACGTATTTATTGTAAGACCCGATTTAAAGAGACCTTCGAGCCAAAACGCAAGCGTTGCATTTAATTTATGCATACAATTTCGTTAGGGATCCTAACAATTTTGAAAGCTTAAAGCGAAATGAAATTACTTTATGTACCAAAAATGTTACATTTTATTGGCGGATTTAAATTGGAAGTCAAATACATCGTTATTATTTTAGTTTTGTCCTTTGACATACCCTTATTATGTACCGTTTTTGACGAGAAAGCCGCTATGGTTTTATACGTCAATACATGAACCCTTTGTTTTACAGTTGGTATGCTCTCCAGAAACTAAGGTACAGTTGGTTGAGATGATGGGAAGTGTGCAGGACAATGTCGCCGAAACTTGCACGATATACTACGACAGGTTCAGGCGGCAAACGCACGTCACGCCCAAGTCTTACTTGTCATTCGTGGAAGGCTATAAAGTGTTGTATAAAGAAAAGCACGTAGGCATAGCTGAAATGGCGAGACGGTTATATTTATTTAGTAATTTTATTATCAGTTTTCGTTTTGAACAAAGCAGAGTCATGTATACATTATGTTTTAATTTTTATTTAGAATGACAACCGGTTTGGATAAACTAGTTGAAGCCGCGGAAAGTGTTGATATTTTGAAAAAAGAGTTGGAAGTCAAAGAAATGGAAATTAAAGAAGCTACCGCGAAGGCTGAGGAGGTACTTTTATGTTGTTATTCGCAAAACGTTATTACAAAATTTCATTCAAAACTTCACCTGAACGAGATTTCATGCTCCTCTATATTTATTTAAAATACGTGTTACTTTTTTGAACCACTTATTAAAAATGTGAATAATTCGGCTTTATTCGAAACAAAATTTTTCTTTCTGTATCTCTTTGCTGTATATTTCTCTATCTTGAAACAATAATGTATAATAGCGTGATTTTTTTTCAATAGAAAAAGTTACTCTATTTAAATAACACTTTTTAAAAGAAGAAATCCTAAAATTCTCTACACTTTATTGACTAAAATCTTCGTTTATTTGTATTTAGACGCGTCTCATACATGTTCACAGTATTCACTACTAAGAGAATTTTTTAATTGATTTATTTTCTTTGTTTTGTACACACCTCACTTCATTCTTCTCCTTCATCGCTCGTTTCACCATATTTCTAAGCAAAGGACACCACCTCGTATTTCGAGCGGGGAGCATATCAACTTTCGTCTTAACGTCATCGTAGGTGTTAGATGCGGTGGCGGAATCTCAAGCGGCGGCCGAGGTGGTGAAGCAGGGCGTGATGGTCGTCAAGGACCGGGCCGTCAAGTTGGTGAACGTGATCGCCGCCGAGACGGCCGTGGCGGAGGATAAACTGGCGGCCGCGAAGCCCGCGCTCGACGCCGCCGAGGCCGCGTTACAGGTCCTCGTTAAATTGCTAAGCTTTGCATAGAGTTTGCATTCGTGAAAAATAATCTATAGTTAGATAGTAGTGAAAATTGTAACCTCATTTATTCATGTATTCGTACTATTATTAGTATTGTATGAAAAATTAAAAGTAAAGGTATAATCATTTGGTACGCTTGTACGCCAGTTACTTGGCGTTTGCACGCCAAGTGATTTTAAGGATCATTAAAGTATTACAGATATGCTTCTGATAACTGGCCTATTGAGCTAAGTTGACTTAAACATATTTGTATAAATTATCAAATAGGATAAGAAAAAACCACTGAGATTGCTAGTGCTTAATTTAATAATATACATGTATTAAATAATAATATAAATTTGTGTAAGTCATAATTAAAGGCAACCGTTTTATCGTTTTTCAGACCATCAATGCAGCCGATATCGCTACTGTCCGAAAATTAGGTAAACCACCGTACCTTATTACCCTCATCATGGACGCAGTAATATTGCTTTTCAGAAAACGCGTAGAACCTATAAAACCGGATCCCGACAGACAGTTTTTAACCGCATCTTGGGGCGAGTCGCTGAAAGTGAGCTATATCTTGATAAACGTGTTAAACGCTACAAATGAAATAGCAATATTTATTTCATAAATTTTTACTTATATAGGTCATGGCGGACACTAGGTTTCTCTTGAATTTGAAAAATTACCCTAAAGATGAAATTAATGCTGAAATGGTGGATCTTTTACAGCCGTACTTTAGATATAGGTATACATATTTCAAATAACTAAATTTCGTGAAATAACTATCGTAAAATATAATTAAATAATATGAAGTGTCGTGTTAAATAACTTAATTTTTAAATGAAAATATGCACAATTTGAAATTTTTGCAGTGGATATACATTTGAAGCTGCCAAAGTGGCCTGTGGCAACGTTGCCGGATTAATTTCTTGGACCATGGCCATGGCGCAATTCTATGGCGTGAATAAAGACGTGCTGCCTTTGAAGGCCAACTTGGCTGTGATGCAGGGAAAATTGGACGCTGCCAAAAGGGAACTGGCAGCTGCCGAAGCGCAGTTGGAAACCAAAGAGGTGACTAAAAAAAAAAAAGGAAAATTTCGTTGTTTGTTCGTCCGTATGTGACTTTCGTGACACCTGACTACGAGTGCAATGAAAGTTGACAATTAGTTTCTAATCATGAATTACTTTAAAAGTATGACTTTGAGATCCTACCTGCAGTAGTTACAGCTTCAGTTGACACCGCGATATACCATTAGTTATGACTTGATCAAACGTCGATATGTAAGTTTTGATAGTGTGAAATGTCGTCCAATAGGTAAATTCTGTTTATCCGGTATCATTATGAAATGTTAACATATCGTATTTCCTTGGTAGCGTGAATTAGCACACGTACAAAAGCAATTCGACGACGCCATGGCCCTGAAGCAGGCCGTGCTGGACGATGCTGCTAAATGCCAGCAGAAAATGGATGCAGCCACAGCGCTCATTAACGGTCTGAGTGGCGAGCGAGTGCGGTGGACGGAGCAATCTGCACTTTTCATGGCCGAAATCGATCGTTTGGTCGGGGACATATTGCTGTTGACAGGGTGACGATTATATCATTGCCTAGATTTCTTTTTATAATAATAAGTTATTAGGTGAAATGTTTTAATTATTTTTGGGGCGTTTTCCATCCTCTCTCTCCTTCCCCTCCATCTACTTTTGAACCGAATTAAAATTCAGTTTAAAAGGAGTTAAAACAGAAAGCCAATTTTAGAATTAATTTCGAATTTCATATCTTCCTTTTGATGGGTGTTAACCCGAACAACCATTTAAAAGAGGACGGGAATGTCAGTATAAAAGGAGATGGCGGTAGAAGGTCTTAGAGTCATGTAACCGCATGAACGAAGTAAAATTGTATTTTTTTTATTTTAATGTTAGCGAACGTGTGTTGTGCTTGCGCATTTTCTATGATGTTCGTGACTAGAATTGTAATGTTGTTTGTCTTAATTTTTTTTTATTGTATGATAAATGTTCTATATAAAGATAGAGAAATATTATATATTTTTGTTGCAGATTTTTATCTTATTGTGGTCCATTTAACCAAGAATTCAGATCTTTGTTAATAAATAACTGGCTTACGGAATTATTAAACAGAAAAATACCTGTGACCGTTAACTTGAATATTACAGAACAATTAACGGATACTGCAACTGTAATTTTTAATTTGCTTTTCCTACGTAGTAATTATTAAAATGTAACATTTTAGTGTTGTATTATTTAACTAAATCATAGGTAATAAGGCAATATGACTTGACATGAAAAATCGAACTTGATTTGAAGATTTTTTTTATATTGTCAAATTGGTAAACTTTATCTTTGCTCCAAAGGTGACATGAAAATAGATCATTAAATTCGAGTTATTTTAAAATGTTAAGACATTATTTTTGTTAATGACTCGCAAAACGGTACTCGGCAATAGTTGTTTTGTAAATATAGTTTGTTCCATAGATTGGAGAATGGAATCTCTATGGTTTGCCGACTGATGAGTTGTCTGTACAAAATGGCATTATTGTTACTAAGGCGGCGAGATTTCCGCTATTAATTGACCCTCAAACTCAAGGGAAGATCTGGATCAAGAATATGGAGAAATACAACGACCTCATTGTGACAACTTTGAATCATAAGTATTTTAGGTCAGTCACAGTGATTTGACTTATGAATTATCATAATCGACTCATGTGTTTGCTCATTAGAACTCTACAAAGTAAAACACACAACATATACAGGATGGAATCGATCATACATTTTTCCGCAAATATTCATAATCTCCTCCTTATAGGCTGATAAACACAGTACCCTTTTTTGCGTCACACAGTGTTAGGTAAAAGCTAGAATCGGACTACTAAAAATGTGTAAATAATTTGAATATAAAAACGATCTCTTAAGTTAGCCAAATTATTTAAATCATATTATTTATGCATTTTAGGATTCGAATTTAAGTTTTTTGAATCTTAGTTTTAATTTATATACATGTACTGTACATTTATCTTTTTTCTATATTGTTGGAAATTTTACATTGCTTGTCGTACAATCTAAAAGGTAATGACGTATTAGTCAATTGTAATAGAAAAAGATTGACTAAACATAGAAATGCATTCAATTTTCAGAAATCACATAGAAGATTGCGTGTCATTGGGTCGACCTTTACTAATCGAAGACGTAGCGGAGGAATTAGATCCCGCGCTTGACAATATATTAGAAAAAAATTACATTAAGATAGGATCGTCCTATAAAGTAAACGATACACATTTTTTATCACCAAAATTTTAATTACTTCGCATCATTAAAAAATAAGTACATATTTTTCTCTCTCTCTCTCTCTCAAAAGGTGAGGCTCGGCGATAAAGAGATAGATGTTACCTACGGACATAAGATATATATTACTACCAAGTTACCCAACCCGGCGTATACGCCCGAAATTTCAGCGAGGACGTCTATAATTGACTTCACAGTGACGATGCAAGGTAACATGGGATGATTTATACATTTTTAGGTCAACTTTTAATCGAAGGCTAATGTGTCATATTTGTTATATCAACATGTAACATATGAGTATACTTTTTAACAACTGTCCCTATTTTATCTACAGAAAATATAATTTTCCATGTATTTATGGCTGTTTCAAGAATCGTTATAGTGGTAATTAAACTTATTTAGATGTGATAATTATTTTGATTGAATTATATGGAATAGTTTCGCAATTTTTTTCATTAATGTTTATTGTAAATATAATAGTAAATGTTTATAAATGCTATAATGTTATTGTTTAAAAATAATATACATATTTTTCCAATACACAGAAAACTTTAGAAAAAATACAAAAACTGTAGTCAAGGCCCGTGCCGCAGATTTTCCCTGTAAACGTCAGGATAAAATGATTTCCTCTTAAATCGAGTTTTCCTTTGATTTTCGCTATCTATATTATTTTTTTTACAATTTTAAATATAATATCATTCTGAGTCCTAGTAGTTCTTATCAAAGTCTACTATGTCATCTGAATCGACATCCTAGCGGAATTCGTTCTCATGCTATACTGATTTATAATTTTACAACGCTATTTACAACACTAATTTACAATAATTGCACACAGGCGCTTACACTAGCCCGATGACGTAACCGGCAAAAAAAAACGCTGCACGATGAACTGAATTGCACTTGAGCACATTTTTATGAAATATTTGAAGGTTGTTTTACCTTCAAATATTTCATCTCCAGGGTCAAGACGTTCAAATCTGTAAACACCATGATAAATGATTAATTTTATTAGCGAGAACAGTGATTTTTAGTATCGCGCACTCAAAAGAGCTAACGAGACCCTATAAATTAATCTGTATGTAAACCCAAAATAAATCTATTACTAAGACTCTGCTGTCCGTCGCTGTCGCAGGGTTATATTCTTTGAACAGTAATAGATAGAACTTGAAATTTTCAGAGTGTGTATTGCTATGGCCGTTATAAGAACAAATAACAAAAACAAAGTACTTGCTCCATCCATTGTGACCTCAACTGTTGTTAATGCATTATTAATATGGTAGGAAAGCGATTGAAATATGACCTTTTTTTTTAACACAAGAAACTTTGAACAATCATGACTGTATTTAACGAGCGTTTAAAAGATGTTTTTACGTGAAAAAAAATAAATGCGGCCAAATATTTAGATATTTTTATTTTTCATGACTCTTTCAAACCCTAATTGACGTTTTCAGGTTTGGAGGATCAGTTGTTGGGCCGCGTGATACTAACCGAAAAGAGAGAGCTGGAAGCCGAGCGTACGCAACTGATTATGGATGTTACGGCCAACAGACGCAAGATGCAAGAGCTCGAAACGAATTTGCTGCATAAGCTAACCACGATTCAGGGCTCTTTGGTAGACGATGTGTCTCTGATTCAAGTTTTGAACGTCACCAAAGCGACAGCCATGGAGGTACTCAAAATGAAACATTGATAAAAGATGAACTTGTTTTAAAACGCCTAAATTTTTTTAAGTTTTATAATATTAATTACTGAATAAGTCGTATTATTATAAAATTAGTTTTATTTAATTCTAAATAAAATTGCGGAGTCCGGTTTTGTATTTTATTTTAAAGCAAGTGTTTTGTTATCTAGTTATGTAAATAAAATTGAGTGGCTGTTTATCTTTTTGTCGGGGTTAATCCCTAAAACAGCTTAATAATTGTCAAATAAGCGTTTAAATTAAAGAAAAAAAAAACATTTTTAAAAATAAGCCTTAATTATTGGTCAATAAAATGAATTAAAAAGTTAAAGATAAATTAACTCTAATAAGAAATATAACACTTTATAAGTTCATTGTAACCTTTAACGATAATTACGCTTCTTCGTCTACGACAAAATAATTCTATATCGTACATAATTATATATTTTTAACACTAAAACTTTACACCTTAATTATTAAATCTTCCCGTTTTTATCACAGTCCTAATTTTAGAAATAAAAGCGTGTTACATTACTTTTTTCCCCTTCCCGATAGCAAGGGGAAAAAAGGTGCTAAATTTTCTTAATTATACCATCAAAATGTAAAACGCTTAATTGCATGTTTTGTTGTGTCGTTTAATTACGGAGTTCCTATGGCCACCTTCCAGCTCCATTATCAGACCCTTGTTACCATATAGTATCAAACTACTTGTCAAGACGAATCAAATGAGCCCAAACTCGATGGGATTGCGTCGTTTAATTGCCACAAGTTGCAATAACTTAATTCATTTCATCTGTGACTTCAAATACCGTAATAAACAACACCATCGAACCGAGTGAGAAGGGAGTCGCACAGTCGCTTGCGCGTGGTGACGCGTCGCTAGCGACGCGTACACACTACTACCTGTGGACTGGTGGAGTCCATTCGAGGAGTTCCTATGGCCACCTTCTAGCTCCATCATCAGATCAGCTCTATGTCATAATAATATTGCATTGTCATCCGATTTATACATGCATGCAAAATTTCAGCTCAATCGGAAACCGTGAAGTGGATGAAATTTGACTTACAAGATTTGATTACAGACCGACAGACAGACAACGGAACAGGTGAAACTAAATTAGTTTGTAAAAATAGATTATCTTCTGAAATACGACATTAGACCTGAAAAATAGGATTATTATGTAGTAAAGAGCAGCACCCGTATTGGAGTCAATAGCGGGTTCGAAATCAAAAGCGATCATTGCCGAATTCAAATTTACGCTCAGCGAAGCTGGCGGGAAACGGCAAATCAAACATCGTACGGAAATTGCATAACGAGTGTGTGAGGTGATAAAAGAGAATACACGGACAGACAGCAAAACCATTTTTTTCGTTTTTGATCTCCAATGCTAGATTCAGTACGGGTTTTCTTCTTTTGTCTCCTGCCTTCCCTCTAAATTTCCCCTATGAACAATTCTGAACCACCTATGACCACCGTGTTAGTTTCAAGACTTTCGTCTTTAAGCATTGAAATGTGAAGGTTCAAAAATGCTACTTCGATATCTGGTTGCTGTTCAACCAATTTGAATTGTTGATGTGATGTACCGTAAATAGTTTTTTAAGTGTACTGATGGGATCACTCTCGGCTCTTCTTTAGATATCTCGATATCTTTAGGGTTGATTCAGGTATAAATATTACTGTCAGTTATATCTATCCATCATTGACATTTTAATATTTTCATAGTACTCTAACTGCTATAAGTTAGAGCGTGACAAAAATAAAAAAACACGCAGACACAATATTTCTCCATTATATTTGTTAAATACCATATTAATTGATTTTTCAAATTTGATTGTTAGTGTGCAATATTATATTTTGTCTTTATTATATTTTTATAGCCTGTTATGAATTTAGACTGTACACAAAGCTGTCGTAAATTCTAGGAAATGAAAATCATTTGCGAGAATCTTGGTATATATCATAATTGGATATATGTGTTTTTAAATGAAATTATATGAAATTCCTCTTGTTAGGTACGAGAAAAACTAGACGTTGCCAAAGAAACAGAAGTAAAAATCAATGCGGCGCGGGAGGAATTTCGATCAGTGGCTACACGTGGCAGCGTGCTGTACTTTCTGATATGCAACATGTCGCTGGTGTGCTCGATGTATCAGACCTCTCTCGCGCAGTTTTTGGAAAGGTTCGACATATCTATGGCGCGCTCTCAGCCGAGTCAGATTACATATAGACGCATCGGATACATAATCGAATATCTCGTAAGTTTTATTTTTGGTTGTATTTATTTGATTCATATAGTACAGAAGTGACTATTTTATCATTGTAAACATGATTCATTTTTGCAAATCGATCACAAAATTGATGTTATTGAAACCCGATTAAATGTTATTTTATCGGTTTGCAAACATTGTTAATTAGACTATGTGTTAGTTACTTTTTTAAGACGTGTAAAGAAGACGTCGTTGGTGGTTTCCTTTTTTGGTAATTTTTTTAAAATCATTCCTGAAACTCTATGTTACTTTTAAACTCAAAGTCTCCAAAAATATACGTAGCGGTAGATTATTGAGTTAAAGCTCAAAAAATTGATTGTGATTTTACAAGCTCATACATCAATCCAACTAGAACTTGACATGTTAATCTGAAAAACCATATTTTTGTTAATTTTTCGTTGACGATATCTCTCGTCAACGAAAAATGTCAACAAATGACGTAGAAAAAAGAACCAAACGTTTTTAATACAATTTATGTCGATTGATGTTGTTTCTAATTGAAAACAACTTATCGAATTTAAAAAAAATATCAGTAGAATAGTTTAAAAAATATTCTAAAAAACACTTATTAAAAAATTTTTCTCCGACACTATCTCTTGAATAAATGAATCGATTTCAATATATTTAGCAAAGGTAAACGTAGTTTAAGTACGTTATTCACGCACGCATGCACTCATGCACATACAGACATCACTTGGTAAATGGTCGAAATAAATTTCTAAGACCCTGAAACGTTAAAATCTGATGAAAACTCTATTTTTGAATATCGGATTACAAACAGAAACTTCCAAATTTTATGATTTTTTTCTGATTTTCGTAGCGGGAAGTAAAAAGACATATACAAATGATTCAAAACCCTAATATTTAGCATACAAAATGTTATTAAGTAGTGATATGCTACTTCAATAGTAAAGTAGTCGCGCCACTGCTGCGTACGGCATGTTGCGCAGTTTAAACATTTTTCCGGCACGAGTTAACGATGCGCCTACTCCACCGCCTCGCACATCACAGTACAAACACGGGCGATGTGCATATGTATGTAGGTGACCATTCTCACCTTGACGCAATTTTGACGTCATAAGGGTATCAGATCGATCGTTTTAAGACGTTACAGAATTGGTCTTCTAGCCATTTGTTTCTCGGTGGCTTCATATGATGTGCAGCTTGTTCGTGTGTAGCGGTGATCGACCAATACCTAAACGTCGTATAGAAACGAAGTTAGACACGTGCGTAGTTTGACCGTGTGTGACAGTGGAGCGACACCATTACTCCCTTCAATTTGATATTTTTAAGATTCAAAAATACTTTTATTGTTATAAGAGTGAAGTGATGTAAAAAGTATATTTTTCTATTAATAAAGGACTTTTATCACCTAAAAGTAAAATCATTATTACTTAAGAATCTTCTTCGATTTTTAAGGATTGATAACGTAGAAAGTTCATAATTTGAGTATTGAGTTGTTTCCAAATTTTGTAAAATTTATAATCGCGCCAGATTTTTACAATTCAGATGAAGTGGATTAGGGAAAGACTAATGCGAAAATATTTTCCTTTGAGGACGAAAAAACTCATCGTAATCCTCTTAACGTTGCCCCACAAATCACGTTGCGAAGATAAAAAAAGAATTGAGTCACATTTAGAAGCTCATCTTTTTTATTGAAGTCCTTGAAACACGCGTTTTTCAAGCAGCTTAGAACTTATCGGTGCTCTACATGACAAATACGAGGGTTATACTGAAATAAATTCAATATTTACGTTGAAAATAAGCCACCTTCTGCGTTAAAACACTCTATATATATTTACAGACAAAACTATAAGTTGCAAGCGAAATCGTTTTTATCTGCGGTAGTGAATCCGTAACTTTCCGTCGTGCAAGTAAGATGGGATGGAAATTCGATAATTTGATGGATGGTTAGAGTTTGGCTAAAGTTCAATAATCTTTTAAATATTTTTGGATAGTCAAAGTAATTTTTCGAATGTACGTAAAATTTTTTGAACTTCCTAAATAATTTGATTTTATGTAAATTTTTGGACTTATTAATCCTTGACAATTAATTATTTAATATATTTATTTTTTAAACTATCGCGAAATTAAAACATTTAAAAAGAAACATTTAAAAAAAATTCACGAATATGCGTTGTTTTTTTTTAGTTTCTGGAAATATTCGAGTAATTTTTTGAAAATTTTATAATATTTTCGAGTTTCTGGGAATGTAATGTAATTTCTCCGAAAGTTGGATATTTTTTAGTTTCTCGGAATAATCGAGTGTTTCTCCGTAAAGTAAATTACTTCATCTTTTCGGAAAATTCGAGTAGTTTCTTAAATTTTCATTAAGTTTTTAAGCATCGGGGAATATATAGATGATTTTTCCATGAATTAAAAATGTAACGGCTACTTATGTCAGGTATTTACGGAAAGAAAGTTGAAATAGTCTGCAAGAGCGGTATCCGTTTCTTCTTCAGTGAAACGGCAGTCACTCATATTCTTAAGAATTACCAAATTTGCTCAACAAATTTCGCACATCGAGACTTGTTGAGCAAAGAGGATGTTCTAAAACTTTAAATTTTTTTTTAAACAGTCGAGAATAACAACATTGAACAGTGCATAAAATTTAGGAAGGAATATAATTTTTTTATTAAGATAGTTGTCTTAAAAAGAACGTGAGCGCAATATTTGTAAATTTGCTCTACGTTGTCAAAACATTATAAAAGCGTATATAAATTTGATCACCTTCACAGTTAACCAAACTTTATACGCTTCATCACAGATTTTAGATATTTTATGGTGAACGCTTTGATTCGGTAACTTTAGAGTCAGGTCGCTGATATTTACATATTCAGATTATCGACGTAGTTAAATAAGTATGAAACCCAGCGTTAACTTTCAGGAAACTGATCCAATCTCAATTGCGATCCAATTCCAATTGCAGTCTGGATCACGCGGTGTATGCATCGATTGCCATCAGTTAACTATAACTCCAAACAATCCCGAGTTTATCTCGGGATTCCGAGTGCCTTCCCGAATATTTTTCGTCGTGGAGTGAATTTCGTCCCCTGTGAAATTCTCTAATTCACCGTCGTTGCTACGTTCGAAATGGGGAAAAGCAGTTGTTGTGCGCGTTTTTATAATAAAGCATATTTACATGAGCGGGAGAAATGTACATCTGATCGTGTCTTGACAATTATAGAGAAGCCTTCATATTTTGGCTTCTATCAATGCGAATTTATCTATTAAAATATCAAAGTTTGATAAATTACGAACTTGTGGACAATCAGAAATCGGGATGTGATAATATGATCGTGCTTTTTGTATACAGACAATTTACGTGTATGAAAATAGGTAATAAAAAAAATATTACATTGTAATTTTTCGCCTGTTTTGATATTGAATTATATGTTTTTTTAAACGATATTGCCTATTTATACTAATTAAATGTATTAAACTAATTATTCTTAATATGAATATACTACTTAAATTTTATAGTCATGAGTTCTGAATGATGCAGTTAAAATTTTTCAGACTTTCGACGTATTCAGATTCATATCGAGAGGTTTTTATGAAAAGCATAAATATCTTTTTACTCTTTTGTTGACTCTGAAAATTGATATGCAGCGAGAGTATGTGTCATATGAAGAGTTCCAAACGTTTATCAAAGGTATAAAAAATGTACTAAACTAAATTACAGAAAATAAAACTTCACGTGGATGTATTTATTCAGTATACATTATATATATATATATTTATAGAACGGGTAAATTATTTCAATTTCAAAATGTTTTGCGATTGCACAACCCTAACGGCGGAATCTACCAAAAGTAAATATGTAACTCGTAAATGCAAACCGTGTGAATTCTCAGTTTTCTCATCTTTATTAGTCAATCTATAAATTATAATATCAGAAAATATTACCTTTATGTTTACGATTTCCGTTTTTGTTTTTTGGTGTAACTCTTCGTAAATTTTACTTAGGACGGAAGTTTTATTTTTCCGTTTTTAATTGCTTTTATTTCAATAGATACCTCTATTTGCTATTAATATTAATAGTAATTACTTTATCTACTTTATAAAAAACATAAACACTTTGATAAAAAGAAATCTCATATTTTTTTAACTTTAGGCGGCGCTGCTCTAGATCTCAACGCCTGTCCACCTAAACCGTACAAATGGGTGACGGATATGTCTTGGTTGAATTTAGTGCAATTGAGTAATTTACGACAATTTACTAGTATTTTAGACCAAGTGTTGGGTAACGAAAAAGGATGGAAACAATGGTATCTAATTACTATATCTAATGATTTGTCATTGGACGTTTACGAATATGGATGCAGTGCTTTTCCTTTCGATAAGGTTCGATAAGGAAGCCCCGGAAGAAGAACCGCTGCCAGACGGCTATCACACGTTGGACGTCTTCCGTAAGCTGCTGGTTGTCAGATCCTGGTGCCCTGATAGAACTCTAGCTCAGAGCTTGTGAGATATACATGCACATTGCACATAAATTTGTGAAATTTATGTAATGTCGATATCTACCAGAATGTTTTCGATAAATTTTGTAATCTCTTATCACAGAAAATATGTCGTGAGCTCAATGGGGGCAAGGTTTTCGGAAGCCGTAATCGTGAATTATGAGGTAATTCTGAATTGGTTATTATCAGCAAATCAATTGTAGTGTTGCATTTTAATTAAGTAAGAATAAATATTCTCTTTGAATTATGAGCAACTTGTTCACGAATCTCGACCGTTGGTGCCTTTGATTGGATTCCTGGCTATGGGTTCAGACCCCACGCCATCTATAGAAACAACGGCTAAGCGCATGGAATGCATCTGTTCTTCCATATCAATGGGGCAAGGGCAAGAGATTCATGCGAGGAAGCTTGTCGACAAAGCTCTTAGAGAGGTATATACATATGCGTTCCTCAAATAACAGATATAACGAAGTTTGCTTAGAACCGAGCGATAAATTTTGTTTTTAGATTTTTATGTTATTGAGTATTATAATATTTAAACAATACGTTGACTTTGTCATTGGTAATTAAGATGCGACAGTGCTATATATATCTTTTGAAAATACTTATTGACAATAAAAAATGAGTAATTTGTTATTTGATTGCTTAGGGTGAAAAGGCTGTTTGTTACCTAAGACTTACCGTAAAAGTTGCACTGAGCAATTGCAAACGATGTATTTGTAGTGATATTTTATTTAACCTCTAAAAAGTTTACTTTTCGTTTGCATTGTTTGATATTGGATCAGTCAATTATTGTTTCAATTCACAAACAATTCATATTGCAAACTAATCAGAATACAATTGTGCTATATTTTTACCATTTTGGAAATTAAGTTTTTTATATATAGCAAATATAATCGCGATCATAGAAAGGCCGTCATGATTTTTATTTTTCGCTATTTTTGTACAGTACAGCGCATGAAACTCTACCGCTGTGAAATTAGTTAGAAAAGCGTCGCAATGGCATAAAATAGGGACGCGGGAGATAAGGAAAAAGATTCGGAGAGTGTTCAACGTACGTATTGCATCATTCGCAGACAATTCGGGGCGGCAGAGTTTCATGCGTTGTCCTGTAGGCTGTCTACAAAAATAGATAAAAATGAGGGCAGCACCGTCGTTTAAATTGCCTTTTACTACGAAACAACCAACTTTATACCTACTATTTATCATAATATTTTAAATAAACCTCTGTGCAGATAAATAACTTGTCTACCTATTTTAGATAACTATCTCTGTAGTATGATAAGGATAAATGAAAAAAGATTTTCTTAAAAAATATAATAATATTTTGATATTTATTTTTTAAATTTTTTGCTATTTGTTTCTTTTTTAATCTTTATTACCTACAAGATATGTTTTGTTATACATGGATAAGCATAAAGGTAAAAACATATTAAAAACATGAACTTTCTCACGGATTGCGCATCCGCTAAAAGCATCAACACCGTTTTCGAGCGTCCCTTTCTGTGATTAACTGGAGAGCCGAATTTCTTTTTTTGGTTTTTGATCCTTCTATAGCACTTCTTCATACGGTAGTTTCTGATTCACCTGTAAATATTAAATCATATCACAACCTAAGTATCAAAATTCGTTCAACCATACTACAAATATATTTTTATAACAGTTTGACGCTTCTTTTAAAGTTCGTAGAAATAGAAAAAAGGTAGGTTAGGTTATTTTATCCGCAATTATTGATTTATACTCTTTTTAGGCAGTCTACAAATTGATACCAAGTTACGCAAAATGTCGTCGCAGTTAATTATCTAACAAATTTTTAAGCAGTAACTAGGGCATAGTTAATCAATCTTAAAGTCGACTTATTAATAAGTAATACAAACTATGTACATAGTGTGATGGAGAACTTAGAGCAGATCATGTCATTATTAAGACCACATGATCTAAAGTTGTATATGAAACTATTAATTTGTTTCAATGTTGTAAAAACATCACATTAGAATTTCATACACTAACATCTGGTAAATATTTACTTTGTTTACAATGCATTACTTGTTTTAGAAGGTAAAAACCAGTAGGTAGCTTTTTTATATTAGTTATGAATTTCATAAATTTGCATTTCAGGGAATGTGGGTATTGTTACAAAATTGTCACTTGGGATTAGAGTACATGGTGGAAATTATGGAGCAGTTTTCAGAGTTAGAAAAAGATCCAGAGAAAGTTCACAATGATTTCAGGTATACTATAACTAATGATATTTTTTTTTCGATTTGCTGTTATGTAATTTATTGTCAAAAGTTGTCACGCCACACGTGCCATATTTGTATCTCGTTTAATCATTCGGCAAAACAAATGACGATATCTCGAATATTGCACGGGGGTACGTTCTGCGACTAACGATAGTAGGCCAGACCTACCGTTATTTTAATTACTATTGAGTAACTTTCATAATGCTACTAGTAATTTTTACAAAAAGACAATTCGTTGTCGGGCAGATAGAAATAAGAATTGTGACTTGATGTTTTACACTAAGCTGATATATGTTACATTTCAATAAACGTATAACTACTGACGGGTAATATCATTACGATATTTAATTATTACATACAAAATATGAAGCCTTATGATTTCAGACTTTGGATTACCACAGAAGTACATCCCAAGTTTCCTATCACTCTATTGCAAATGTCAATAAAATACACTTGTGAGCCCCCCTCTGGTGAGTAACATTTTCCTAAATAGCTCAGTTCCACTTCGGAGCAGTTACATTATAACCTATCTCGGCAGGCGTCAAAGCGGGCTTGATACGAACATACGACTCGATGAGTCAAGACTTCTTAGATTACAGCGACAGCCCTTATTATTTGCCGTTGATATATACTATATCATTTTTGCATACCGTCGTCCAGGTTAGTGCGATTAAATTTCCTGTTTAATGTGATATTATATTGCAAGCTTTATAATGTTTTTTTGTGGAATTCTCAGGAACGTCGCAAATTCGGACCGCTCGGTTGGAATATTCCATACGAATTCAACTCCTCTGATTGGCTCGCGTCGTGTTTATTTGTGCGAAATCACCTCGACGGGCTCGAGCCGGGTCGGAACGTTAGTTGGACTACTGTGCGGTAAGCAATGATTATCTTTAATATTTACCTTACTGGAAGAATTCCACATATACTTTTTGTAATAATATGCAAATGCATTTAATCGATTGGCCATACCATAAGTTTAGTTCGCTTACCGAGGAGTTGTAATGAACCTTAGTTTGAAGAGCTTTTCATTCATTAATAAACTGTCCCATAAGTCGTTGTTATGGACTAATCATTAGTTAAAATAATGAACAAATATCATTTTATCATTTTAATTCGCGATTGGTTGATGATGGCGACTTTTGAGTCTCCTAAACCACATAAATAGAAAACAGTGGTGGTGATTCAGAGGTTAAGTACGTTATCTTCGATGCGGGAAGTGCTATTGGGTTCGATTCTGATCTCATTGATTCTAAAACTCGTCAACTCACTCATGTGAATCGACCAACGAACTTTTAACTAGAGCGGAATGAAACCACAAGCATCTTTCCTCGGAGAGCACGCTCGGACCCGAACGTTGCCATCACACTGATGACAACGGTCGTTAGCAGCCTCCAACCTATACAGAACCAGCGTAGAGAGCTTAAAGTCCAAGGCCCTGAAACTGAATTAATAATATGCTAGGGGTATTCCTCATCAGTGGGGCGATAAGAACCTGATAAAACGACACAACTAGAACAAAAATCACTTCATATTATGAATAACAAAAATAAAGATCCGTTCGAGGTACTGCTTTATCTTTAAACGATGCTCAGGTATATGGTGTCGGAGGTGCAGTACGGCGGCCGAGTGACCGACGACTACGACACCCGGCTGCTCATCACGTTCTGTCGCGTGTGGTTTTCGGACGCGCTTTTCACAGGCGAATTCCAGTTTTTCAAGGGTTATCGCATTCTAAAGTTCAAGAACATACCCGAATATCTGGACGAGTTTGAGAAAATGAAGACCGTCGACCCTCCTCAAGTTTACGGCTTGCATAGCAATGCCGATATTACGTTAGTATTTTATTCGCTTAGGTGCATCTTATATTTATAAAACGAGCGTCTTGTTTATGACTTCATTTATGTCCTATATCTGTTGATTCCATCGTGTTGTGAAATTATTAAGTTCTGCAACTGACGTATTGCATCAATAATTCTATACATATAACTGCGTTACAGTCTAGACCAAATACTTTATAAATAAATTTAATAATTTAATAATAATTATCGTCAGGTCAGAATAAATGCGCATCGGTGTAGTTTTGTTATTTTATATTGCAAATTAATTTAATGTTAATTTACTATAAATTGAATAGTTGACTTCAACGACATAGAAGGCTTCGTTGCATTTTAAATAAATGATCAATTATATAGAATGTAAAAATTAGGATTATCACGAAAGAAACCAATGAATCTCTTTTTGTGGACGATTGGTCTAAAATTGAAAAAAAAATACACGCTAAAGTGAAGTACGCATTGAAAATCGAACAAAATAGCTGCATCATATGGTAACTGTTTAATTATAGTTTTAATTGTAAATTTGTGCGCCTAAACAGGTATGCTTGTATCATCTAGAACGAAGCTCACATGCCACACAGAATAATACCACCAGTAACCAATTTTTATCATAAATTTTAGAAACTTCCAAAGAAACTCACTTGCTCACTGTATCAATTGAGTTCTTTTAATAAACGGTTGCAAAATATCCTATGTGAATTAAAATCAGAAACATGCTCAACAGGCTGTGTATACCCGATGTACTAATGTGCCAAACTCTATGGCAATTAACAAAGGGCCTAGCGTGCAGCGATAGTCTATAAAATTTACATTGACATAATACCTTGTTATTGCGACGCGACTTGTACGTGTATTCAGATCTTATATAGAGTATGCATATTGTACACGAATTTAATTTGCTATATACCACCTTTATATATATATATAATATTTCAATTGTTGTTGTTATCTAATATATATATGTATATATATTTTTTTTATAAAAAATAAATTGCTTCACAAATATCGAATAAATGGATGGAAGAGAGTACGCATATATTAATGAATTAATTTAAATTCATATAAAAATATTTTACGAGATTTTTAGTGAATTTAGCGCTTTTTTAAACCGTTCAAAAAAAAAAAGAGGAGGTTCTATGTTCGTCTGTATGTACTTCTTTTATGTATGTTCAGCGATAACTATGTCAAATGTGGAGCGACTTCGATTTTTTTTTGTTTGAAAGGGTATATTCTCTAGGATGGGATCTCAGATTCTCTAGGTGATGGGATCTCAGAGAAATTATTAAAAGAACTAGGCACGTATTGTGTGTTTGAGCTCTATTTTTTATTTACGTACGTTTTTGCGTCTGGTAGTTATTATCTTCTGCTGCTGAGCTGATGATGAAAGCCACAGTACTCCTTAACGGTTGGGAGTTTGGGTATAATACTGCATTTTGTTGCTAGAAATTACTCTTTGATGACTATTAGTAAATCTTTGTATACATAGAATTAAAATTACTTATTAATCTACCTACATATAAGGTCGGGGAAAAAGTTTTTACGTATTTTATAAATAAAAACTTGCATGAAAAGCTATTTCGTTGTGCTGGTGGTATCTGGGTTAGTTTTGATATCATTAAATAGATTCTATTTTAAAGAAGAAAAATAAAAAGTGAAAACAGTATCCCGCCATTTTCCTATTGCTTTTTTTAGTCCCTAAAATGAGTGAAAAAAGGGAAAAATGCGATACTAATCGCGAAAAAACTTTGCGACGTTAATAGACTTAATGCAGTGTCGGTAAGACCAGCATAAAATTGGTTCAAGCGTTGCAAGCAAACTGGTTCAAGCGTTTTCAGTCCGGTAATTTTGACGTTGACGTTCTGGTTGACCTGTTACGGATAAAGTAGATGCCATTTTGGAAAAAGTAGAGCAAGATCGGCACATTAGTTCTTACGAGATAACTGAAGGGCTGGAAATTAACCAAAACCAGTTTTGACCCATTTAAAAAAGCTGGATATACAGATAAACTCAATACTTTTGTCTCACACAAGCTCAATGAAAGAAATCTTATGAATCGTGTACCCATTTGCGATTCTATATTGAAACGTAATGAAACCCAACCGTTTTTGAAAATATTGATCTCTGGTGATGAAAAATGTACCTACGACAAAAACGTGCGAAAAAGGTCATGGTCAAAAGGTAGTGGGATTGGAAGGGCATTATTTATTATGAGCTTTCGCCGTCGGGCAAAATCATTAATTCAGTTCTCTACTGCCAATAGCTAATGAGACTTAAACAAGAAATAGAGAAAAAATGGCCGAAATTGATTAACAGAAAGGGTTTGGCGTTATCATGGTGAACATGATAACGCCAGACTACACTCATTTTTAGCCACTTAGCAAATATTGAGAGATTTTGGTTGGGAAGTGTCAAAAGCATCCACCATATAGAGGACTATATGGTGCAGATTAGGAAATCTGCACCGTCAGATTTCCACCTAATTCGGCCTCTTCAGTATTCTTTAAGTTGTGTTAGGTCATCATTAAGAGAGGACTGTCAAAACTATTTGTGATAGTTCTTATAAAACAACTGCTTCTGATAACAGAAGTTCTAAAGTTTCAACAGCAATGGGTCTTATGTCACTACCTGCACAAAATAACAACAAGTTATTGAACAAAATGGCGTATACAGAATGGAATTGATCATGCATATTTTCGCAAATATTCATAATCCACATTTTTAGAACAATTTTGCTAAAATAACTATAACAATAATATGTCATTGAAAATATACTTATGAATAATATAAAATAATATAGACACAAACCTACTAAATGCTTGGCCAGACCGGGAGCGCGGTCGCACTCGAATTCTGCACCGTGCTCGGGCTCCGTGATGTATTTTTGTAAAGGTTTTATTTTATTGCTTGCTTGCGAATAACACTTTATGTTATCAGTGATGTTTACATCATCTACATCTATGCATTGTCATTTAAACACTTAAATATTAATAACATAAAATCTTAGTTTCAAAAACGTCAGTCTTGTAAACGTAACAATTATACCTGTAACTTAACATACATAATTACATAAATGTATCTAGAGTAAAAAAATTAAAAACGGCGATTAAAGTATCTAAGTAGTACGGAAAAAGTTTGACGACTAAACTCGATGATATGCCGGGAGCCACTGCAGGCTGCGCTTCGGTTTCACGCGACGGCAGCGAGGCGGGACAACGAGACTCACAACCTTAGCGTCGTCAAGGATCTAAGATAGCAAATTTTTAGTATAAGTTCTAAGCTGTTTTTTTTTTCAGAAACGGCTATTTCAATGACTATGGTTTCTTTGGCAAAGTTGTTCCAAAAAGTAAGGAGATTATGAATATTTGCGGAAAGATGTATGATCGATTCCATACGGTATTATTGTATATATATTATAATTAAATGTAAATAAAATATGGTGAAAAATTATCTTGAATTTGAATATAAAATACGGAAAATCTTTTTTGCCGTTCTTATATCGTATTTTCACTCGTTATCTTAGATATCAACGTAATATGACTGATGAATTGCTCGACACAATCCTGTCGATCCAGCCCAAGGAGTCCGGCGGCGGCAGCGGCGAGACGCGCGAGGCCTCCGTCTACCGACAGTCCAAGGAAATGCTTGATAAAGTACCTCCTAATTTTGACCCACACGAAGTGAGAGAAAAGGTGCTTTGAATTATTTTACCTACTGATGTTATAATTCATATTTAAAATTAATATTTTTTCTGTACCGAAAAATCGTAGTTTCGATAATAATTTTAAATAAAGTTAAAATTCTTCTCACCTTCTAATTTTCCCCTGGTTGCGTTTTCATCATAATAATCATAATGGAGTTCGCTTATTTTCATTTTGAGCCGTTCACTGATATACCAAGAAAACCAATTTGCACTTAGCACGGAAAGTAATTTGGACGAGACGAACTCGCAGGTCTGCCTCAAAATTTCTGGGCAGGCCTGATAATGCTAATATAAATTTTCGAGCTTAAAATCATCGTCTTTCGATTGAAGTAAAAGCAAGTAACTTTAAAAAAGGATTTTTTTGATAATTTTACGGCAACTATATATTTTGATAGATTCATTCGATTTGAACGAGACTTGCGACCTTCGATACAGCACAAAAACGTATTTGAATTTATTAATTCAAACAATATTACAACATAAATTTGTATTTTTATTTAATTTTCTTCACGATATTCTGTCAAAGACATGAATTATAATTGAGTGGAGTAAAAAATGAATAAATTACGTTTATAACATTCAACGTGATTTTATTAGAAATAGAGTTAGATTTTCGAATTGATCGGCTCATTAGTGCAAAGATTATTAAAAAAAAATATTTGATAAATCGTTCACATTAATTTGAATGCCATAAAACTAGTTTTTAATCAGTCTAATCGTTCAAAAGATATTTAAGTTTTACACACACATACAAACATACATACATACGAATTTCAGAAAATGGGCAGAAAAGCTTTTTAGGATCTCAAAATATCGCTAACTAACGAAATAACAAATTTCAGAAATCGGAATGAAGATTTCTTTATTTTACGACATATTTTATTTCTTATCCGGATGTTAAAAGTAAAACTAATTAACGGGATGTAACTAATAAAAATAAATGTAACGATGACTCATATGATAAATTTCATAAAATAAATTAAGTTCTGTAAGGAAATACATACATACACGTTTGCGGAATATAAGTACGTATTTAGTAGTCTTCTAAAACTATAACACTCTTTTGGCTCTTTGCTCTAGAAGGGAAAAGTATTGCCTAAGATATAACCTGAAACAATCCTGGTTGTTGATTCGTACTTGTTAATTCTAAATGAAAGTACTAGCGTATTTATTTATGGTTACTGTGTTTAGTGCGAGATATGTTAAGTTTATTTTACAAATGTACTAAAATTGTTTGCTTATTTTAATAATTCATATTATGACATAATCTGTAAATTGTTATTAAAACTTAACTCTTGTGTATTTTAGGTTACGTCATTACGGCATTATAAACTCTATGGTCATTTTCTTGAGACAGGAAATCGATCGAATGCAAAAAGTTATAGGCTTAGTTCGGACCACTTTAAAAGATTTGCTGTTGGCCATCGATGGCACTATAATTATGAACGAGGTCAGTTGAAACTTTTAATTTTCTTTTAATTTTATACAATGGATATGAAAAAGTATGAAAAGTATGGAGCAGTTAACAATTAACATGGGAATCATACTATTTCCCATAAAATTTAAATAAAATTACAGCGCTATCTAATATGATATAATGTGATCTCTTCGGAGTTTTGTTAAATGTTTCTTTGTGCAGGTTTTTACCATTTGTTTTGATATTTTAATACTTTTTGTTATTTGCCAAGATAAATGTAATCTGTGATATTTGAATTAAGTATTTTTTTTCTTATTATAAGACAAAGGGCTATGACAAACGCGTACATTATACAACTCTACAAAAAATAATACTTTGTCCTAGTTTCTTTATAATTTTTGTACTTATTGTACACCAAAATGTAGGAAAAGTACCCGTATTCCATATAAAGTTTGCTTTTATAATAGTTATAATAAGTATTTTCGAGTTTTTATACAAATATTAATCAATTCTTTTTAAAAATACCGCGAAAAAAGGAAGGAGTCGCAAACCGGGACTCTTACCCCGGACGGCAGTTTCAGAAGGCGTCAAAATCATAATATAATATCGTTGAAAAAAAACTTGCTTCCCAAAGCGCCTCGTATATAATGCAGGTTCTATCAATTATTCACTTGATTTTAAAATGTTCAGTTGTCTTTTCAACTTAGGGTTAATTCCGAAATACGCTGCGAGCAACTGCAGCGCAGCATAGTGTTGACAACATCATGGCGAGATTTTTAATTTTACATATTTATTAATTTTATAAATAATTAAAGAAAAAAAATGTTCAAGGATATTTTAAATTGTTTCTCTTTCCAAGAGATATTACGATTTTTTTCTACAAATATATATATAATATTTTTTGGGAAAAAATAAGGAAGTTTTTCTATAATTATGAAACATGGTACTCGTAGTTATATAGCATTGGAGCTTCGCTAACTAACTTTCAAAAGTCCAAAAATCAAAAATGACTGGTCAAAAGAGTGTATATAGGAAACATATAATGACATGACTTGTTATGTTCTCTATATACAATTTTCTGAAATAGTTATTAGGTAATAGATAATAAAGAGTGTAAATGCCTGACAAAAAAATTATTCTGACAATAAAAAATGCCAATTTTTGAGTATTTTTTGTAATAATTTATCTCAAACACTGGAGAGAGGGGTCGCCACTCAAGTTACTGCCCCGGTTCGAAAAAATCGTAGACCCAAGTTATGTTTTGTACTGTTCAGGTAGGACACCTTATAAGGCTTACGATTCTTAGGGACGATTTCACTATGTATCTATTGTCACTACTGTCAGTCCGTCATTTGCTTTTTTCGGACACTTAAAGTTTTGCACGATAAATGAGTTGACCGTCGATTAACACTATGTGAATTAAAAAAAATTATATTATTTACGATGAATTCGTCCCCCACTAATGGTTGCTTTTCAAGAGAATTATTTTAGATGCGCTTCGCGATTTGCTTTTCCAACAATCAACGTGTTTCATTAGTTATCATATCAATTATTATGGACTCCTTTTAGAGCTCTCCTCTGTCACGATCCTACCCTGTGTTGTAAATAGCCTTTTCTGCACCCTGTGCAAGCTTCTATAAATGCGCCCTTGTTATTTTTAGATATTATAGGTACCCTAGCTAGAGCAATGCTATGTATTGGCCTACTTTATTTCATTCAAGGTGATAAAATAAAGCACAAGGACCTTGGTGTTGGTGGACCAATTATCTAATATTTTGGAAGAAAAATCTATATTTTTAAAGAACTAGAACCGATGTGGACAAACAAGCAGACGAGCTATTTAAGTGGACCCTCCGCCTATTATACTACCCACTGTTTCGCACTCACTAAAACTCAAAAGCAAGTTCACTAGTTTAAATGCGTTGCCCACCCTGAAGCTTAAGATTTAATTTTTGGGCCACTTTGGTCTTCATACTTCTGTAATAAAATAACATCCTGTAGAGTTTCAGTAAATTATAAATTATTTTAATTTCAAATACTTGGTGTGGTAGACTTTTGAATAAGGAAGATAGCATAATATAAATTGCGTTTAACTATGAATTGGTGAAAAAGCGTTTATTCGAAAATACAACAGCCGGACAACAGACGTTTTTGATGATACTGGCATGTAGGTATGTATGTGTTGGAATGGAGTGCTAGGGGCGCAGCGGGAACTCATCAGAAGCAAACCGAAAAAATAATAGCCCTGCCTGATCTGGCCATTCTTGCGCCCCCCTAAGCCTACGTCCTGTGTCTGGGCACCGGTGGCACCGCCTATTTACGGCACTGATCCTACCCATCCCTATTTAATATTGTTGAAGAATTTTTTTTGATATTTCTTTTTTTCGCAAAGGCTTTACGTGATTCTCTGGACAGCATATACGATGCGAAAGTACCCAAAATATGGTTGAGAAGTTCATGGTCGTCTTCAACGCTCGGCTTTTGGTTTACGGAATTCTTAGAGCGGAACATTCAGTTTTCGACTTGGTGCTTTGAAGGTCGGCCCTCGTCTTTCTGGATGACTGGATTTTTCAACCCTCAAGGTGCTTGTAATAATTATTTATACGTTATATTATGAGACTTATAAGTTAAATAAAATAAATGTATTAGCAATGGATTTACGTCTAAAAATTGGATTGATTTTAAAATCATTATGAATTTTCATTTTTTTTACAAAGTATATAAATGAACAGCACTGCTTCACCTGTCTCCGTAATAGAACAATATTCCTTTTTATTTTTTATATGAATTTTTAAAAACGTAGTCTGTTTCATTAAATGCGACATAAATAATTTAATATGAAAAATAAATTAAGTAACCTGTGTCGTCAATGTCACTTGATGGCGTGCACGCCATTAAGTAACAGGAATGATGCGTAACTAATTGGTATGTGTGTCTTCATAAATTACAATGAAAATAAAATTTAGGTACTAGGATTCATGTTATTTATCACCAGTATTATATCCACACAAAGTGTACACTATTACCATGTCAACATTTCCACGGGCACTAAATAAACTCATCATTCACGTTGCATCGCGAAATTTTGTAAACGTGCGCTTTCACATTACGTTGCGTTGGTACTGAAGGTACGAGGTATAGAGGAATTGGAAGGAAATTAGTGGCCAGGAAGTGCAGCGGCTACGTTGTAAAAGCGTACGTGAACAAATTATACAGGGCGATTCATTAATAAATAACAAAAGTTATTTATTTTTCTGGTTATGTTTATTGTTGCTTTTATTATGGTTATTGTAAATAGAATATGATATCGAAAAAAAGTAATTCGATACGGTTCATTTACATGCTGTATATAATTTGTTTATAAGTTTTTCTATCATTTAAGAAAACGCTATTTCAGATTTGTAGCTTATTTGCCTGTATTAGGTTTCTTAACGGCCATGAGACAGGAAGTGACGCGAGCACACAAAGGCTGGGCATTGGACATGGTATCATTGCATAACGAAGTGACCAAGTTACCTTATGAAGAGATCAAAATGCCTCCCCCGGTAATATTATTTTATTTAATTAATGCAAATTTTAACGTTATTATAACGTCTCTGTGAATAAAAAAATTTTGTCGATTTTCTATATTTTTGCTATTGACTCACAAATTTTTGTCATATAAAACGGGTTGAGGGCTACTAACAACTTACCTTTGTTGCGATAACAACGTATGGAACGTATGTCTTAACGTATTTTTCGAGGAAATAAGTGAGCAGTTTGATATGAATTAAGAAAATATTGATTAGCTTAAGCGTCATGCAAAGCTCATGACCGTTCCATCCACCGCGCCCCTAGATCTCACGATCTTGCGACATTTGTATTTATTTGTGTGTAGAAGCCAAAAATATCTCTCTCGTCGCATATAGGAGGGCGTGTACGTGCATGGCCTCTTCCTGGACGGCGCCGGTTGGGATCGTCGTAATTCGCGCCTCGCCGAATCCACGCTGAAAGTATTGTATACGGCGATGCCGGTGGTACACGTGTATGCAATTAATTCCACGGCACCTAAGGATCCCAAACTGTACCAGGTAAAAGTTGTAAAAGTATTTTTATTATGTGGTGAACAGTTTGATAACCTAATAGATTAAAAAAAAAATAAAGAAGTGAGTTGCATGATTTGGAAAATCAATAAAACCTACACGACTCCTAAATGTAAAGCATTTGAGAGTGTTTTACTATCAAAAAAAGGTTTTTTGCCTTTTGTTAGTAATTATTTCTAGCGCTGAAATCTCGTTAGAACATAAAAGTGGGAAAAATTACTTATCATTGTCCAGATAATTTAATAACGATTAATATGTCAGCTTCAAGAATAATTTTATGTAAAAAAAACGAAAAAGACATCATAGAGAAAACTTTCTTTATCAATTGTAAAAAAATCATTCGCCTCGTCACAGTAGTTAATGGATTTTGTAAATTGTTGTCTATATTGATGTCGTTTGATTACATTGAATAAAAAATTATATACTTTATTGTCGTCGTCGGTCGGAAAAAAAGATTTTCGTATTTTATAAGTTAAAAGTTGCAGTAAAATCTCTTTGGTTGTAGTGTTAGTATCTGGCTAATTTTGATACCCTTAAATAGATGACATTAAGAAAAAATAAAAAGTAAAATCGGTGTCCCGCGATTTTTTATTGCTTTTCTGTCCACTAAAATGAGTGGAGTGAATCTAACATAGAAATTCGATGTATTTTGAAGTTTTATTACGAAAAGGAAAAAATGCTACACAAACCGTGAAAAAAATTTATGAAGTTTATGAACCTAATGCAGTGTCGATAAGAGTAGCACGAACCTGGTTCAAGCCTTTTCTGTTCGATAATTTTCATGTCAAAGATGAACTTCGCTCTGTTCGACCTGTTACGGATAACGTCGAGGCCATTTTGAAAAAAGTAGAATAAGATCGTCGTATTAGTACTTGCGAAATAACTGAAAAACTGGGGATTGACCACAAAACAGTTTTGACCCATTGTAAAAAAGCTGGATATACAAAAAAAGTTCGATACTTGGGTCCAACAGGAACTCGCTGAAAGAAATCTTATGAATTTTATGATCCAGCAAATATTAAGAAAGTTTGGTTCGGAAGCATTATTGCGTCTACCATATAGCACTGACCTTGCACTCTCATAATCTCACCTTTTTTGCTCTCTTCCGAATTATTTAGGTAGTGTTAGGTTAACATTAAGAGAGGACTGTCAAAACTGCTTGTCGCAGTTTTTTGATCAGAAGTCCCAAAATTGCTCCAGCAATGGGATTATCTCATTACCAACAAAATGGCAACAAGTTGTTGAACAAAATGCGTATATATATACAAATTCAAGACTATTTTTCATAATATTGGACTTACATTTAATTAAATATATAATTAAATATAAATCAAATATAATGAGAGTCTTAAATTATATATGAAATCTGTAGTATGTTAAATATAACGTATAATTATGTCATTTAAGTCACTCGGCAAGTCAGGCGTGTTTTGCTTTTATTATTCAGTAATATATGGCGCTAATAATTTTTATAACACGCTAACGATTTAGAAAATGTAAATCGTGCCATAAGTATTTTGAGACCCAGCTTATATCGTAGCTAGCTAGTATCGGCACGCCCATTCGGTATCGCTTCTCAGCCTTTTGGCTAAGATCAAAGCGTAGTATCTCTTCTTTTTAGCTGATTTCTTTTAATTTCGAATTCAGTGTGAAATAAAATAGTGATTAATCAAGTCTCAAAATAGTCTGGTATTACCATATTTATAACCGGCGAACTCGCCGGTAATACCAGAGGTAATAAAGAAGGTTCTTTATATACCTAAGTGTCATTGTATCATGTATGAATTTTTCCAAGCAAGATTCAACATCTATTTCTTACACTGATAAGAAATCGACGTTGAAATGAAATTGTACTTTAGTGCAACCATTCATTTTTGGATGTATCACTTACTCCAAAGTCGGATAGAAATACTATATATATATTTCTTACGAAAAATTGGATTTTATTACACGATTTTTCAGTGTCCCGTGTACAAAAAGCCGTGTCGCACTGGACTGACGTTTATCACCCCGCTGTGGCTACCTACGAACAAAAATCCCGACCACTGGATCTTACGTGGGGTAGCGATGCTTTGTGACATCAAATGACAAACTGTGATGATGTTTTCCTCGAAATGCAAAATCCTTAATGTCTATTTTAATATCCGTTTTATTTACGGTTGTATAGAATTAAAGACAGATGCAATCTGTTGAAAATATATTTTTGTTTTAATTTGTATAGCATGTAACAGGCACTGTGTACTCATTTATAAATGTTTTTAGATTTGTGATCGATAAATAATATTAAAATTGAAATAAGAGGGATTATTTGTCTTTTCAGCACAAATAATTTTGAGTGATGCTTTATTTGTCTTATGTGATTTAATTTTTAATAAATTCATAACAATTAATTCAGTTATTTTATTTTGTGTAGAGACTGTGTAAATTTTTTCGCTACTCAAGTGTGACTTGAAACGGCAGCAGCGTGATCAAATTAGAAAAAAAATGCTTAAATATTTAATAAAGTTTATTTCATGTACAAAAACATTACAATCTGTAACAATACTGTTCTGCTTCGATACATTTATCGGTCGATCAAAATTATCTAGCTGCAATTAATTGCAATAAAAAGGTTTAATTACGGATACGTTAAGCTATCATAAATATAGATATGTATATGCAGAGTCATCTTAAAGGTGCATCATTTTTAACAAAATGAAAATTGTTTCAAAAATAGTCGTCTCTATCAAAAAGTTGATTACATGCGGCTTTAATTCATTACGAACTGTTATAATATTTAAACCTTGGGAAAAATTATGAATTTGGAAGGAAAATGGCGTATTACCGTTGCGATAGCCGCAACAAAAAAATAGATTTTTCTTTTTAGATGTACTTTGCAAACGGAAAAATATGTGTGCTCTACTCGCTAGAAACTTGTAATTAGGTCCAATGTGTATAAATCTCGTGTAAAATATAAAACGGAAGTATTACAGTTTAATGTAGAAATATAATGCACGATTAAAATCGCAACCATTACCGTGATGTAATTCTCGTTTGGCGTTTGAAGTTAAAACTCATAACTCGAGAACAAATATTACTCATATATTTTTTGGACGGATCTCTTGACGCGTAGTGAAGCACTTTTTGAGGTATAAAACTGTATATTCGATTGGCAGTTTACTGGATGGTTCATTCCTTTTATATATATATACATATATGTGTAAATATATACGTATTATGTAACCAAAATATAAAGTTAAGTAGATACAAAGTTCTTATTTGTCTAAATGTAAAAACAGATTGATAAAAAAACGTAAACAACCAACAACGAAGCATAAACGTTTAAACTCCAATTCGAGCGAATTGAATCAATTGATCAATTCTTGAATAACTAAATAAATCTTAAGTTTAATTATGTACAAAAAAAAAAACTAAATTACTACTTAATAGAGATCTAGCTTTAGAATATAATAGTTCATATCGACACATCGAATAGATTTTACAGTAAATAATTATCAGTATAATAAAATTAATAATACAGTCTTTCAACTTATAAGATCGCAGGTTATCAGAAATATGATGCGAACTTAAAATTTTAGGCTTTCCTAAAAATAATTAAGAATATTTAGTTAAATACTATTTCGAAAGTTTGAAGTGTTACATGAAGATATTCATGGTAGATTTTAATAAATCCAAATAATAAAAGAACACAGCTTTGACTACATTAAACACTGCAAGTAAAACCATAATTTTATAATGTGGTTTATGTTATATTTGAAAAATCCCTAGTGGGGGTTTATTTATCATGTAATTTAATTAAATTACTAAGTAACGTATGCTACTAACTGGATAATTACATTCTAAATCCATTAAAGCATGTTATACTTTTTATTGTGTCTTTGGGTTGTATAAATGATTACAGTAAATTGAGAGCGTAAGTATGGAAAATATAATATGGAATAAGGGTACCTTAATTAAAAATATCTTAAATAGCGTAACATTAAAAGCTTCTACGACAATTTATGTTTACTTGATTGCGTACTATATAAAATACAAGTACGAAACCTAGTAACTAGGTGATTAATGTAGACACAGACGGATATATCTTTGGAGAGACAGGAAGAGCTAATCGTGTTTGCCGTCCAAGCGGAAGTTGCCCAGAGGTTCCACAGATCTTGATCTGGGTGCTCTGTAAAATAATAGATATACATTCATTACATTTACTTTAATACTATATATGTGTATTTATGATTTTATTAATTAGTTTCATTCTACTTGTAACTTGGCGATGATTTGACCAATATTGATGAAATTTAAAGGCGAAACCAAAATTAAGAGCGTCTAAAATCATAAACGTATGATTAATGTTAATGGTTTAATAATAAGAAAGTTATAATAAACTAAAACGAACAATGGGGTTTTTACACTACGTCTTTTGTCAGTACTATATCATATTACGAATGAGATACTTTGTGATGATGTTTAGTTGTTTGTAACTGAATTACTCACTAACCACTGGAAGGAGTTACATGAAATTTAGCACACAGATAAAATATTTTATGGATTATGCGCATGATATTTTATAGATCTCATTAATTCGTTCCTGTACAGTAATTTACGATACCGAAAGTGGAGTCGATATCGGAATAGAAAGCGATAGCACGATTGGAAAATAGAGGGACGCGAAATTAGAATCGAGAACAACACCGAATCGGAACTAACTGTGAAAGCGAAATTTGAATCAGAAACAGGATCGGATCGGTATTAATGATAACAAAATTACTCAATCTAGAAAATGAGGAATCAATTATACGTCACGCGGATGAGTAAGTTGTACAAATATTAAAGCAAATAGAAACCAGGGAATGGATACGGGCTAAAACAGACAAGCTAGAGAAAATCTACAAATATATTATTCGACTGGAAATACAACATAGAAAAGGTTCTGCATTCGATTTCCGATAAGCATTCGTACTATGCCCACGAAGGCGTGTATATCCGTTCTATCCGCTAGCTCGGGGTATTGCTAAGTGTTTACCTTCTTCTTGAAAGCGTTAATTCGATTTTTCCTTCCTTGACTTGTTTGAAAAGGGATATCGCCGCAGCGTGGCTCAGTCCTCGCGTGGGCACATTGTTCACTGACAAGATCTCGTCACCTGAAGTAACAAATAAGCACATGAATATATACATATATTTAATGAACAAAACAATTATATTTGTTTGGGTGGGTACAAATATAATATAAAAAGGTTAGCTATCATTACACAATGTAAGGATGGAGTGCGACTAATAACCAAAATTTACGAAGGACAAGTTGAAAAAAGCACACATTGTGATTGAAACGATATTTTAAGTAATAACATCTACGTATTTTTGTTGGTAATATACTAGTTTCCTAATTCGAGTGTATGTTATTAAAAATAATGCTAGCCACATAAAATTTGAGAAATTTTTGAAATTGTCTTCATGGATTTAAGAACTTTCCACAAGATAAATATTTTTAAAGGTTATTAATAAAAGAAATGAGATTATAAAGTATCTGTCTAACCTTCTTGTATAGCCCCATTATCGGCAGCCTGTCCGCTAGGGAATACGGTTTTCACGAATATCCCCATATGTCCTTTTGGAGAGTCTGTACCGCCGACGATACTGAAACCTAGACTTTTGCGACCCGTACCTTTCCAAAACTCGACTTTATGTATGGAGCAATATGGATTATAATGCCCATGGTTATTTTCTTGGTGTGCCATAGGGCCATTATCATTTTGTCTAGATACATGCCCACTGTAATTTGAACTACATCTTTGTGAACCGATTCTATGGAAAAAACGATTCCGACAACTACTCCTCAACTGTTCGGGTATACTTTCAAAGGATCTATTTTGGTAAAGTCTGGGCGTATGTTTTATGTAGTGCGCCGAGTTTTCTTTCATTTCGTTGTTCGCGTTGTCGTTACATGTCGAATATTGGTCAAACGGTTGTGGTCGCGACGAATGTAGTGATATGGGTCGGTAGCTCTGAGATACTCGCGTCGCTGTATTCCCTTGAGGAGGCTTAGACGAAATCTCTATGTTCGTGATGTTTTGTAAGTTCGCCTCTGTCTGTGCATGGCCATGCCTTTCCAATAGTTTTTCATCGTCGCTTTTTTGGTTTGACATTAAAAGGCTATTGCTGACTTGAACGCCAACTTCGCATCTTTGATTATTCTCTGATTTGTGACGATTTGAGTCATACAAGTTATCACTGAAGCTTACATAGCCATTCGTAGATATTTTTGAAGAATGAAACTGGTTATCGCTGGGAAAATGAGTTTCAATAATAATTTGATTGCAGGGAGAAGCTTTATGTACGGTTTGAGATATGATGTCGGGGGTGACGTTTAAGCTAGAAATCTTTTTGGGTGAATTATCGACAGCATGGCTATTTATTATTCGGTTGAGTGTAAGAGGTGTGATTTCATCGTGAGCCATAACAAGGTCCACATGATATTTCTGAAATGGATTACTTTTCTCTAAAGTGGCTTCTGTCGAACATGTGTTTAATATATGTTGAACCTCTTTTAACGATGTTAGGCCTCGGAGTACTTTCCCATTGACGTTTACTATTTCATCGCCTATTCTTAGTCTGCCATCTCTATGTGCTATACCGTCGAAATCCAGTTTTACAATAATATATCTGATTTCAAAATTTGAACCAGTATTATCAAAGTCGACTCTATACTGTGTGAGATATACGCCTAAACTTTCATCTAAACGCTTTTTTACTAATCTAATACTTCTAAATCGTTTAGTACACGGACCTCTTCCAAAAATATCATGATCAGGTATAGCGTTACTCAAAGGGCGATCATCTTGTAAATTAAAAGCGCCATCGACTTCTGTACTTCCATGTTCGTTTGCCATGAGCTGAGAATGTAAAAACTGTACTTTTCTAGCTTGAACTCGTTCATCCAATGATACCGGTTTGAATATCTGCGATGATTTTTTCGCATTCATTTTCTTTGGTAAAGGTGGCGGTTTCGAATCGCTATAGACTATTGAATTAGGTCCGTTAGTTAAAATACCATTAGTCTTGTTTGAAATATGTACAGTTTTTTCATCATATTCGTGAGAATTTCCAATCGTAAATAGTGCGCAGGGCGTCGAACTTCTTCTCGTCGGTATTGTAACTTTATTTACATTTATCTTTTGGTTGAAACTAAATTGTCTGTTAAACGGACTGCGATTAACAAGATCATTATTAGCAACTTTATGACGATAAATTTCATTTTTTCCCGGTATATTACACGAGTAGCCCGGTGGCGAATGATTGCTGTGTTCATCAGTTGGTCTACCGTCACTATCGTACCCCGACTCGTTGGAGCTGACATAGTTGCTGAGCCGATGGGCTTGCATTACTTCAGACGATTCAGGTACAAAGTGAATGCTTTGGGACGAAGAAGTTAGATCGTTTCCTATAACTCTTAGTGCGCTAACTGTAGACTCGTACTCATACACTGGGAGACTATTTCTGTTCCTCGGCGTTAACATAGGATCGTAATCAAAAGGACCTCTTTGAGATATCATTGACGATCTACGAGATATATCATCAGGTAGCAACCACAGGCCATTTATTTCATTGCGATTTATACTGTTACTACACGATTTGGAGCACTCGTAATCGGTATTTGCTGTTGCATTCAATAACATATTCTCGTGAACCGATATACTGTCATTGCTTTGATATCGGTCTTCCGAATATGATTTGGCCCGACACGTACGTCCAGATTGGAATTTAGGTGATCGTCTGACTATTTTCTCTGAGAAACTTTGTCTGACACCAACTCTTTGTTGTGAATTCGTACTGTTTGCGTTTTCTTCGGGCAATACCGATAATTTGGACCTTAAAAATGCGTAGGGAAAGTTCGGTTTTTTGGTACTGCTATTATTTAGTTGGTTTTCCAAATTCGGTATATTATCACAACTAATAGCTTTTGCTCCAGATCCTACAAAAGGTTCTTCCGGCGGCTTGCTAGTAGAATTTAGGGACGAGTTCTTTTTCGTGTTAACGTTATCTCCATTTTGTAAATCTACACCATCTGAGGGATCATCGGCTTTAACATATGTCGAGAGGTGTGATGTCGAACAGCTACGATACAACGAAGGGCCGTTGGTAACGACGTCGGCGTACGATTCGTTACTTTTATGACCACCTAGTGAATTAGATTTCGACGAGTTTAACATCCCAGTAGACCCCATGCGATGGAAAAACGTTTTAAATGGACTCGGCGATCTATCTCTGGATCCGCTTCTGATTGAATCTGTGTCATTATCGCGTTTCAGAGAACTGGATTCGGAACTGCTTCGACCCATTTTCCAATTTGTTTTCTTTTTATATTGGCCTACGGTTATCGTCGGTGATTCGTCTTTGCATTCGGGTGTCAGCGATCCCAAAGACTCTTTAGATTCAGATTTTTTCAATATATCCAATTTTCTGCCCATCTTACGACCCCAAGTGGCGAATACTGAAAGCATAGAAGGACAATGGATATTCATTCCGATTATGTTTTCAAGCAAATCGATATAATGTGTTATTTTAAATAAACGAATACATTACGAAATTGTAATAACTTAAGTAACGAAGCTCTTAAAAAGTTTATACCCCTTACAAAAACTCCTCACACACAACAGCGAACACATGTGATATTCTTAATTTGGAGTACATTTTCCTTTAATAAAATAGTTTTTAATGATGAAAAAGTATACGAAATCAAATTTCGTCTTCAAGAAATTTGAAAAAATAAAAAAAACAAAGAAATAAAAAAAAACAGTCGTTTGGTCGAACTACGCGCGGGATGACTACCTTTCTTGATGTCCTTGACGTCGTCGTCCATGACCCGTGCGGGCAGCGCGGTGACGAGGTGGTAGTCGCGCGGCTGGGCGGCGGCGTCTCGGCGCGGAGACGGCGCCGCAGCGGGCGCGCTCACTTCGGGCCCGCGCGCCCCGGCTCCGCGTCCCGATGCGCGGAACAGCCGCATGCCGATGGCGCCCTCTTACGAGCGCCCACGCATGACGATATGCTGTCGAAATCATAAACGACCATTTATTGTTTATGGCGCTAATGTCAGTGAAAGACTCAACTAAGGTTTTTTTGTGTCTAAAGGTACATCTGATTGGAAACTAAAATAACATTCTTGTGTTAAAAAATATAATCAGCAGCAACTATCAATCAAATCAGCAGAAACTGAAACTAGCGATATAAGAACACGATTCTAACCACTCGTGGCTTATTAACGAACGACAATATTTTATGTCCATCATGAAATGCACTTGAACAGATTTGGGATTTTTTTTAAGTACAAAATGTTTATCTGGCAAATCGACCGTCATAAGTTAGACTGTATGAAATTATTCAATGAAGTCTTACGAGATCTAAAAACCCTATTTAATAGAGAATAAAGTCACACACGCATGTTCTGAAAGTCACGTTCTATTTTCAGTTTTAACTGTTGCATTTCTGAAATATAAGCAATACGTATATATAACTTAACCTTGGAACTTGAAATAGGTTGTAAGTATTTATTAAAAAGGACAACGAAGGGAGTTACTATAACCTACAAAATTTAAATTATAAAATTCGATATCGAGCACTAAAACAATATATACTCATTTGTAGTTCTGAATGCCGTCATCAAACAAATTGTCTAATACGCTCAAAATAAGTCGTGAAAAAAACGCCGAAGAGCCAACCGCGCTTGTTATTAACAGTGACAAGATCTTGATTGCTTCCTTCGCCGAGGTGATCACTTATTACTTTGGACCGCTGATACATATCGAACGTCCTAACTTAAGGCCTAAGAGCACTTATTGAATAAAGGTGTTGCATTTTTTGGAGTGCCTTTGAAATAACTAACATTAGTAACGTTGCCTATAGACGGTTTTAAATAGGGTCAAACTTTAAGGAAGTACAATTAAGTATAAGTTACATTTATTATGTTACACGCTTCGCTTAATAACGAGTGGAAATTTTAGGAATTTTT
Organism: Eumeta japonica; assembly: GCA_005406025.1. Taxonomy (NCBI): domain Eukaryota; kingdom Metazoa; phylum Arthropoda; class Insecta; order Lepidoptera; family Psychidae; genus Eumeta; species Eumeta japonica. Next base: position 123,335 of record BGZK01000273.1, read on the forward strand.
AGGTAGTTCAGAATATGAAGTACATTTTGTAAGTTGGTCGACTTATTATTTGTAAACTTATAAAGCCTACTTAGCTGTGATAATTTTTATTTTCACTTCGTTATATATATTATTGTCGCGAATTTTTTCGACATATTCAACCCCCCCCCCCATTCCCACAGAAAGGGGGACACTTAACTCTAACAAAAAAATTGCGCTTTAATGTTTAATATTTCACAGACGTTTTCTTAAAGCGAAAAATTGTTTCCACAGACCCGCAATGTTTTTGAATGAGCTATCCCACGATACTCCACACCATGGGATAGATGAGAAAAAAAGTCATCCTCACTTTAAGTGTCCTCTAAAAAGAACACTTTTTTTAAGACTTTATTCAACCACTTTATGTAATTAATATGTATACCCACAAAATTATAGTTTTCTAGTATTTAAGAGTGTCTGAGCTAAGCCGCGGACGGACGGACGGACGGACATAGCAAAAGTATAAGGATTCCTAATGGATTACGAAACCCTAAATAGAATTTAGACAAGTGTCTACTAATACGATTATACGGAATTTACAGTTATAGGATTGGAAACAGCGATTTCGATAACAGTTTGCATCAATGCAATTAATGACGAAGATGATAATAATTTGTGTTTTATTTGTATGTACGAATTTTTTAAATCAATTTTTGTTACTTTTTATCTTTGCGAGATGAAGAGGGTGTGCATAATATTAATGCCAATTGTTCATTCAGAGTATATATTTACTTTTTAAATATAATTACTTCACACGATTATTGTTACGCGTAATAATAATAATAGAAACACTGCTTACGCTCTTAACATATACAATCACAAGCAAAAAAAAAACAAATAACGTAAGCCCAGTAGTGGACAGCAAAAACGTCCAGTTCAATTCAAAGTCTAATAGCGGCCTAATGATCGACGGCGGGCGGTAATGGCGGGCGGTCGCCCGTAATTACCGCACTCTGCTCTAATAGTCTTGTGGTCCACGGCCTACGTCTATTACAGTATTCGGCCGCTTATCATATTTTTTCCCTCTTTCGATGCGTGACGTAGTCCTAGACTCCACGGGGCAGCACTGCCGAGAGGTAGATGCGCGTGAGCATGGCTGCTGCTTGTTTTGGATGATATTAGTTCGTTAGAAAAGTCTCATGGTTGCGTATTTACATATGCATGAACAACGACGGCATATCGATCACATCTGTTTAGATATTATGAGAGTGACAAATATATGTTTTGATTATATACGACTGCATATTTACATCTTAGTAAAATTTAAAGGACGTCATGAGATGACGTAGATTGTAGATAACTTGTAAGCTTAGTGTTATGTAAAATTAATGGTCGATTGTTTCATTATTAGTGAATGGAAATATACTTAAAGTTAATAATTAGTTGTACTATTAATATTTTAATAGCTGGTTTTATGAAAATGAATTGAATATACTTAATGCACTTATAAGGCAATTTATCTAAAGTCACAATATATTTAATTTAAAACAATTTATGTTTCAATACAAAATGTACAAAATCTTTATAAAAGATTTAATGATACTTTTAAAGGTCATAAGTCATGAGTTTGCCATTAAAGATGTCTGGTAAATCTTGTACAGATTATGTACGTAACAATGCCACAACAATAAAAATATTTCTTCTGAGTATAAACATTTTAGTAAAAATGTAAATACGAAGTTTTTATTAACGGTTTCCGGTTAATGAAGTCGCATCATGTTGACAGCCGAAATAAGGTAGTTTCTCCGAAGTGTATGCAAAATGTGACTTCTCATATGAGCAATCCAAGCTAAGTGTGTTTCTTCGAAATGTAGATATTTAAAAAAAAATGCAACTATCTTCAAATTTAACACGAAACTTCCAGATAAGATAAAGTCATATCATATGAGTAGCACCAATAAGGTGGTCGTTTCTTCGAGACACGAGTGCTTTAAGAAATAGAACTACTCGAAATTTTGTAAGCAGTTCCCGGATAGATCATTACTTATGCGAATAGCCTAAATAACGTGCATTGATCCAAAGCAAAAAAGTTATTAGCTTTTATTTATTAATTTCACTTCGATCCTCGTTTCGGTTTCGGTATTGATCCCAGTTAAGTTACCGACGGTCGACGACGATCAAAAGTAATTCATTTTTGCATTACCTGTAAAGATTGCAGAATATCTTCCCACTATGATTAGCGAGCTTTCGTTATGGATCGTAGAGCCTAAAACTTTGCTTACTATTTGGGGTCCAAGATCTCCTTAATATGCGTATATATAGCGAACATATACGCGACTTTTGTAGACATAAATTAAATTGTAAAAAAAGATTACCGATTTTTTTTTAATGCGGTTTTTAAAGTAATATCGAAATTTTGTTCATTTTCATAATGAAGGCCGCGTGCATGGCGAAGGTTTTGAGAATCAGATAAATAGTTAAGACGAGAAAGTGCCGATAAACAAATATTTTTTATTATACATGTGTTTTATTTCCTTATTAAAAATTTTGACATTTATAACGTTGTAAGGATAATTGACCTTTTAATGTTGAAATTGGAAACAGGGCACTCGTTGAAACACTTGCTCCGGATACGTTTGTTCGTGACAACTAATCTTCTCCGAAACTGTTCTACGTAGATAATTGAAATTCAACATAGACATGTTGGCGGCATAGACATTGAAGTCAGTGCCTCATTACAGCCAAGAGTATTCAATTTTGATTTTGAAATGAACTCGGGACAATCAAATTTTTCAAAGTTGCCTCAAGTAGAATATCTAATGAAACCTAACAAAAAACATGAGTTAAAAAAAACTATGACCGATTCATGTTGACTTAGTTGCAAAATTTAGATCTGCTGTCCTTCTACTTCATCTAAAAAAGTAGATGAAAGTGTTGAAATATTTTCAATAATTAATTAAATTAAAATTATCATGAGACTTAAATTTTATTGTATTAAAATGTCAACGCGCGAGTCCTATCTCATGTCCGTCTCTCTTTTGAACATTACCCTGATTACGAACGATACAGCTAGCAGACAGATCTATATCGAACCTTGATGATGTCATCGCACGCCAGATTGTGCGTGTCGTCCGGGCGTGCGCAGGCGCCGCGCTCCGACCGGCTCGTCCACCAGACCGGCCTATCGCTGGTCTCATTTTTCACTCAAACGAACGCAACCCGTCGTAATAGAGTTTCGTTCGCGGAACGTTCAATCTAATTTTAATGGCCTCATAAGGCAGGAAATAATGATAGATTAAAACACGCAAGGCTCGTCCCGTAGAACACCGTTCTGTGGAAGGGCTGGTAATCGTATTGAACGCGATACATCTATACGAATAAAAAAAATAGAAATGTCTGTCTGTCGACTTCAAATTTTAGAAAAGCAAATATATTTTCCGTTAGAAAATTAGGCCATGCGAGCCAAATCTGACTGCCAAAAATTTCTTCCTGTCTGTCGGTACGTAAAGTCTCAACTGAAAAATTGCTGATACGTTTGTTTTGGAATCTGGGAAGAAGTAAAAAGAGGTTTGAGTTCTTCTATGGACAAAAAGTATAAAAGTCGGACAAAAGTGTTGGAAAAATAATTTTGACGTGACAACGTCTTAAATTAGGTTGCGGCTGGGAGTCACTTATGAAAAAGTGTAACGCTCGGTAACGTTACGATGAGTCACCGAACGAGAGAGAGGCCCGCCGAATGCCTTGCGTCTCTCTCCCACTCAACTATGATCGGTCTGCCGCGCGCTAGAGAATTAGTGCATAGCTTGCAAATGTATTGCAAGTTATTGTATGTATATTTGTATATAAATACGTATGTATGTGTAAAAGTAAAAATAAAATTTTGTTAATATGAAATTCAGTGCGAGATTCTTTGTATAAATTAATGTTTTAAATATAATTCTTTGTATAAATAAATGTTTTAAATTGTTACTATTATTTCATCCTTCTTCCTACTATACGAATGAATATTCACATTAAAATGATTTTACCATTCAAAGTCGTTGTCACGTAAAACTTTCGCCCGTATACCGACTTTACAGGCAACCAATTTTTAATTTCTTTATTTATTATTAAACTCTTCCATAAATGCAATGAACTAAAACTAAGTTTTAGCTACAAAATGCAGTAAGTTCTTCTAAGTCAAACAAAAGCCGTTTTAGTTCATAATAGTATCAGTGAAACTAAATCATTAAATATGCACTTATTATGTATTGATTGCAGTTATTAATGTACATTGATGTTTTTAGAAAATAAAAAAATAGAAAGATTAGAATTTGGTTTAAAGTATACACGCGACTGATTCTTTTATCTTTGAAAACAATTTAACTGTTAGTAATAAAATCCATATCATAAACGGTAAATCTGATGAACTGATGATTTGATGAACCTGATTTGTGATGTTTGGCGGGAAAATCAGCTAATTCAAAATCTGGAGAAGCCAATAGTGTCATATTTGTTTTGATGGATTTTGCCAACGAGATCGCCTAGATTTCATTAAAGAACGTAGCGGTATATGTCAAAATGCCTGTAATATAATAAGAACAGGAAGTCAAGGCATAGTTGCGACGGATCACTTGAAAATTTTGATAAGGAACGATTTTAAATACTGTTTTAATGCCGTCGATTGGTAATGGGACCAAGATCAAGACTTAGACTGGGGCTAGTGCTGAGGTGGAGGCGGTGATCGAAATTGGAACCGGGGTCGGGTCAGGTATGTGAACTAAATTGATATTTACTTCGAATTAGAAATGTGATTATTCATTATTATTATGTTTAATTAAACATATGATGAATTAATATGAATTTATTTACTGACCATGCAGAAGAAGCCACAAAAGAAAGCTAGTTTAAAATATAATCGATAGCTTTTAGGTAGATTGAACAGGTTCTGTTCTATGTTATTGGGTCATTGAAGTAGAGAATATATGACGGTGTTGTTACTAGTTTATCGTTTAAGGATTAGTAGGTTTTATATAGTATGCAGTTTCAGTGTGAGTTCGAATCGTTTAATTGTATTGTAAATGATTATTTTGTAATAAAATTTGTATGTTCAACAGAATGAGATGGATATCAGCTTTTGTACATGTTTAGGTTAGACATGAACCCATTAGATATTAGGCAGTAGGCATACATTAGGCATTAAGTCGTACCAACCTGATGAGATATTTGATTTTAATATCAAGTTACAATTGTTGTGAATGCCCTTTGCTCAATGAAAAGTTTCTAGCTCCGTGATAAGTTTACAACCATTATAAGCTATCGTTTGTAACAATGCCTAAAAGCATAGTTTCATTACGAAAGTTCAGTTTAACGTCTTGAATTCTTAAATTGACCTTAGCTCGTCAGATTTGTAGAGTAGGGGGTTTATATACCTATTTTTTTTGTTGGTCTTATATTACAAATAAAGTTATAAATCTAAAAAACATAGATTTTTCGTGATTACGATTTGGCATTTGCAGTTAGGGTATAGATCGTAATGCGTAGACCCATATATCACGATCCATACGGGAACACTTTTTAATTTTCCCTTGCAAACAAAAGAGTAGTTTTGTGATTACAAATTTTTATTCATCCATTTGGCATAGGAATGGATGTTTGCATTAGATAATTAAAACCAGACCATTTGGTGGTGTCAGTGTTACTAGGTTTCTCAATTTTAAAATCACATAACTAGAATATGCATCATCTAATACAATAGACGTCGTAATTCAAAAAATATATTTTTAGTAGAATATCAATGAGTTTGACGTGACAACGTCTTAAATTGGAATTGCGGCTGGGGTCACTTATGAAAAATGTAACGCTCGGTAACGTAACGATGAGTCACCGAACAGAGAGGCCCGCCGACCTGCGTCTCTCCCCACTCAACTATGATCGGTCTGCCGCGCTAGAGAATAGTGCATAGCTTGCAAATGTATTGCAAGTTATTGTATGTATATTTGTATATAAATACGTATGTATGTGTAAAGGTAAAAATAAAATTTTGTTAATATGAAATTCAGTGCGAGATTCTTTGTATAAATTAATGTTTTAAATATAATTCTTTGTATAAATAAATGTTTTAAATTGTTACTATTATTTCATCCTTCTTCCTACTATACGAATGAATATTCACATTAAAATGATTTTACCATTCAAAGTCGTTGTCACGTAAAACTTTCGCCCGTATACCGACTTTACAGGCAACCAAATTTTTTTACTAAATCGAATTAACCATTCGTTTCAGGCTTCATAGAGCACGCTCATCCGACCCCGGGCATTGTCACCGCATCGGTAGCGATGGGCGTCACCAGCCCTCAACCCGCGAGGCTCAAGAGCCAAGTCTCACAGTCTGAAACAATAATCATTCTGGGAGAGTTTATGTGGGTTTTCGAGGGTGCGGTGATGAAAATCTGTAAAAGCGGCGGACGACTGAGAACAGATACTGCACGCGAGTGATATTAAACAGCTGTACGAGTAGGCGTTCAGCTTATGGCACGAACGATAGGCGATAATCCACATTCTTCGTTAGGATGCGAGTCTATCAATAGCGAGATATGTGCTCACATGCACCGACGACGACAACATCACGCTATTATTTCGTTCCGGCGCAACAGACAAGTCGGTTAGATTACGTGCCGAGTCACGCGCCACGTCACGGCGCGTTAGCCGCGGCGGGCGGCGGACGGCGGGCCCGGGCCCCGCCGAACGCGACGGATGCAACCGCGGAACTTCCCGCGAGGGAAACCGACTCGCACTCGCACGTCGTCGTGATCGCCGGCGACGCATTCGACCGGGCGTCGATATCTCACACGGCAAATGAGCACCTCATGCGTCATTGAGCCGTCTCAGTATTTATGTGTATCGCATCCTGTCCGCTTATGAGTTGCCGTGTTTTTGCGCGCTTCGAAGAGCTGCAAGTTCTATAAATACTTTGATAGGAATTATTCGTAGCACGCGATCATTATTAAGGGAATACCGTTATAATGATTGCAGAACTAGATTAAACTTAATGTAATCATTTCAAATATACTCACATATGCCTTGTAATGTGCATCCTTATAATTTGATAAGTTATGATATTTAGGACTGTATTCGCTTAAGGTGCAAACTCCTCATAGGATACAATGCACAATCTCATAGATAATACAACACTGCTATTAATAATTCTTCGGAGTTTCGCGAATATAATATTGTACTGATATTGTTATTGTACGGTTTTTTTCTTAAAATTCACCTACTCAAGTTTCATAAAATGCATGTTCAAGCGTTATCTAACAGTCGTAACCTTGCAACTGTTAACTACAATAAAAAAACGTGCTTTTGTTTAAAAGCCGACAGTACTCGCTGCGCTAGTCACAAACTCGTATACATGGTACACATTTGAGGAAAATTGATTTAAGTTACCATCGCGTTAGACCATTGGAATACAAACACAGAACTTCAATTATTCGACGTCCGTTCGTACCCGCTGAGCACTGAAATCCATCTATCTAACAATCGGTTTGTGTTTCTTAATGACATTTTACTAAAATATTTTAAAATATAACTTCATATTACATTTGGTTTTCCACCGACTGCTTCGCCCACTTGAACATACAATGAACTCCTTCATCTCTTATTACCTGCTTTATGTTAGCTTCACATTTAAGTATGTAAACAAATCTTACGAACTGATTTTGCATTTGTTCGCGAGGGCTTAATGACAAAGCTGAAATAGAGGATAGAGGATACAGGAATAGCTCATGTTTTAATGAACTAAAAAGTAATAAATATTCCATAAATATAATTTTAATTGAAATAAAAACCCATAGCAGATATCCTTGTTACCATTTGAAGTGCTTTCTAAATATACTTTCAAGATTTTGTTTTTACGAATAGCTAGCGATGATAATGATAGCAACTGATATCAAGCACCCTATGACTTTATTAAAATTATATTTAGGGAATATTTGTTACTTTTTAGTTCATAAGTGTTTTGTGTTAAAATTTTTAAAACTTATTTTTATCAATCAGTCTTGCTATCAATCCCAATTCCGGTCCTAACTTCGACTCAGACCTGGTCCCGTTCTAGGGCGCTTCCTGTCCCGTTTTCAATCCCTATTTCATTACCGGTTTCAACTTGGACAAACCTAGGGCCAAGTACTACAATCGAAATAATATTGAGGCTTAATATCATAATAATAATAATATAATATAATAATATAATCAAAATAATATAGAGAGGAGGTATAAATAATTTTTTTTTACTGGTCTTCTACTAGTTAAGATTTTTAGAATCTGCTTCATAGTAGAAATACGCGAATGAAGCCGGTGATAAGTGAGATTTTTGTTTTGTCAGAAACCTTCACGGACGCAACAATTTATCAAAGTTTTTGGTGAGAATCACGTAAAACTGAATTAATTATTTATACACTCAACAACAAAACACGCAAGAATTTTGCAGCATATTGCATGTACCTCTGAAATCTATACAAAAATAATAATCTATAAAAACAAATTTAAACAAGTTTTATCGTGTAAAAATACATCAAAATAAAACTAAATTAAGTACTTTCAAATTTATATACAAAGAATTTCAAACATTAAAGATATTCTAACATTTTACTATTACATTTCTGTCAATGCTTGCGGAAGAAGGTCAAAGTCCAATATGACTCTACCTCAAAACAATGGTGATAATTTCACGGATAAAGTTGTTTATGAATTTCCATTTCTGAAAATATAATAAATACACAAGCAGTTCTGGCGTATTCAAGGTTATGTCGCTTTTAATATTTCAGTCACAATCACCGTTGAAACTTTCTGATTTTCACTAGATTCAGTACGAAACAGCAAAGCGTTAAAAAAAATACATCTATAATTCAGTGTTGCCAATATTTCGTAACTTGTTACTCCAATCACATCTATGTCTATGAAAATAAACAACGACGGTTGTCTATAACCACACTTTATTGCCCACGGCTGTGGTATTCGTTTGATTGAATCAATTAGAAGTCAAGATCGGCCTACTTTATGAGAGTCGATAAACAAACATTTTATAAGACGAATGTCGGTCGGTATAAAAGTTTATTAGATGCATTTTATTAATTAATACATAATAGAATTAAAAAAAATATTTCCTCTCAATAGCAAAATTTAATTTACAATTCTAATATTCCAATAAGACTATCGAAACTATATTAGATTTAAGACGTTAATCTAATTATTTTAATTGCGAATTCATATATGCGTGTATTATATAAGTTAATAACGGCGAAACGACCTTGAGATCAAATTTGTCACAAATACCAAAACCCTTTTGGCTTTGGTAATCTTAGATTTGTTTCCCTATGCACCATTCTATCAAGGGGCAGAATACTAAACCACTATCCTCAATATTTTAGAGGTTTGATCATGTCGATATCTTTGATGGTTCCTTGACTACGTCGCAATGACCACGGTAAGAGATGGATCGATTTAATTCTGTCCCTGGAAACAAGACAGGAGTATGACCTAATTAATTGCTATGGAAACACATTTTTTGCCTTGCTCAAGTCCAGGCATTCAGAAAATAGAAAGCAGTTAATTTGTTAACCAGAATCGAATCCTAGATAGATATCATGAGCGAGATTCTGATATCGACTGTTTTATAAAATGAGGAATACATTAATGATAATTCATGTATGCTGTTGATACTTAGGAGCTGTACAACTTCTACGCATAAAACAAAATGAGTTTTGGTACTGAAAAATAAACAAAAATAAAAAAAATTGGTAAAACCAAATGTGCGTGCCTTGAGCGCTCGTGCCATACGGATGTTATTTAAATTAGAGGTTTATGATAACATATGAGCTTTTCACCACAAATCTTCTTTTTTATTTTTGATTTTCAAATAGTTTTATAGTAAAATTTGAATCGAATAAAGGATAGGTAATTACATATTTATTAGACATCATAATGCAAAATAAACAACCTCACACTCAATCTCAACCTCTATTTCAGACGTTTAAGCGAAATGACAGGTCAAAACATGTATAATTGCCACTTAAAAAATTCAATTACAGCTAATCAGTACTATACCAAGTTGTGATTTTCAACTTCTTGCAGTTATTCCCAATCGATTAGTCATGAGATTAAAAAAAAAATTAAGTGTAAAAGTTAAATAGTTTTTTAGTTATCGTGGTCACACCTAGTGTACATGGGATTTTCAGACGACAGTAGAAGCATGCCTACGCTCGCGCTTAAGGCATACAAAAAATTAGGATACGCTCATATTATTTGGTTATCATCAACGTTTTAATTATTTTTATTAATAAATGTAACCCGTTTATGTTTTTCAGTGCATCACAAAAAGAACTACTAAAAAAGGAAAGGATTTGACTAATAAAGTAATTTATGCTATGTACCTGTGGACTAAATTACGAGCAAAAGATGGTATGGATACGAGAAACGCGTTGTTTTAAAAACAAAATTATTTATAAATGGTCATCATCATCATCATCATCATCATCGCTCAACCTTCAGCCAGTCGCAATGACTGAAAGGGACAAGTCCCGATACACCGAAGGGAGCGTAAATATCGAGGGGAGTGTAGGTTCTAGCTTAGACACCAACACACAACATACATATACACAAACACATGTATATACAAACCTATATTTATAGGCACTCACTGTTAATGTATATTAAAGGATTATATGCGTTTACTCCTTAGTTCAGGCCGATCAGGCTCTATATGAAAATGATCTATAAAAGAAAAATCTGATCTAGAGAATATCAATTTTTTTTATATTATTATATTTGGAGCCCAGGTTCGTATTTAGATTAAGATAAAAGGCGTTGTGAATTTATTCTTTTTGTAATGGTCTTTCTTCCCTCCATGTGTGATTATTGTTAGTCTATTAGCTTGTCACAGTTTATAGAATATGCTAATAATAATATTGTTTTATAATTCCTGTTTCATCGGTTTAAGTGTATTGGTTCTCTTGGATTATCAATACTTCAATAAAGACCGATCTATATTCGTATGATATCCTAAATTGGTACAAGTACATTGTGTCTTGTATCTTTAACCCTTGTTGTGTTGTGAATTGTAGTTAAGTATATGTGATTATCGTCAATATGATCTTTATTAACAATTGATGGGTCTCACCATATTTGATTTTGATTAAGATTTTGCTTAAAAATTTAGATTTTATTTAGGTCTCGATTTTGATACAGTAAAAACAATGCAATAATTGTCCTTTTGATCTATGTTTAATATTAGTTTGGATTGTCTTTATTTCAAGAGTGACTTATATACAACTCAGAATACAGGGGCTATATACCTGAATAGTTTTTTGTAGTTAAACAATGGTATAGCGAGAATATATCTAGAATAACCCGTTTATTGTTCACTTGGTCATTACTTTTGAATGTGGTATACTTAGTTGTTAGTGATTATTGAACGCTTTGAAGTGTAGTTTGTCTAATTGTTATATTCATGCAATGTAGGTATAGATGGAGCGATCTCACCGGGATTTCCTTGACATCGACGACGTGCGCCTGAGCACAACACAGATTTACAAATACAACCCAAACACAACAAATGGCGTCGCGGCCGCCTACATGCTCTCGCGCAGCACTTTTATACTATGTAATGTGCAGTGAGAAATAGTTACAATCTATGTTTTTCATGTACTAACTAATCTTATTTCACTATTTTGCTAACAGAAATGGCTAATTATGTAAAATTAATATTAATATTTGAACAACAATACAAAAACACTTGCGCGTTCTTCGGCGGCAGTGTTGCCAGTCAACAAAATTATTTATAAATGGTTTACAAAAAATACGTTAACAAGCGAATTCGATATGACCTCGTGCCTTTCAATTAAAATAACTACAAAAAAAAAATCAAACGAAAAAAAATGACAAGACATTTTAAAACCAGTCAGTTTTTCTATATGTACAAAAAAAGTACAGTGTGCCTTTTTCAATTACCACTTTTATTTGTGGTCATTTGGTGCATTCCATTTTGTTGTAAGCGTGTTTATATTATTTTATTTCACGCAGACTTAAACTTCGCTTTTGCTTATACCTCATAATTGACCCCAGATGCAATATCATTTAAGGAGTGAAAACGTTTTGGAGCGACTTTTAAAATAATGTATCTTTTTTTTGTTGAGATACTTTTACCCAAACTAACAATTTTTTATAGAAACGGTCTCTCAACGCTTTTAAGTTCCGAGAAGTGAATACCACAAATGCATGGCGAATCGATCTGTAACGTCGGCTCACCATGAATAACGAAACGACAGCATGAGTAATGAAATCCTTTTAATTATCATCCGTTTTTAATAACCCTAACCGGTCGTTCGCATCGAGAAATGTGCTTCCTGCACCGCCGCGTTTCCCGTAAAATACGAGCATTCCATAGAGTCCTAGTCGTCGCATACGAGACTCGGACCGCTGGCCGGCGGTCGGAGTCACGTCGCCGGGACCATTAGTGTAGCGATTATCGTCACAAAGTAATTGCACAATTAGGGACAATCGCCGCCCGCCGCGGCCGTCCGGGGCCGATTTCAAAATATGCTTTGATAATTCCTCCTTGAAGCCACCTATTTACAATTCTTGGTCAAACTCCATGGCGCGAGTAAAGTAACCATTATGTGCGGCGAACGAAATTCCTTCATGGCTTTAACAAGGCCATTTTGAAATATAATTAACTTATACAAGTATTTTAACTATTTTGACATGCAATAATTAAGATAAAGTTTGGGAAACTTCTGATATTTTTTATTCTATTCCATATCATTCCGCGCAATCATTTCATAGTTATGAAATTACGTAAAGAAATTATAAATATGAAAGTCAAAAAGAACTTACAAATTAATAATGTAGCGTTTTTTATAGTTAAAGGCTGCTCTGATCGAGATTTTGGATGTTGAACTCTAACAGGCCGATTTAGAATCTTCATGTTTTATAATTTGGTAATATCTCTAATGCCTAGAATCGGGAAAATGTTACGTATTATAAATATTACATTGCTTGCGTATCGGTTTTTATATAAAACAAATGGAACGGTATTTTTTTGCTATAATGTATTGCGTCCTACCCATAAGGGCACGTTTACTTTAAATCGGATGATTCCAACGCTCCATACTGACTTTATTGTCGCACTAATGCCACTGGCCATGGAATTTTATATTTCAAAATCTATGGTCTGGGTAGATAGTAAATATCAATTCCGGTTTGAAAAGACTAGCAAAACTATTTACCGCCGAAATTAGGAATGCTACCAAGCCTGGGCGAAATGCATAGCGGTTGGGGAACCAAATGCTAAACCACTTAAGAAGAAGCACAACACTATATTATCAGGAACGGCGAGAGGCTGGCGCACTAGCTCTCGAGATCCTATACATTTTTGTCTCTCGTCAAAACCATCTAAGATAATATTTATCAACCGTCGTTTTCATCCTTGTGCAGGATGATATTAGGAGTACAAAGAAGTTTCCGCCGCTTTGAGAGAGATGGTATGGCACGAGGCTTACGTTAGAATTCGCAGACGATAACCGGCTTGAAAATTGGGTTGCTCATTCAAGAACAACATAATCCTATCATATTATTAACTTCATATTAGCAACATATTTTTTATCCAAAAATGTCTAAATTTGAGCAAAATAAGCGTCATTTGAAGAAACTTTTAATTTACTTCTTCAATTTAAAAAAATCTGTAACTGAGGCACAGCGATTGCTCGTAAAAGCATATAACGAGACTGCTTTGAGTGAGACAACATATGGTGAGTGGTTTTAAAAGGTTAAAAATGGTGAAGACAAAGATCGCAGTGGAAGGCCAAAAATTTATGAGGATGCATAATTGGAAGAATTATTGGAAGAACATTCGTCTCAAACACAAAAGGAACTCGCATTTACTTTAGAAGTCACTCAGAAAGCAGTCTCGCATCGTTTAAAATAGTTACGAATGATTCACAAGGAATTAGGAATGATAAACAAGGTAATTGGGTTCCATACTAATTAAAGCCGAGAGATTTCGAACGCCGGTTATGCATGAGTGAAATGCTGCTAGCTAGGCACAATAAAAAAAAATTACATCGAATCGTCACTGGTGATGAAATGAGGAGAAATTATGATAATCCAAAAAGAAGAAAATCACGGAGACTACCTGACCATGCGTCAAGATCCACATCACAACCGAATATTCATGGAAGAAAACTCATGTTGTTTATTTGGTGGGATCAGCTGGGTGTGATGTATTACGATGCATTGCTTAATCCAAGCGAAACAATCACTGAAACTTTATACCAAACACAGTTAATGAGATTGAGCCGAGCTCTGAAAAAAAAACGCCCTTAGTACTACTCCAGATACGACAAAATAATTTTTCTACATGATAATACTTCGTTCGCATGTAGCGATTCTGGTGAAAAACTACTTGATTGGGAAGTACTACCCCACCCGCCGTATTCATCAGACATTGCGCCGTCCGACTATCATTTGTTCCGGTCAATGGCACATGCTCTGTCAGAGCAGCGGGTCGCATCATATGAAGATACCAAAAATTGAGATGATTCGTGGATAGCATCGAAATATAAGGAGTTCTTCAGACTTGGAATTCGAACGCTGCCTAAAAGATGGAAAAAGTAGTTGCTAGTGATGGACGATACTTCGATTAAAATTAAATTACCGTTCTTTCACAATAAATATTATTTTATTGTCAAAAAACGGCGGAAACTCATTTCTACATCTAATAGTTTCCTGGGTTACATCACAAATGAAAAAGCCGATTTCTTAGGCACTCTTTTTGCGTTAAACTCGACTCTGGATGATGGAGATATAGAAGTACAACCTATTGTCTTATATGAAAACTTTGTAGCGGATATTCGTTTTGTACAATATCCCTTGACATTAATAAGTCCAAGATCCTGAAACAACACCTCCCATTCTACTTAAAATGTGTACTCGTTAGTTGGCATTGATTTTGACGCACCTGTTTCGTATTTTTTCGGAATATTCTCAGATTCTTGGAAGACCGTTTTAGTACACCCTATCCCTAAGGAAGATGAACGCCCAAATCCGTGTAATTGAGATCTATTCCAATTACCTTCTTGCTCTTCAAAATAATAGCATCCATTATTATCGTCAGACTTTGGGTTACTTGAAGGAACACAAGTTGATAAATCATCGCTAGTACGATTTACGAAGTGGGCACTCAGTTGACGATTTGCTTACTTTATTGATCCACCGTTGGGCGGAGACAATCGCGAGTAAGTTAGGTGCTCTGCGTGTAAGTTGGATGTAGTGAAGTCCTTTAACTGGGCCTGGCATACAGCGCTATTCTTAAAACGTCTTTTGTATGGGTTTCCCTAAAAATTATGCAGATGGATGGGCAACTTCCTCACAAAACGGAGCCTCAAAGTCGCAATTGACGACATGCATTCGGATGCCAAACCCATAAATGCTAGTGCTAATCAAAGCTGTATATTGTCTGCCACTTTATTTGTTTTGAATATCAAAGATTTACTAAAAATTCGTAACATTCGTGGATATATGGATGATACTACTGTAGACGCATTACACTATGGCCACACAAATGTTCCTCGGGATCGTGTTGATGAGTGTCGACAGCAATTTGTGTTTGAAATTGAGATATAGTATACTAGAGCAGATCTTGGATGGGGCAGGTTCAACCCTGTTGAATTTAAGCCCAAAAGATACGACTTTACGCGTGGACCGGTTAAAAAATCCTCTCTCGTCCAGAACATTAATACTTTTTTGACTGCCAGCATTATTGACTACTTGATTGGCGCAGGCGGTAGTGCCTTTACCTGCTGCGTTGGGGGCGCGAGTTCAAGTCCCACACAATACAAACATTTGTTTGATTAAAAATTTATTTTTGTCTTGAATCTGGGTGCTTTTATATATTATTTGTGTATTTATTTACAAAAAGGTATATATATATATATATAAATATTGCATTAACAATGTGATATCCATAGTACAAGCCTCGATGCTTAGTTCGGTGATGGTGGTGGTGCTACAAGTGCGCAACAGAAGATGTAAAATATATATATATATATATATATATATATATATAAGATTTAAGCAATTATAAATTAGTGTGCACGACATTGAGTAAAAATAGATTCTAAAACGTTTGGAGCACCGTACGACAGTACTTCAAGCCAGCCCATCGCTTTATACTTTACTAGTCACAGGTTCGATCACATCTAGGGTTCTGTTGTCATCCCTGGGCTGGAGCACCTCTATATCAACTTCTTCCTATAGACGGCATCCAACGTAGAATATTTTAAATCGTCGAGACCTTGTAGTATCCCGCATTTGCACACATCTCTCCACATGCAGAGATGTGTACAAATGCTTTATCGCTCATATTATGGGGAATGCTCTGAAGAATTATTCGACCTTTTTCCTGTCCCTGCATAAAATAAGCAGCGAGTGACTTTATTCATTTTACAAATAACCCGTTATTGCCAGTACGTGTGTTGTTTTAAAAATTTGAAATGGAGTGAAAACGGAAAAGAGCAACAAAAAAGAACCGTACAATTTGAACGAAAGCGTGTAAAAGCGTGGTCCAATTCCGACGGCCCGTCGGTGTGGCGTGTGTCGAAACAGATGTACAAATTGAATTTGTACGCGCGACGCCGTAGAGAATCGCCATCCACGGACGGCTGTCAGCGCGCGCGCCGTGGCTTTTGGCCGTGCACCGCCATGCGATAATTGGGGATGCCCATAATTAAACTAAATATTTCGCCGTCCGGACCGTTTATCATTCGAAGTTGGTTTCTCTGAGATGAAAATATCTACTAGCTACCCGAGAGTAATAAAATTCAACATATGATTTCAAAATGACGGCAAAGCGAAGTTATTGCAATAATATATTGTCAACTAAAGTTTATTTTTGTTCAATAATTTTCGCGAATGTATATATTTAGGTGTAATAAATAGTTTTATTTAGAATAAAAATTATTTCACACGTTCAGTTGAATAGGGAAATAATTTATTTTTCCGAAATTGAAATGATTATTCATTGAGGAATCTTGTACAATTAATTTTGTCTTTTCGTTTATCAAATTCGTACATCGATGCCTATTTAACGTTGCTATGATTATAAATTTAAATAATGCCATCAGAATAAATGAGCAATGCAATAATTATTCATATATTGAAAATATATTGAGTCGGTATTGAAGAATTGACGATACGAATTTTACAATCATTCAAAACAATATTTGGACAAATAATTATAGTATGGCTCAAAGTTAATTTATAATTATAAAAAGGGACTGCCATTCTGTTTCTTGATCTTTCATTTCAAATTTTGAATTGCTAGAGATAATGGAAATTTGCTAATTGTGTCTCGTGTGTTTCTCTTTTGAAAAATGCTTGAATACATAAAAAAACTTCAAAGACTTAGGCATAGCAAATTCGTAATCGGCCATTTCAAATAATCGACAAATCGGAATTCGCAAATCGATCTGCACAGTCGAGACGATGCGCTTAACTATTATACAGACAGGGCTTTGAGTGAAACGTGATGACATTTGTCAGACGGGGCAGGTGAGTTGCGAGTCAGTCACGCGATATCGCGCTCACGTCGCGTCACGTCGGATTGCGTCGCGCGAATGTCGCCAGCGTCACGTCGTCCGCTGACGTGACAATTTCATTTGTGACATTTTTTGGTGACACCGAGTAACGCTGTTTGTATGCGAGAGAAAATATTATACACGCGAGCGGGCGAACTTACAAATGACACCCCGGATTACATTTTTCCTGAATGGGAACAAATTTCATTTATTGTATCTATACACGTACTAGCTGTCCCGCCCGCTTCGCTGGGTAATTTTTATTTTTATAAATAAAATGGCGAAGGGTTTATGGAATTCGAAAAATGAGTAGCCTAGAACCATCTACAAATCATTCCGCATCGAATGGTCCCAGTCCCATGTCTATACGTTCAGTAGTTTTTACGTGATTGGCGAACAAAGACAACCTATTTTCATTATATGTGTATAGATTTACGTCAATTTACTGTCTTACATAAATAATCTATTTTACTTTTTCATTCTTACGATTTACGCTTGTCTTTTCTTTTCCTATTATATTTCCTTTCAAAATTAACGATACATAGCCGTGTTATTAATTATTTAATATTTGTAAAATTAATACTCATCAGTAACCATCTAACAAATAACTAAGTTTCGACCTTTGATCACTTTTCACGTGGATGAGATTACATCAGTAGTGTTTACAATCATAATGTGGACGAATGTTTTCAAATATAATAGTAGGTACTATCGAATCGACTTCTATGAAACAGTACGCAATAAAGTTTGAATTGAAAACATCAGATAAGAAAGACGCCACAACTAAAACATACTTTTGGAAAAATATAAATGTGTAGTTTTCCAAAAAAAAAAACGGAATACGTGTCCATACCTAGTTTCATGTGTTATTAACAGTATAACATCAGCTTGTTATTTTTTTATGAACACTATAGAACTACAACTACATGCACCATGTACGATTTTAATGCTCTTGTTCCTGGGTGAAGAATATCAGTTGATCGGATACCCTAAAAATCATTCCCTTATAATGTCCCACATTCAATACAGCGACGATGTTATTTTCCTAATTCATCTCGCTTTACAAAAATATTAATTATGATATCATTTTCTACTTTAAAAATACTACATTTAACAAATATTACTTTCATTGAGTAAATAATAATTTATTCGAAAATTGTTTTTTTTTTTATCTTTGTCCCACCAAAACAGAATCATTTCCCCACATTTTATAAACACTTGTACAGTACTTTTGCATTTGACTTTTCGCTACCATATTAATGAATTGTTAACAGTTGGAAACTCTGTCAATGTGACGAGGCCTGTCATCATTGCTGCCCGGCGCGAAAGGATTTAATGAAGTACAGTGATTTTTCTATGAATTGTTTAAATATTACATTTTCATGCATCATTCCCTCATTTGAAGTTTAAACAAGCTAATTGTTTTATTTTGTAATATTTTTTATATTTTTTGCAGCTTTTAGGAAGTACAATATTAGCCTTCAATTACAAATCAAACTCAAATCATATATAACCACGTTTTGTTGATTATATTTGGTTTTCGTCATTCCCTTGCCATCATTCCTTCATGACAATTATAAATGAGGGAATGATTATTATAAATATTATGAGTAAAGTAACGATATGTCATTTCCATAGACAATGTCATTATCCACATCTTTATCTTAGGAAAGTTTTTTATATCATATTTAACGAAAAATTAAACGATAGTGCAGTTTTTTTTGAAATATGAGAGCCGAAAATAGCTACTGTGATTTTAAATAAGTTCCAAACGTTAAAAACTAATTTTTACAATGAATTTATATTCTTGAAAAAAATTGATGGTTCCTAAATTAACCGTACCGACGCAAAAATAATAAATATATAAAAGATAATAACCATTTTCCCACCTAAAGATCACTCCTTCTTCATCGATTTTTTTATTATCCGACTATTTTGATTAAAAGTAAGAAAAGTTCGGGACGATTTTGTCAGCTAAAATAAGACTCTTATACACTATATATTACATTAAAAAAATCGCCAGTTATGTAAAGTTATATATATTTTTTATTTTCGTTGGTAATTTTTCGATGTTTTTGGAGAACTACCTAAATTATGTGTGTGTTTAGAGTTACCGGGATAAAAGTATATTAAAGGGTAGATACTAAAATTGTAACATATTGATTTACATGAATTTTTACGTTTGACAAGTCATCGAAGTTGAATATCATCATTTAAATGCTCGGAAAGGTAAGCAGCAGCATCGAGCTTATTTCGCTATTGTCGGTTCCACATCAACGAAGATCTCGCTTTGTCGCAAAAAAAAAGCACAGCAATAGCTAATGATGCGTACGACTTCGCTCGCCTCACATAACCCGGTATAATTTGTGAGCAGGTAGACATTGCAAAAAAGCTAACTGCTTATTATGTAGCGCGCAGTGAGTGCATTACATCAGTCAGTTCCGAGTAAAGGCACGTGTCATAATCGACGGGCGGCGCGGGCAGGGCCGGACCTACTCGTTACGCTTGCAGCGATGCAGCTCCATTTCCGAGGATCGAAGATGGGCATCCCGGGCGCCGAACGTGAACTATCATTCTCGACGTGGAAATTTCTCGAAAGTCATTCTATCGAAGAGCCGTTTGCACATTCGTTGTGTTTCTGAGTATTTTTTGGTGTTGATAATTTTTGAAATGAAACGGTCACAAGGCAAGGAAAAAAAAATGCGAATAAATAGATGGTAAAAACAAATATGACAATTATTTACTTGGCCTTCACTCGCCGATTGTAACACTTCTGCGAAAATGTAGTTGATTTATTGAATATGTACAATCCTGTTTCTATACGAAACGATTGACAGAATGTTATTATGTTTGTTTGCATATGAAGATCTACATATGAATTGATAACTCACCTCATGCCAGCGCACTCGAGAAGTCGGACAGTACTGGCTGCTGCCTGTGTACAACAATGACACAAATCGAAATTAAGATCTTTGTGTAAAAGTAGAATAACAATATTCGATTATACTGTTACCTAATATTAACTTTTAAGAAATCAGTGACTTAAAAAATGACGCACAGCACTAAGTTTTTAACTATTTGTCTAAAGACCTTATAATTTTTCTCATACGGATAGTTGATAATAATAGTGCGCAGTAGATGGATTTTTTGAAAATATTATTTCATGTATCATTTGTTATTATTAATCTGTAATACATAAAGTGTATAGATCATTTTATTATCTTTTTATATTTTATATCACAAAAATGTTATACCTAATTTGATGTTAAATGTAAAAATTTAATACGATTTGAATTTGCCTCGCTATAGGTTTAGCAAATCCATTCTAGGATTACCAACAACATTTACATACAGAAGTTTTACTACCATCCCAATGTACTATCACAAATCTCTAATCGTGCAGAAATTTTAAAAATCATCAAAGTAAAGGAATTTTTTATATGAGATTTTGTTGGAGTTAATAACAATACGACAATAAAATAAAACATGTGTTGAGATCCTACCTAATTTCATTTTTTCCACGACACATGCGAAAAAAACCCAATCTTATTTTATATATACTGAAAAGGTATCATCAAAAAATTAATTTAATAAAACCTTAAGAATTTGAATTTACAGCTAAGATATTCATGTCCTGAAAGTCAACAATATTGAGTTGTTATGGTAAAATTATGCCAAAGTATTTCGTATACATTGTAAAGTTAATTTTACGCCATATGAATTTCCGCAATTCACAAAGTGTCATATGATTTGTTATAAAGTATTTTTCGACGACAAACGGTAGGTAGGGTTATAAATATTCAAACGAAAGGGTTGAAATGAAAAGATTAGATGCTTTTTTTTATAACATTACGAAAGCTGTGCATCAAAAATATTAACTAAGATTTAATTGTAGATAATTCGATATTGTTTAATCGTTTTATATTTTTATAGCTTACATGAAAAACTTGAAAAGGTCAACGATAAGAGTGAAAATTTAACATCTGATTTCTAATTATCCAAGTGTCTGATAATCAATCGCAAATTCCTAATGCATATACAATCACACATTTCAATTGTTATTACAATTACGGTTTTTCTTAAATTCGGACTTTGTGAAGTAGACGTAATTCAATTCACAAACTTATTATTTTATTTATTTATTGATCCTTTACAATACACACACACGAACTGCCCATGCACGCATTTTCTCATACACAATATTTGATACTATTATATTGTGAGGATAATATAACAATCGTATTAAATATACATTATATAAAATTTATGAATTATAGTTAACGTAAAAAACATTAAACAAACGCGAATAAGATGCGTTTCCTGAGGGTTCCGTATGATCCTTTTTTTATGGACGAAATATCTGATGATCTTTCATCCATTAAGCCTCAGTGATTTTTCTCTGTTTTCGATACGAATACTAGTGATATAATGATCCGGAAGTTCGGCAACTTCTTTTTTCTTTTTTTTAATTCTTTTTTAATATCACAATTTTTGAAAATATTAAATTTTCGTAGTGGGAAGCTAAAAAATATTGTTTCATACATTGATCTACATCACGATCCACACTCCAACTCAAATGCCAAGTTTTAATCACAAAAAAAAAAAGAATTAAATAAAGCGAAAAAAAATTGAAAATTTTCGGATTTTTTCTTTACTTGTGCTGTAAAACCTTTCTTTTTGCCAGATTCCATGAATCCTGGTCAACGAGAAATACCCTAAAGGTTTTTATTTATTTGCGCATGTCAAAATATGCGACAAAAATGGTCGGATTATTTGATTGCGTCTACTTAGAAGCTTGATTTTATCACATATGGAAGGGATCGTAATCGTGAATATTTAATACTAATTTTATTTACGACGTACAACAAAGTGATTTTATAGGGGTTCCCTTTGAGGCTACGGTATGTTAAAAAGGACCTGCTTTCAAAACGTCCCACTTGTTTACATCATCACATTAATTATCACAGGAGTCTTGCAAAAGTTTAATTAAATTTGAGCTCATCGGATTGCGTCGGCCGCGTTCCTGTTTCCTTCGCGCTCACGAATCGCACAGACGTGTTTTACTGAACTCCCCCAGCGGGAGTCTCGTCGATATTTTTTCGTCCCGACTCTGCCCATCGGCGATCGGCTGTCGTGCGTCCGTCCGTTATGGCGATTAAAACGGACGCGAACCGAAGGCGGGCACGTGTATTAGAAAGAAATTGTTTTTAATGCGATCAGCGTACGGCTATCGGAAACATAAAAATTCCATCACGTACGAAATGTATGAACGTCAGCTAAGTACACGCCCGCCCGGCGTTAAAACGACGCATGGGGCGACGGCCGAAGGGCTGAGGGTTTCGTAGTAAAACTAATTACGTTAAACTTTATGGGTTTTTTTTTAGCGAAAAATATACATTTTAAGACGTTGTAGACCGTTTTCGTAATTGTACTGTGCGATCACAGTCCAATTTAATAACTTTGTTACATTTGTCACTGATTTGAAGAAATATACGATTTAAAAGCGTGATACAAAATATTTTGCTTGTATATTAATATGCGCTTCAAAACCATTCATTAACACATCCCAAACAAACTCCATCAATATTTACTGAGTGGTTAAATATGTGTGTGGTCTGGTGTCATCATGATGAAAAACTAAACCCTTTTTGTTGATCAATTTCGGCCGTTTTTCTATACTTCTTACTTGAGCCTGATCGTTGATGGCACTACAAAGATCTATACTCTACTCTTCTCTACAATTCAGATAATTGATGTTTTGCCGGGCGTAAAGGTCATAATGAATAATGCCCTTGAAATTCCACCACACACATATCATCAACTTATTGCAGTTAATCTGGATTTCGCTTGTCTGTGGAGCTTGCTTTCTTTTTGACCATGACCTTTTTTTCATACGTTCTTGTCAAAGGTAATCCATTTTTCATCACGTGATTAATTTTTTCAAGCACAGTTCGGCTTCATCATATTCCAATAGAGAATCTCAAATGACTACTTATTATCAGTGAGCTCGTATGGGGCCTAAGTTCGAACTTTTTTTGTATATACAGCTTTTTTTCAAACGGGTCAAAATTCTTTTGTGGTCAATCTTCAGCTGTATCATATCACTAATATGCTAATTTTGTTCTACTTTTTTCAAAATTGCATTGACTTTATCCGTAATAGGTCAACCAGAGCGAGGTTCATCTTTGACATCAAAATTACCGGACTGAAAATGCTTGAACCAGTTTCGTGTTATTTTTAACAGCACTGCATTAAGTCCAAGAATGTCACAAGTTATTTTTATATTTTTTGTAATAAAACTTCAAAATGTGTCGAATTTCTACTTTAGATTCGTTCATTTTAGTGGATAGAAAAACAAGAGAAAAATGGCGGGATATCGTTTATCGGATATAATTTTTATTTATCTTTTTTTTCAAATGTCATCTAATCATATGTTTCGCTTGCACGTAATCATATAAATTAATGAAATCTATATAAGATTTATGGAAGTGAAAAGAAAAAGCACGTACGACGATTTTCGGAAGAGTAAAATCTTGCGAGTTCGCGTCACCAACACGTTAATGTTAAAAGTAAGGTATATGTGAAAACTTTATGTACATGTGAAAATTATATATTTGGATGAATGAAAATATTGATAGACGTTAGAGAAGCAAGAGAAATATGCGAAGATTGTAGCGCGTAGAAAATAGTAGTCTCTGTCTACTCTTCTGCGAAATAGGCGTGAGTTTGTAATAGAATAACAAGAGAAATGAGGGAATCTCCACTCAAATACCGTTACGACCGAAGGATAAAAGCGATTGTGGCAACGGACGCTACTCCATTATGAGACCGCGTCACCGAAGACAATAACAGATTTTGAACGCGGAGAATCGAGCGGGTGGGAGGGGGGAAGCGCCGTCAAATTTTTGATTAGCAGGGGGGAGTAAGTGACGACGATCTTTTGTGACACTGATCGTGATGATCGATGGTTAGGCACGTGTACCTTGGAACTGATGCTTTTGATTTTATTTAGGCTTGAGCTCGATTCAGTATGTTGTTATTGAGTTTTAGGTATTGAATTTAAATCGGTATAGATTTAGAAAGACACAAAAAGTTGTAGTTGTCTTCGGCACCCTGAATAGGTTCTAGTGGCGAAAAATTTAAATTTCATTCGTGTTAAATATATATATGAGCGTTAAAAATCATATTAAAATTACAATTCATTGTCAAATAAAATTACTAGAAACTTCGAGATATTTGCTATCGGAAATTCACTTTATTTGATAAATAAGTAGGTACATACATATATAATATAAAATGACGAGAAAATTTTGCACAACTTTTTTAAGCACACCGCGTGTAAAAGATGGCATAGTAAAAAGTTTATACGGCAAATGAATGCAGAAAGCCAAAAATTATATATAATAATTGTCAATATATTAAATGAAATTAAATATTAATCGTTTACATTCAGACTGCTAATGCCAAACACACAATAGTGTGTGGTCGAACAGTCGTACAAAGTAGAAATTGTTGACAAAGAATTGGTTGAAATTGTCGCCAAAAAAATGGTGCTAATAAATAATTACTCAATCAATACATACTCATACAAACACACGTCAAATTTTAAATTTCATAGGTATTGCAAGGAAATCAGGCAAACAACGTACGTTAATCACGAAATGTATACGGTCGCAGCTGACGTGATAGATTAAAACTAAAAAAAATAAATATGTGACAATTACAGAGATATACTTTATGACAAAAAAAAAAAACTAATAACGACTAAACATTAAAACTTAAATAATTACGGTCGAATATCTATCATTCGCAATCCCTGGTATAATATTTGATATTTTTACGAGACGTATTGAAAAATGAGAAACACATCTAAATGCATTTAATCGTCGAGATATTATCCATGTAAGTGAGGCAATGATAAACTATTAATTTGACGTGGAGCGTTGCGCCCCGCAACCGCGCGCGTTTGCTTATTTTTAAAGGTCTAGGCGATAAGACAGTATTTTTCGTTTAGAATAAAAACTACGGTCAATTTCAAAAATTCCAACTGAAAGTGTTTGTATAAATTAAGCTACGTAGAAAATTCGGAGGTTTAAATGGGTCTCATTTGCGTGTACAATGTAAATCTCTGTTTAAAAAAGGTATCTTTGATATTCTTTCCTGTGTTGTAAAAAGTTAATAAAGCGTGTAACAATAACTAACAAACTAAAGTCAATTACCGCTAAGTAATTGATCGCAAAGATCGCACGTTTTGTATTCTCTGATCAACATCGGGATCACTACCACCAAAATTTCTAATTCGTCATCTTAAATTGTTTTCATATCAATACAAAATATTATTCATGTAAGCCCTAATTCTTATCTAGTCGGTATTTTTAAAAACTACGTGCGCTAATGATCAGCAGTTCCACGCTGTAAGAAATGTACATTAAAATTCCTTCCGTTCGACCGCAATCAGCCAACATCAAATGTATTTGTTAAGCAATAAGAATATATTAGGCAAATGCATAACTATTACGTTACGTTTGACATTAGTAAAATGAATCGCTGCATTCATTCGCGCCGCGGCGCTCCCGCCGGCGCCGCCGACAACCGCCCGGCCACTCGACGACTGATAAACGTATTTGCACTCGGGTGTAACTCGAGGTGGGTCATCCAGATGTTTGACCGGTGTATCGCACATCCTTCGGTATGTCGTTATTCTTCGTTGCGATAAAACTTTTTCACAATAAAATGTGATTCAGACCGGCACAGGAAAATTTGCGACATGCAATGACGCATCACAAGTCGGAAAACTGTAACATCACAAATTTAACAGTACATCGCTGATTTAAGCTGATATGAACTGAAAATATTATGTAAGTTTCTGAACGGGATGTGTGTAAGGGGTTATTAAAACAGATTTTGTATCGTAATTGCAATTCATTTGTATTTAGAAGTTGAAAAGAATGAGATTATAACAGAATGGTATGCCAATCATGAATTATGTGTTAAAAAACATTCGCTGGTGCCGCCAGAGAAAAGCTTCTTAATTTGCACGGCGACTAGATGTTTTGTTACTCGTCTGACACTGGGTTGAAATTATAAAATTAAAAATTACATTAGTTAGAATTATTCAGCCAAACAAGGTAAAAAGGGGGAAATCTCGGAATGAATGAAAATGAATTATATAGATGTACAGAGGTCAAAAGTTATATAAATGTTTTTGTTTTTTGGTATTTTCTTGTTTTCTTCACTAAAAGTAATGTTATTACAAAAGTTCTAGACTAAAATTTCCTACAAATTTCTTCGGAAATAATATTTTATACGATCAACCTTTTTTGAGATACTACGCGAGATTTTTGTAACTCTTGGTCTCTGATATCTTGTGAATTTGCGACAACTTTTGAGCACATATTATAAAACGCCAAACAAAAATTTACACAAGTATATAGCTTATCATTTTTCTTTCCGAGTGTAAGTTCCAATTTTACTGAATTAGTATAGCTTTTTATAAATTCTATTTTGTTTCTGTAATTCCCTTAGAAGAATTTTTGATTAATTAATACCCTTAATTAGCCGCGATCACAAATCCTTTAACATTTGATTTTATCAGTTTATGTACCACAGCTTACTCGAGATTTTTAATCAAGATAGTTTTGTGTTTATAAATAAAATTGTTCTCCAACTTTCTTTCATTGATACTGATAAGAATTAAATCTTATAAACGCTAAAGGAATTTTAATACACTTAAGCTTCCCCAAGAAATGAAAATTGTAGCAGTTAAAACTGCATCAAAATCGGGTCAGTGGTCCATGAGATTAGTGCAGTCATACGGAAGGAGCGACATACATCACGAGCTGCGTGCTTTCTTATAAAATATGTATTGATAGCGTTTTGAAGAATAGTAGCTCAGTGTGAAATCCTGCTTAAATTAAATAAATGAAATCATATTTTATTATTTATTGTATACAGTTTTGTTAGAAGCTTTGAATTAACGAAAAAAAAACATGATTGAATAGGGCCCTAACGAAAAAATATAACACACAATAGAGTATAGAGCTTAGAAGGGCCAACTTGATCTGCAAAAGGAGAGGTCGGATTCTATGGACGATGTTGACGGCGTTGGTATGGCGGACAAAAAATATGGTATCCTTCAAGCGAGGCAAATCGCAGTCCGCAAGTGACTAGACCGCATTATATTAAAAGAGAGTATTACAAATAGATAAACCGAGTAGTTGTGGTACATTAATTTTAATAAATAATTAAAAAAAAATGTTTAATTTATTGATTGAGTGTAAGCAGTTTATGTACATTTATTGTGGTGTCTAATAATAATTTTAAAATAGCTTATTACACCCGATATTAATATTAAGTTAGACAAATTAAAGTAAAATTGAATAATGAAACGGGGAGAAATAATTTTCCACAAATGAAAATCGTCTTAAAAATTTGTACTGTATAGTTAAACTGTTTGAATGGTAGTGTATAGTAGTGAAATTAGTAACAATTTCATTTATTTATACAAATTATATTTAAAACATTATTTATACGCAGAATTTCATATTAACAAAATTTTATTTTAGTACATACGTATTTATATACAAATATAGGCAATACATTGCTATTAATTCTCTAGAGAATCATAGTTGATTTTTCCTCTCTCGTTCGTGACATCGTTATTTTGTTACACTTTCAAAGTGACTCCCAGCCGCAACCTAATTTAAGACGTTGTCACGTCAATAAATGTATTTAAACTGTTAGTAGTTTTGGGTTGGTTTCAGGTAAAGATAAATAAGGCGCAGTTGTATTTTCTATATCCTTTCGACTTTATTTTTGATCTTAAATTTACACTAAAGTTCCCACTTCTACTCAACTATGATCAATTTATAAATGTATTTAGTAGGTATAAAGGTAAAATAAAATTTTGTTAATATGAAATCTACTAATTCTTTACAAACAACTATACATATTTTAGTTATAAAGATTTTTTTCAAGTTCTTATAGGTTATAGTTTTTTTCGTTTAGTTATAATTTCTTTAGTTAGAACTAACTCCACAAACAACAAACCATTATTTATAAAGGTTTTTAAAGGAGGTTTTTATTTCATATTTGTATAAATTGTTTTATTACATATTTTATAGTTATCAAGTTAACTGAGTTTATAATTCATTTAGCCAATATACATGTGCATTAAGCCATGGTAATTGTTATATAGTTGACCAGCCATCTCTTCTTTTGTATGGAGCAAGTGGAAAAGCAGTTTTGATCCCGAATCTATTGTCCACTGGTAATCATTCCTCATCATCTCTTTACAGTCTTTACATTCAATGATCAAATTATTCTTATATAAACTGTATGAATTATTCTTATGTTTATAAAAGTTGTATGGTTCATGCGGGTCTCGTTAGCATTCACTCCAACATTTAATTAATTCACCGTATTTCTATTATTATCGTTAAAGAGATTCGATGTGTTCTTGGTAAGATTGGAGTAATATAAATGAATGAAAATATATAGGTAATGAGACGGGCTTTCGTCCCTTGGACGAGACAACAATTGTAGAATGGTAATAAGTAGTTTTAATTTTGTGTATATTAATTAATCATCGAAGAATAGATTCAGTTGACAGATTGCAGCATTATCTCCAAACTCTTAATCGTTAAGCAGTGTTATGGTTCCATCATTAGCTCAATAGGATGAGATGATGACTCCCAGAAGCAAGCATTCAAGATAACCAAAGAAGAACTCACACGCACTATACGTGCCTATAGTATTCGAGGGTGTCTATCCGTGTCCCATCATCCGATCCTGATTTGGTGACTATGGGACTACCTCGAGAGCATACTCTTTTCAACTTAAAAAAAAATTTTGCAAATCGGTCTGGTATACAACCGTAGACTACGGACCTAACGAAAATTTTGTTATAAAAATATAACATAATTTCCTCATTTAAGAGTACAAATAAGTGAAGAGAATGCAGTCAATAACGAATGTTGACATCATATTATTTATTGTACGCATTTGGACAGAATTTTGAACGTGATCTGTGGTATAGCGATTTTACATACAAATTACATAACAAATTGTGGATAAACATCGTTTTACATTCATAAATACCATAATGGACCGTTCCAGTGTTAATTAATCTTGTTCTCATAACGTTAGAAATCAGAAACAATAATTAGCGTAGCGGCGGCACGCGCCTCGCGGCCGCTTACGGGCACCGGCCGCGCCTGCGCCCGCGCCCGCGCCGTGAGCAATTACGTGCAGCTGACGCTAGGCGAGCTGCGCTAACGACCGCTGCAGACAATGCGGACGCGCACCCGTGGCTCGTTGCAATGCCTTTACAATGAAATTTACTATGTTCTGTAGTTAGACTCGTTTAAAGATGTCTTTACAGTACTGTTATAAGGGTGTCCGAAGGTTTAAATGCTTTATATTGACTTCTTTCCTGTTGATTTTTGCAAAGGTTTTTCTTTTGGATATCTGTACCAGTTTTTAAAATACGTTTATTAGTTGCTCTTAAATAATCGATTTTTTTCCTTACATAAGTTTCAAAACAATTTATTGTGAAATATAAAACAAAGGATAATAATGATTTCGTTTGTAAGCTATTAAACACGATAAGAGGCTAGAGAAACAACGGTGTTAATTTGACATGTTTCAAAAATAAGTCGCTTTGTAAAAACAAATGTGCCAGTTCATATAAACGACGATTGTACAACTCATCAGTTATGTTGATACTTACTGTATCCCGGTAAGCTAATTTATTCATTAAAATTTTACATAATATTCTCTTTTGGTAGATATCTATGGGTGTAGTTTATTCAATGAATTTCCTTTCATAAAGCGCTCGTTTTCATACGTGTATTGCTGGTTGAAGTTTTATTTAACTAATGTTAAGTGAAATATTTATTTAACTAAACGTTTCAAAAATCTGTAATGTTAAAGTTCAATCATTTTAATTGCGATGTTTAATATTTTATTACAGGAGATAAAATATCTTTTGGAGATTGGTATCGACACTTGTGATTTTATTTGTACGCAGATCGATCAAAAATTGTTTCAATAGATTTTTTCTTCGCAGATAAAGTCCTAGAAAAAAATAGACGTTAATAAAAATAGCAGATGTTGTAATAGTTACCACTTAAAGCTTGTCGCAAGAATTTCAGGGATGTAATCTGTTTTTTTTTTCTATTCTAATCTCGCGACAAAGTTTTTGTTCTTCGGCCAGACAAACTGGGTCGACTTTGAATATTCCGTGTTGTGGCTGCGAGGAAGTTAGTTATTTCACTATTTCGTACATTTATTATTTAATATTAATAAGCACATTTCTAAAATATGTATTCATAATTCATTTATTTTTTTGCGAAGATCAATGTAACGTCTAAATAGTTAATTGCAGTGAAGGTTTATACAAAATTTCGAATCGATGTTGTTAACCACTGGGGGTTCTCTCGTGAGCGGACAATTAATTCAGTCTATGATAAAGGGTTATGATTAGAATCATATTTTCTTGCTAAGACTGAAATTGTGCACAAAATGCCTTTAAAAATTGTTACACTAGAAAATGATTACGGATGGAAATCAAGTCAAATCAATCAGATTATAGTATCGAATACACTATAACAGGCCCATTATTGACCACGAAGAATAAAAATGGTATTTTTTATTTTGTAACTTAATTCAATTAAATTTCCTTGAATTTCTTTGTATTCTTGATGATCAAAATCGGTTAAGTACTCAATAAAAAAAAAACTAAAAAACACGCTTTTAAAGCACATTAAACTAAAAAGTAAAAAAAATCTTTAATATGAATTCAAAAAAATAATGAACAATGACTAAAAATACTAGTATTATTGTGGAAAAAGCGTGGGGCGCTTTGTGCCACATTTTTCGTATAAAGAGCAACCCACGCTTTTTTCACAATAATATTAGTATTTTTAGTCATTGTTCATTACATATTTTTTTGAGTTCATATTAAGGATTATTTTTCACTTTTTAGTTTAACGTGCTTTAAAAGCGTGTTTTTTAGTTTTTTTAACTATATTTATTTTTCACTTTTTAGTTCGGTTGATTAGTAAAAATTTGTAATTTTAAACAATACAACAATAGTTAAATTATTAATAATGCTTATTACTGTTACTAAATTCTATTACAAAACAGTAATAGAATTTAGTAACAGTAATAAGCCACTTGCTCTCACGCAGACGATACGTGACGAAATTATTCGATCCTGGCGATCCTGAACAGGATAAGAGGAAACACTTATCAAATTATTGTATTGTCATTGCTCCTTGATAAGTGTGCAAAGTTTCAAATTAATCAGACTTCTTGAAATTGGTGAAAATTAAGCTCAAAGATTCCGTTACATACATACATAGATACAACCCAAGCTTATAAAAGCGTGTTAAAAACGAAGAAGTGATAAAATTAAATATCGATTTATTTTGAACCAACAATATACAAAAGAATACAATGATGGATATTTAATAATGAACCACTTATGAATCTTCAATTATGCAATATGTGCAATTTCTGATGTGGATATTAGAACAGTTACTTAAAAGTGTAAGTAATAGATTCTCGTCCCTTATCAGATCTGCTATCATTTGTTACTCGTCAAGTTACGAATTTTAATATAAGTAGCTAAAAACTCAAACAAGTTGAAGAATTTTGTTGTACGGAGTATTATAATACATAGAAGTATTATAATATTCAAGCAATTTACATTACCTACAGTCGCTTTTCTGAAGGGAGTGTTCTTATATTACAAGCATTTACTACACAACTAACTATCTGTAAGATACGTATTGTAAACTAAGTTAAGAAAAAGCGTTAATATACAAAGTTTTTTTAAAAACTATAAGTAGGTATAGTACTATTCTGTGTAGTCATTAGAACTGGAAAAAACTTCGATTATTTCAAAAGTGATAATTGTTTTTGAGAATGATACAATTTTTTTAAATACATTTCACTCGCGTGTAACATTTTCGATTAATTCAGAATGCATGCGCCTCATATTTTATAAAATATCCTTATACACATGGAAGTGGTCACAAGGGGAAGTATTATGTGGGGCAACTATATTATTATTGTATGTAAATAATAGAAATACAGTCTCATAAAACACAAGCTTTTTTAAAACAAGTAACAAAAACATCAAATAATTTTGAACGATTAAAGTAAAAAGTACATTTATTTTATTGATCTACTATGATCTATGTTAAATATATATTTAGATATATAATATAAAGTGTTTATAGTTACCTAGCATTTGGCACTGCAATACCTCAAGAAAAACCATCTTGTTTCTAACTTTTTATTTATTTATTTTGTTTTCAATAATTTGTTTTTCTTAATCCAATGATATTTTCATTGTTAGAAATTCTGCCACACAACATATAATCTGTGATATTTTTAAATGAATGTTTAATATAATTTTTAAGATAAAAATAGACGAATGGAAGAATATCTTAGCCTTAGTTGATGGATAGTATTTGGTTCCGTACTCTTCTATTGCGGAACCTCAGCAACTAAGACAGTTATTGTGTGCCGATTGGTACAATGCTTATCTTAAACAGAAATACGTGTAGTAAAAAATCTAAACACTGTCATTTTTCAAATACTAAACATATTTTAAAGATATTTAAGGTAATTTAGATAAAAAAAACAGTGTTAATTTTTTGAATAATTCGTGTAACACGTATTTGTAAGTAGTTCACGGCAGCGAGCCGCATTTATCTGAAATCTATCTCTATAATTACTATGTGTCGATTTGAAAGTTGCACTGTCATCGATTTCAACAAGTGTCCCGTGTGGCTCGTTAGGCCGCGGTCCGTTTGCACTTATTAGCGTCGGCCCGTTACGCCAGATGCCGCTGCGCTCGTCGGCCGACAAATTACACGGTTCAACTGCAGTTTTGCTGTCGACTTATTTAAATTTCTTAACAACGCGAGTCAACATCGAATCTAATTAGTACGTAGTGTATACTTTCCGAGAAAAGGGCAGATTGTGAAATTAAATAAATAATTTAATAATCTTTAAAAAATATATTTAAATTAAATTCGTTAATGACAGCATAACAAGTTATAAGAATGTTTAGTTATTTCTCTGGCTATAACAAATATTATGAGTATAAAAATTGATTTGTATGATGTTACTGAAGATTGATGTCATATCTCCGGATGTTCTCCCTTTGTCTAATCGTAACTTTAAAACATTCATATAATGATCACTTTTATAGTTACTAAATAAATAAACAAAATCACTTGCTTTTTCTCAAGTAATAGTGCTTATTTTTTTGAGAATTTGTCTACATACTTATAACTTATTTAGATTCAGCATATAAAACAGATTCACGAATATATTATCGTAAATCCTGAATAAATTTTTTTGATGTCCATCGGTAGTTATTTATGGTGCACTTAAAACCTATTCCCCTTTTATGCATGGGTGTAGGTAAATATCTTGTCATCAAACTATACATATATCATTTTTCTTCAACAATCTACAATTAATACAAGTTGAATGATAAAATCACAAGTTAAAATTTAAGTTACATTAGAAAATATTTAAAAGATAATGCTTATAAAACGATGGCGTTTCTACCTTTGAAACATTTTAAGATGATTTTGTTATTTTTTGGATATAAAATATGGAATCAAATTGTAAGATGGAAAAAACCGATAATTTTTTGACGGCTTTTATTTAGACTAATTCACGGAATATAGATTAATTGTATTTTCGATAAATACGGTAGAAATTTGTCAAATGATCGCTTAAAAATGAAACAGTTCTATCGTAAAAACAGATTAAGGAGCAGTTTCATTTTCAAGGTTTCGAAAATCCCCATCGATAAAATTCTCATTTCGAAAATATCGTAATTTGAATTCATATCACAATATAAAAAAGAAAACTATGAATGAGATCATTAAAACAAAAAAATATGAGTATATGAGTGATCAATGGTATTTCCGTAAGTACAACACATGGGCAAAGCTTATTGTAGATTAGTCGGTGCGCGGGCGGCGGTGGGCGCGCGCCGCCCGCTTATTAATAAAGTCTCGGACTTGGGCTGGAATGTTCAAAATTAATATCGTTTCCTCGTTGTCCGACCGTGCCATCTGTTCTCATAAAGGTCTCTCTGAAGACGTATTTTCGAAATTAACAACACCTATGTTAGACTACGATTTTACATTAATCATAATTTTTCAAAAGATTCTTATTGATAATAAACAGATTTCGAATTCTAAAATATTCAGTATTTTTTAAGTTATGAAAACTAATAAATACGTATTTTCAATAAAGACATTTTTTTATATTTTTCGCACGCTTCAAGTAAGATGTTCTACTATGCGTGCCATGACACAATAAACAATAATTAAAATTCATGACATCTTGCGCTATATGTCTAAATATTCAAATACCTGTACATTAGAAGAGATATATTTCATATGACGCAAAACTTAAACAATTCAAATCGTATATTCGGAATTTCCACACTTTTCAAAACACAATATATATGCAAAAAATATTTATGGTGTATCTTGAATAAAATTAATATAATTCAGAAGGTTTTACTTACTGAAAAGCACCTTCGATGCTATAACATGTATTATAAATTTTGACTCGGACATGATTTATAAGCGATTATACTCGAGGAATACATTTTAAACCTTTTTGGGCAATGCTCCTGCCCAAATTGGCTAATCCTAATACTAATGTTTACATTTTGAATTCAGTTTCTAGTCGACACAAGACGCTCGTAAAAGAATTTTACATATTGGAGTCTAGTTTAAAAGATACTAAATTTAAACCAAGAAAATTCTTTCAAATGACATTTCAAAATCGGTCAAGTGCGAATTGCGTTCGTGTACGTTGGGTTTCATATGTGTTCTGTATATACCAAAAAATATGTATTATTTTCCATTCCGTTCGGGACATTAAATATTTATTGTTGTTTTACTTTAGATTTTGCAATATAACGGCACCAAGGTGAACACGTGTTCATTACGACTTTGACGATAAGCATTAAGAAAATAAAAAAAATTATAAAATCAAGTTTTTTTTTGTATGGGGAAACTTAATATTCAACTTTTTATATTTATCTATAATTCGTTAAGGCTATCCGTGATAATTAAATATATACTGCAATAACTTGAGGTGGCTAGCTATAACAGTTGAAACGATAGCGCCCTTTCATAGATTGACGAACGGACAGAGAGCGTCTCTAACAGTCCCGCGGCGGCTAAGCGCACATTCGCGGCGCCGGGGGAGCTTTCTCGCGGCCCACGCGTCACCTCGCCATGCATTAATAGCGGGCAATAAAACAAACCGAACAGTGTCCACGCCTCGGCCGAACGTTTCCTGCCTCCAAATTGGGCCCGAAACGTTTCATAGCCGAATATATTTACGATTTCCTTTAAAATACCCACACTACGGCAATAACTCAAGAAGCACTCATTTGACTACTTGCGCGACTACTTTTATGTAATTCGTTCATCTTTAGGGTTCTGTCCGTCGATGGAACCTTATTTTTTTTTAAATTATTTATAATGTAATGAAACTTTTATAATGTTTAATTAATCAATTGATTAAGTACTTATATCTTAAACTTATATCGAATATGAAATAAGAAGATTGTGGGAGAATATACTTCAGTAGTAGTAGTAGGGCGGTAGTAGAAGGGTCAGTAGGGCGGCTAAAGCACAATAACAGAAGACTGAAAGTGAAAATACAATTCTTCTAAGGACTCTTATTTGTATTACGGAACCGTCGAGCGTGCGGTCAGATAACGTGCACACGTGGTTTTCTGCTAACGATTTTTTTTTCCCACATCAAAATGATCGCTCTTAAGCCGTGGGAGTTCAGACGCGGACGAATCGGGGACGTCAAAAAAAAGTGCATTAAAGTAATCGCTCGTGTTATAGGTGTCAGGTTCGAGACGGACGAAAACGACTGTACGTTTTTGTTTTTCAACTCTTGGATTCCTATCATAATATGATATCGGGCCGTTTACGAAACGCGCCCGGCTCTCGTCCGATTCGACGCCATAACAATTAAGCCGTTAGACACAGCCGCCCATTACCGGCCCAGCATTGATTCGCAGCACGCGATGCTGTTATGTTTTTACTTTCACACTTCAACACCTTTATACATCTTATTGCTCGGCGAGCGATTCTTCTGTTTATGCGACTACTTCTGAAACGACTCTAACGATTTCGTTCTTAATTTCTACTTTGATACAGTTTTGCTTTTCGAGTCTGTCTATAGGCGTTGGTGTCTTTTCTGAAAGAAACAGATAAAAAGTTCTAAATGTTCCTTTACCTAGAGCCATTTCGTAGCATTCTGAGTTAGTTATATTATTACTATATTCTTGATTCCCAACAATAAATTGCACTGCATAATAATAAAGTAAACACGGTAGGCACTATACGTGTTATTACGTATTTAAATATTTATTGTTGGAAATGAGCATAAGCAACACTTTTCTCGTTATAAACCGTTATTCTTCCACGGGAAATTCGAAAGACGCCGGCTAAAGCTCGGTTGTCCAAGTACAAAAACATCTTTTAGGATAAACATTATAGAAGCCATTTCATGTGAAGAACACATTCTTTATTATTTAAGTAATCGGTCTTATAACTCATTTTTTTACTTAAAAATATTGCGTTAACCATAGACTTGATGCGTGTAATGAAGGTCCAAGACGAATTCATTATTTAGTCACAACCGTAATAAAAAAAAACAACTCTTCGTCGAGAGATTCGCTATGAGATGGAATTCAACATTATTGATTCTAAAACGTGTTGTTCTATCTTTCTTCCGGGAAAATAAAATAATTGCAAATATTCCCTCGTATAATTAGAGGCCTGTTATTATTTATGCTCTTTTTTTTTAATTTTCGCGACATGATAATTATTGACACTTGGTTCTAACCTGGCAATCCAGGATTTAATTCTCATTAGGTTACATCGAATGTACGCTTACTTAGGCGTTTTGATCCAATCTACTTTGGCGAGTCACTAAAACATTTATCATTAAGTTGTGGGAAAACCAGTTTTACGTAAACGCAATTTACATGTTTTTGTATGTCGCTACTTATAGTTAGAGAATTAATTATTTGAGCCGAAAAAAACTTAAGCATATACATTTAGAGTAGTTCATCCAAATATGAATAACTTCATCTCAAGCGTCATATATTAAAAATGGATAACGATAATAACATTGATTCGTGGAAGAATTTTTAAACGTGATCGGTTTATTCTCCTGTCTGTGTAGCCTGATATCGATGTTGCTCGCGAAACAGATCCGAAAAATACGGCACTTCACTGACTAATTAAATATCGTTGTAACCTTCTGGATCATTCGACTTGGGCGAAAAATAAGTTCTAGCGCTGCGATAATGCCTTTAGTAAGGCTTTAAATTAATGTCTCGAAACATCCAATGCGACGAACTTCGTTACGCCCATTCACGCGCATCTTTAATTTCTGATAATTAAAACTTCGATGAGCATAATTTTAAACGGAGCCGAAACCCGTCAGCTTCCGGCGTTACGCGGAGCCGGTGCCGTTTTTATGATCGTTCGTGACTGGGGTGACCACACGGGCGCTTGAATCTAGGAAGATAGCATCGGTCGTAATTAAAATAGACTGGAATTACAGGTGTTATAAGCGGTATGGAATTCAAGATCTGCATGTAGGCTGTGTCAAAGTTTTATATAGACGAATAGATCAACGCGCCCTTGATTTGATGGTTATGAGTATAAGAAAAAGTAGAATTACGATGATGAACTTTGCAGAAAAGTTTAAAAATGTACTTTAGTTTTACTGTTATTGACTTTCGTCTTATAATAAGGTGATAATGTAATTATTTTTATAACCGTTTTAAAACGGTTCATAGTTTATTAGTAATGGCAGATGTAATTTAAATAAACGAACTCATATCGATTGGTTATTAGTTTTTAATTGGAAAGTTCATTATATGTTAATAAAATAAAAAATAACACACTTTTGTAATTTTTAATTAAAAAATCTGATTTTCGTTATACTAAAATATGTTAAAAATTCTCCCTATATTTCCGAAATTGCGTTAAATAACGGTCACTCTATTCATGCGCTTCAACAATGTACGAGGTTGCGTTCCGATACTTTTATTCATGTTTCGTACGAGTGGCCGTGAATTTTGAACCGATTAAAGCAATCTTGGTTTAATTAACTTTTTTGTTGCTCTCGCCTCGCTGCGATTGTGATTTTTAATCGTTTTTATAACGACACATGTTAACGTTGAGGACAGACCGTATTATTTTTCATTCCATGAAGTTTATGCATTTTAATGACGCCGTCTTTAAGATACGTCGTATATATTAAAACGAATCAAGGTTTATTTACTGTATGAAACAAGTGAGGCGACATTCCAATCAAATAAAACCTCAAAAATCTAGGATAAATATTAGATAAAAAAGAGGAGTAAATACCCGCATACACGTCTTATAAGACTGGAAGCATCTATATATTTTTATTCAATTTACTTATACTGATTAAACAAAATACATTACGTAAATCGTATCATGTAGTCAACATAATAAAGCTTCAAAATTCCAAAACTTCACATTAGGCTATTGATAACAACGTCAATAACGTTTAACACTGTATACATACAAAACTTGACTTATCTGATTTTAAAAAAAACAGCTATAAATCAGCAATGGAAAAAAATACACACGGCAGTATAAGATGTGCGGTGCGAGCCGGCGGTAGGGGCAATATCACAACTTCACTTTTTGTAAATGCTCGATTTCGCACCACATCTAATGTGCGTACCTCGAGCTATGAACGAAATTTGGTAATTAACATTTTTAAGGAGTAATCTCTCATAAAAAAATGTTGACAAACATAAGTTATATAACAATGTATGTGCATCTCAAGAAAGCAACCGTTTAGCGATTCGCCTTATTACCTCGCGATAAAAATAGGCTTTTATCGTGAGGGAAAAAACTTCCCTTTGTCTGGGTTAGCTGAGTAAAAAAAAAATTTCGGGATCGCGTAACTTACACGGTCAAACTCGTGACCACTTGTAATGGTTTAAAGTGCTTTAAAGCATACATTTTATCTGCTTCATGGGCTTCAGATATTGCATTTGATTCGATAGCGATTAATATTATTCAGATGAAATGGTTTAAAAAAAATCTTTTCGTTAACTGTTATATAATTATTGAACGAACTCATAAATTTTCTATGATCAATGATTTGATATCTATTAATCTTGATATAATCAAAACTAAAAACCGCTTTAGAAACCTTAGAGCCTAAAGAGGGAAGTTAATATTTTGAAATTTTCTGTCATATAGTTGAAATCCTTGGACCACAAATTATAGACAAATACATTTTTACAATCTCAGAAGCAGTCCTTGTAAATGTTATGTTACGTTCACGATACGTTCAATAATTTCTTTTCAGATGTGACCTACACTTTTTCAATTGATTAGATTTTTTTAACTAATGGGAAAAATAAATAAACAATAAAATACGTGGTGGCTGGCAAAATATAGTACAAAACGAAGTTACCTCATTTGTTTTGCATTTCATAATAGAATATGCTTTCGAATATAACAACCAATTTTCATTAATAATTGAAGGATTTTTAAAATCTCATGATATAAATTGACTTCGTATATTATAATATTATTTCTAAACTTTATGTCATTCCGTTTACAAATGAGAGTATATTTTTTAATACTAGATTGATTCTTAATGCACTATGGATTATGGTGTTAAATCACATGATCTTCGCCCATTCTATCTTTTGGTGTATTATTTTTTTATTCTGTTTAACATGGAGATGAAAAAGATGGAGAATATATCAAACAACTGTTGAATTTCTATAATGGGGTAAGAAATTGTGAGTGGATGTAAGATTACCATGTAAAGAAAATTGTTGATTTTTCCATACTTTTTTTAATAAAATAACGTAATTGATGTTCTTCATTGTCGTATATTCTTTCCAGTTTAAGGGTCTCTTTTAGTTCCGCAATGAAGTATTTGGAGGATATGCCATGTCTTTTACAGCTCTCTACGATTTGATGTTTTCCAACTGAAGAGCAGGTTTGTTTTCCAAAGATCTCAACACTTCGATTTAGCTACAGGCGAAGATCACTGAAGAGACGATACCGCAGTCATCATCGTATTACATCTAATTCACAATTTTTAAAATCCAACTCTTAAGAATTGACAGTTTAACAGTTAGCGGAATAAGATAATTATAAAAATAAATAGCACTTGCTTAGGTGTTCGATATCTGTCAATCCTCTGGAATCAATATTCAATCATTTGGATAGAGATTCGTAGTGGAGAGGCAGATTCGAGGGTCAGCGGTGGGTTGCATGCTGAATGTTGCAGGCAAGCGTCTACTATGGATTTCCGCGAATTAACACCTCATACAATACAATCTTAAATACTCTCACTGATTGCACGCACTTACAACCCGCTTTCGGACGATCTGCACTCAAGTCGTAAAACCTAAGGAAATTCCGTTTTATAATTTTTGTTGGCATGACGTTAAACGATCACGGGTTGTGTTTTCGAATTGATGGCTGTGATTAGACAATATACTAATATGGATAAATAATAATTTATACTGTTCTTATGAATTTTAATAAGACTTCTTGCGTATATACACCGTGCAGAAAGAAAAGCTTAATCTCTTGAATATCTTTTAAAGATTATGCATAATATCTTCTGCATTTCGTTAGCCTCATTTATTTTTTAAACAAAACTGCGAGTTCTTTGAATTCCCCCTCATACCTTCAAAAAGATAATGAAGTTGCAACGTGACCTCGGAATGATAATTCCTGAATGGCTAAAAAGATAACGATACAAATGAGATTTTTTTTTTTGGTATTACCCATTTAATTTTTAACTCGTTCTTTGTTTATCAATACGCATAATAATAAATAAAATAAATAAATAAAACGAATATTTTGTACTAGTTATTTTGTAGATCTATTCGTCGAAGATCGTTCATAATATATCGTATATTTTATTTCTCGAAGACTATGGTGGCGCTGTAGTCTTTGATTTGATTTAATGATTTAATTCTATGTATACAGAATACAATAACTGGTGAAGTATGTTGGTTTAACGCCAAAAAATTTCAAAATCTGGAACAACTGTAGTTGGTTCGTTGATAAATTATTTTTTTAAGCTACGATATGATTCATATTTACACAACATTTTCTTTTGGTTGTCGAAAAATACAAAATATTTCGCAAAATTTGCTTGAAATGTGTAAAAAAAGATAACAAAATAACCTAGACTCATCTACCAAAGGGAAAGGGTAGAACAATGTCTGCCGGGTCAGCTTGTACAACTTCCTGATCCTGATAATCTCTTAATAATTTTTGAAGCGAAACATTCGTACACTCAAAACGTCTATTCGAATGAAAACCGCATTTGCGTATTGTTCGTTTGTTTCGGTGACGGTGAATTGCGTTTGCGCATCGTCAAACAGCCCGGAGCGCGGCCGGCCGCGACACTCGCGGCTAACGTGTAAAAGCACTTGACATTCGAGTCGTGACGTCTGCAAGTGAGCTTTGTCCGCGTCACGGCGGCGGCGTTTCGCCTCCTCGCGCGCCCGCCGGCCGTTTTAGTACGACTCTGTCGTCCTAACGTCGAATAAATGAATAAATAATATATAAATACTATTTACCTTGCATTTACTGTGGCACGAATGTATACGTAATACGCTTACGATTGTCACATGCCGAGATAGGTATAATAAAGTTAAGAAAAAAGATTAATATCAATCATTAAAAAATAGCGTAGATCTAAGTGGCAGCATAAAATTTGGGGAAATTGGTGACAGTCTCACAGTAATGAGCAGATTAGAATTTATTACTTACCTAAGAATAAAGAAACAATTTATTTTTTTTTAATTTTGACACATATAGACAAAGTTGGCCACTTATAGTATTAACGACAGATACGAAAGAACGAAAAGTAAGTATACAAGAAATAATGGTGATTCAATAAATGTTATAGGTGGATGATTAAGTGATATTGTCACAGTTTTCTGAAAATTAAGCTGATTTAGAAGTAATACAATTAATGAAATGACAAATGCGTGACAATAGACAGACATAATCGGGGACCCAAATAAATATAAGTAACAGAGTTGACCGCAGTGTCATCTATTAATCTTATGTGAAAACAAAATTCGAGAAATTATTTATCTACGAAGTATAAGTGGCATACTGCGAGTCCATTTTTATTTTGATTTGAGATATCTTTGAGAGTTATGGTATAAGAGCTACCAACGTTATCGAACAAGAATTTCAGGTCAGCTGATTTATTGATATGTCGTCTCTCTTGCTCTTTGGGTTAGGGTCTGGGCTGTCTGGCCGGCGGTGGCGGTTGCGTTTACCTGTGCGCATCCTATCTGTACAGGTAATGATACTAACTTTTAAAATCATTTTAAGAAGGTTCATTTTTAATATTTTAACTTTAGATAAGCTTAACAAACATCCATCTCTTATTGCCAGACATTTTTGTCATTGCTAACAATGAGCCAGACGCCAATTTTGATTTATTTTTTGAATTAAAAATTCAAAGTATTTCAGTTTGCCTGTAATTTTAATATTATGTTGTTTAAGTATGAAAAGACCTAAAATTAATTTGCCAGACACTAATTCAGTTGTTAAACCGTGTATTAGAACGACAAAGTCCTGAAAATTCGTATAGTATGATACTATTGGATAAAGAGAAACAATTGCAGAATAAATTGCTGAGAACGAGATAGAAAAAACCCTAATTAGACAAGGTGATTAAAAAATATTTAAATAATTTGATTTATAATCATTTTTAATATTTGGCTAATACACGATTTAACAACAGAATTAGTGTCTGGCAAATTAATTTCAGGTCTTTTCATACTTAAACTACATAATATTAAAATTACAGGCAAACTGAAATACTTTGAATTTTTAATTCAAAAAAAATAAATCAAAATTGGCGTCTGGCTCATTGTTAGCAATGACAAAAATGTCTGGCAATAAGAGATGGATGTTTGTTAAGCTTATCTAAAGTTAAAATATTAAAAATGAACCTTCTTAAAATGATTTGAAAAGTTAGTATCATTACCGGTACAGATAGGATGCGCACAGGTAAACGCAACCGCCACCGCCGGCCAGACAGCCCAGACCCT
This sequence comes from Eumeta japonica, assembly GCA_005406025.1. Taxonomy (NCBI): domain Eukaryota; kingdom Metazoa; phylum Arthropoda; class Insecta; order Lepidoptera; family Psychidae; genus Eumeta; species Eumeta japonica. Next base: position 167,084 of record BGZK01000273.1, read on the forward strand.
AACCCAAAGAGCAAGAGAGACGACATATCAATAAATCAGCTGACCTGAAATTCTTGTTCGATAACGTTGGTAGCTCTTATACTATTAGGTAGTGCTGCCTCCGGACTCGACTTTTGCAATCAACTTTTTTTCTCACATTTTATAAAACTGTTTTGAATACCATTTTTGATTTCGTTGTGTATTTACCTACAAGTTTTAAAATTTCCGTAAACTGCCGACAAACCTCTCAGAGGTTTGCCAATTTAAAGAGGTAAGTGTGAGTGTGATTTTGGGGGGAGTAGCGACCCCCGTGACATCCCTTTCGGACTGCGCTTGCTCATATATGGTGCGGTGTTCTTATATGGTGATGGTCGGCGTTAGTTCTTGCTCTCATCAATTATCTAGTCATGGCACATCTATCCGGTGATATAGACATTTCAGATAGACGCTCAGGATAGTAATCGGAAACATCTCTTATGACAAGTTGACGGTCGACAGTAAAGATCTAGCTAGAAAATATAGTTTAAAAAAACTAAAAAACACGCTTTTAAAGCACATCAAACTAAAAAGTGAAAAATAACTCGGAATATGAGCCGAAAAAAATAATAAACAATGCGAAAAATACTAGTATTATTGTGGAAAAAGAGTGCGCGCTTTGTGCCACATTTTTCGTATAAAGAGCAACCTACGCTTTTTCCACAGTAATACTCGTACTAGTATTTTTCGTCATTGTTTATTATTTTTTTCGGCTCATATTCAGAATTGTTTTTCACTTTTTAGTTTGATGTGTTTTTTACTATTTTAGTTGGTTGGTTGTTTAAAATTTGTAATTTTTAACAATACAACAATAGTATAATTAATAATAATGCTTATTACTGTTACTAAATTCTATTACAAAACAGTAATAGAATTTAGTAACAGTAATAAGCCACTTGCTGTCACACAGACGATACGTGACGAAATTATTCGATCCTGGCGATTCTGATCAGGATAATGAGATAAACTTATCAAATTTTTGTATTGTCACCGGTTCTTGATATGTGTACAAAGTTTAAATTAAATCTGTTCGTGTAAAGTGGGACAAAATGAAGTGTAAAGGAGTCTGTTACATACATACACATATACATACAGATGAAGCTAATAAAAGCGTGTTAAAATAGAGATAGAGACAGATACTTGTGCGTGTACACTCGAATAAGAGCGAGAGTTTGATTAAGTAGGCGGTCCAAATATAAACAGGAATTTTCATGTTCTGAGTTGGCTATGGGTAAAGGATGTAAACATACATTGTCGCAAATGTTGCCTGTTCGAACTTGCTTTCATGCGGTGTCCTTTGATTATTCATCCATCCGCGTCACTTACAATCATCACGTCTGAACAGACGGTACATAGTAACGTCAAAGTCGCACAGCTCATTATCATAAAGTTTCTATTAAACGAAAGAGTTGTTCTATCTACGATTTTCGTAAGACTTAAAAAATAATTTGGACATCAATGTCTTTCTTAGCCCGGGATGTGTGGATGGCGCAAGTTGAGAAATGATGGGGAAAGTGTCGAAAATGAACCGCACGCTCGTCGGCCGTGAACTTCAATCGATGAAGAAAAAATATGTCAAGCTGGAAGGGTTTATTCTAAAAAAATCGCTGAATAACAGTGAACTAAATAGCAGAAACTCTCAAAATAAGTATAGGGAGTATGGATAGATTTGCAAAATAAAAAAACACAATTAAAAAAAAATTCGTGCTAAGTGGTGGGTTCCCCATCTTTTAAAACCTGAACGTTAGGAAACAAGGTTGCTTGCTGTAACAGAATTTTGCAATGATTTCAAAGAGACGGAAATGAGTTTTTGAACTCTATAATAACCTGTGTTGAAACATGAGTTCAATATTTTATGACTGAATCCAAATGAACGAGTATGGAGTGGCTCATTCTATGTTACCTCCGCCACGAAAAGCGAAAAAAGCAATTTCAGCAGGAAAAGCTACGACAACATTTTTTTGAGATCATAGAGGGATAATTTGAGTCGATTTCCACACATAAAGAAGAAGTATTACTGCGGAATATTACGTAATTTTTTTGAAAAAGTACCGGTTAATAGATCAAAGAGGAGACTCGCGCAATCCTCTGTTTTTCTTTTCCAAGACAATGCTCAACCTCATACCACTGCTTTGACATTAGAAACATTACATAACCTTAATTAGGACATATTACCGTACTCTTCATAATGTTCCGATTTATTTCCTCCCAAAAACTTTTTTTATGTTCCAAAGACTACGTGGACCATGAAAAAAAATTTTTGGGACATAAGAAAATAGCATAAAAAAAAACCTTTCTGAACGATGGTATAAGGGAACATACCCATACTACGTGACCCATATTTTACAACTCCCCTGGTGACCAACTGTAGTATATGTTGAGACCCATAGTTTTCACGTAGTAATTCATAAATATGATTTTAAATCATTTTCTTTTGCTAACAGAAAGTTAATATAATCAACGAGAAAAAACTTAGTAAAACATATTGTAACAGGTACTTACGTTTTACTACAAATAGAATACTATATAAGGACATCATTTTTTAATGAGTACAAAAACTATCAGTTTTAAATCAGCTGGCGTCCCGGCATATTTGCGTTAGTGTTGCCATCTGTGAGTTTAAAAAGTGCTAAACGCTGCGCGTCATAATTTGAATATATCTCCGGAAAAGCGCGAAAATTCTCTGACTACGTGATAAAGCCTTAAGCCCCTCCCCGTGTGACTAATCGTAGTATTTTGAAGACACCCCAAACAGGTCAGGTAGTATGGGTATATTCCCTAACGATATGGACTATGTTGAAAATAGTGTATTTTTATGTTGTATTTCTAATAAAATCGTTTTATTTAAATTTTCTGTTTATGTTTGTATCGGCAATCGTAATTAACTAACATTTAAGTATATTTTAAGAATATTTCTCACTTGAGTTACAAATAATTATAACAGTTTTGGAACGTGATGACATTTTTAGTTTTCGAATAACAGTTGCGTTTATTACACTGATGTGTGAAAACCACATACTACACATTCTAAACTTAGTTGTAATTCCTCGATACGATTTAATTATTGTTTTATAAATTGTAAAATTTTGATCACTCTTCCCAGTGAGTTTACTAATGTAGTATAAAAGTTATACTATCAATAGACAGACTAGAAACTACTACAAACAGGCCAACATATTCGTGCCAAAACGAAATCAGTCAATTTAGGTCAACTACCTCCACAACGACTTGTTCGTCGTCAGATACAATTCACTTGTCATCTGATTGCTATTACATTTATGCGCCGTTGAAAATGAATCCGATCCATTTTTAAAACTTCTTAATATTGAAAATGTTTGCAATCTCTTTGTAGAAACACCTCGATTACCCTAGTGTAATTTCTAATGTCAAACGCGTTAAAATCGTACCGCAACATAATATGGATGTATTCATCGAGTAACCTTTTCATACATCGTATGAATTACGGACAGAATGAAGACGGCGAAGCAGCTCGATATCGAAACAGAACACATTTAGACTTCCACTCATTACGCTTCGTTTAATACACGATCGGTTTCATGCGGCCTGACGAATATTAATTCCCTCCAATGAAGCCCGCGGCGAGGGCAGACCGTGGACGATTCGCGTCGCGCGGCCGCGTGACTGCCCGTTCGCGATCCGGTTCCGTCGTTGCGCGAAACCCGCCGATCGCGAATATTACAAACGACGTGGATATTATTTTTTACGTGCGGCGAAACGGACGCCGCATGTCGTGTTCGGTTCGCGATATTTCTCGGATTGATGGCGCGTACTCAATCAAAGGGTCGTGGAGCATTCTACAGATCGCGGCTGCACCGTCCGACCGCCCGCGCAGGCGTGTCGGCTCGATCAAAGCGCATCAAAATAATATATATATATAGTACAAATGCATACGATCTATTCATTCGTTCGAGTTAGTCGAAAACGTCGGTAAAAAAAGTTACTATATGAAATAGAAACATTCGTTCAAGATGGTTAGTAGTGGTGAATAGATTTTACCACTCAAAGTTTTCACGTAAAACTTATAACTTTTATTTATAATTTTATATTAAAAAAATACATATACTGAAAATTATTCGGTAAAGTCAAGTAAAACGTACGTTACAATCGAATCGAACGAATATTAATATTGATGCGAATAATATTGAGGGGTTTGATACAAAAGTCCTCAAGGCTGGCGACAGTTGTCACCGATGCGGTGAAAGAAACTGGGACCATAGGCTGTGTGATGCACAGAACGAATGATTTTTAATTCAACTTCCATCGAAAACTCGCACTCAATTCGCTCGTGGGCAGGTTTCGAATCCGTGACCTTCTGCTTCAGAAGCGACGCAAAAACCAGCAACATGAGTTAGAATAATACGTTAAGTTTTTTTTATCACCGTTTACATAACTCAATAAGGAACGCCATGTCTATCTATGAATGCCAGTGTCGTCTGTGTTCATGTTCGCGTGCTCCTCTTTTCTTACAGCCGTGTTAGAGGGGCAAACGAGCAGGCGAGCCGTCAGAGAGTACACAGTCACCGCCGCCCATAGGCACCCGCAACCCCGGAGTCACCGGTGCGTTACAGACCTCTCGGCTAGGAAAAGAATATCTAACGGAACGACGATTAATAGAGGTGAATGGGTCACAGAAACTCTCTTTCACTGGACGAAACCCAACAGCGGAAGCTGATACTTTACCGGTAGAGCCGGCCCCATTACTCTTCTAAAGTTCTGCAATTATATTTAAAAGTAATACGATATATCTCGGCACATTGCAAAAAAGAAAATATTAAATAAATTCAAAGGTTGCGTTATAGAGAACAAAGTCGTTTTAATATTCAATTAAATTGGCCTGAATATAACCACATACACAAACGTAATGAGCGGTCTTAATTCCCGGCAGAGCGCCGGCGCGCGGCGCAGGATCCGCCTTTTCGCGTGTTGAATTAACTGAAACGCCTTAATCAGTGGGCTTTTGAGGCGTGCGAGAGCGCAGAAGCCATGTGCGTTCTACTTTATACTATTATGAGGCTATTTTAAGTATCGATAGCGAAAATTAGCAGCTGCTGCCTTTTTTTCTTTTAGTAAACCGAGTAGTGTTGGTTTATACGACGACAGGTTTATATCAAACTTTCAGCTTCACATACGGCAATACAAGGCAAATTTTGCTGGTTTTTGTTGCTACTTATACCTTAATAAGTATATTAAGGTATTAGAATATTACTTATACCTTAATATACTTATTAAGTTACAAGTAATATTCTTATAAGTCGTGATTCACTATAAGTTTAATATATTTGAGTAACCTAATAATAATATTTCAAAAAAATATACATTTCTATTAAAATTGATATATATTTTTAATTTATTATTCCCGTAGGATACTGTTAAAAAGCGTTAGATTAACAACCGTGCTTCTTTTGGTAATCAGTTCATTATTATATTTGCTTTGCTATATTGTATTTATTTTTAGCTCTCTACTGTTTTAAATTTTTACGGAACGAAAATCGTAAACAATTATTTTACACTATTCTAAGTTTTTTCATATATTATATGTTTTATTATTGGTATACAATACTTATTAAAATTTTTATCCCATAAAAAACGTCAGTCGGTTGGATCGTATGTATTCAATTCGGAAATCATTGCCACAACAAACTATATTTATTATATATAATATTGTATGACATTATTAAGAAGCGTGAATAGTCATTTCATCTGTGTGCCCATATAAATATTATATTCTTTAGAAAACACAGCTAGAATGTATTTATCTGATGTAAAGAAACAGTAGCGGGTTTCTTATAAAACCGCAATTGGATACTAAATATTACCTCCATTTCGTTGCTGGACGATTCAATAAATCATCAAATTCAAAAAATTATTTGTAGTGAAACCGATTTCATAATATGATCAAGTACGGGTGATGATTATTGAACAACAGAAATAACTACAAAATTACTGAAACTTACTGTGTCTGATATTCCATCTTGATTTATTAACGAAACATCAAATTACCGGGGATTAGTATAATTTATGCAAACGCTAATGCAATTCAGAAAAAAAATATTTTAATCCTATGGATGTCTGCGTAGGTTGATAGTGATTATTGGTGAGTTGCTAAGATTTACATTTTTTGCATACAAAAATATGTAATTAGAAAAGAAATTAACAAATGCATAATGATTCATGACAGACGTTAGTGCAATATTTTAATAGTTGCTCCATGACGCAATGTTGTACAAAAGGTCTATTCCTACATGTGCACATATAATTAGTTGGCCGCCCACGGCTGCGCCCGTGCGGACATAAAGTAAATAATTATTATCTACGTATCTCGATTCAAGTCTCCTTTCCTATCCTGATCTCGAGTTAAGGTTCGGATTCGAGTTCGTATTGAGTCCGTTCCGCTGTTCGATTCTGGCTTGATAATAATTTACATTTCTCTCGAATGCTTGATGACAATTAATTTTTGGGCCATGTATTTTCGTGTTTATACTTCCCAGAATCAAATAAAGAAAATCACATCCCCTCCTTATTTATATTAATAGGAAAATTACAACTTCTAAATATATAAAGTACCTTCAAAAGTTTATTTTTTAGTGTTCCGTATCTTAATTGGAAAAAGAGACCTTGCAGGATCACTTCGTTGTCCGTCTGTCTGCCTGTCAGTAAAGAGCCTTTTCCTCAGGAACGCACAGAAGTATCAAATTGGAATTGATATCAAATATTCAGGTATTCAATCCTTTGGAAGTGTCAAAAAACAAAACTTCTAATTTAACGGAATCAAAAGATAAAACCGTTTAAGCCTCATATTTTCATAGTCGCAAGGGAATTAAAACCTATAGGATATTTTCTGTTGATCTAGAATCATAAAATTTGGCAAAAAGAAATCTCTCACAGCACAAATAAAGAGAAAAATCTGAAAATCGTTGATTTGCAGTTATATCATATGAAAAAACATCATTCCTAGAACCAATATCTCGTCACTATCGGTATCGAAAACAGACAAAAATCATTGAGACTCTTGATGAATTAAATGTTTACACCCATAATTAATTTTGTATGGAACCCTTTTGAGGGTTCGACTGTGATGCGAGTCCGGTTTTTTAATTATGTTATAGTATTATAAGCGTAATTTTATTTGTACTAGTCATATAATTTTTGTATTTGATATATTTCTAAAAGTACGAATTCTTTTTATCACAGGTACTAAACATGTCATTAGATATGCCATTTATTTGAACATCGCCGTATGATTTTGCAAGTTCAAAATATCATAATGGAAGTTTTGAGGCGGACCTACGCGCACGCGCCGACAAAAACACCGTCAACAGCCTCGTTACAAATGACTGTGACAACTAGCTCCACTAATGATTGCATTCTTTTTATTACGAAATGCTAATAGTCGTTAGTTAAGTCTTACATTGTGGTTAACGAGATGCGATCATGGAATAAGCAACCAAGTGCACATGCTATAAAAAATTGAAAAATCACAAATAAACAAATGAATGTATATTTAAGATATGACGTTAATGTATATTTAACATATAATATACATATTGGCACGAAAAACCTTTTCCGCGACCTAATATATATATATATATATATATTTATATAAATATAAGTCGCAGAAAAAGTTTGTCATATAAGTAAAAAGTTCCAGTAAAATTTCTTTGGTTGTCCTGTTTGTATCTTGTTTTGATATTAATGAATTTTGATATCAATAAAAATATGACATTTCGAAAAAAGAAAAATAAAAAGTAAAAACGGTATCCCGCCATTTACCTTTGTTTTTTCGACCCCAAAATGAGTGAATCTAACATACAAATTCGATACCTTTTGAAGTTTTATTACAAAAAAATTAAAAATACGACACAAGCCGTGAAAAAAATTTGTAAGATTTATGGACTTAATGCAATGTCGATAAGAGTAGCACAAAACTGGTTCAAGAGTTTTCAATCTGGTAATTTTGATATCAAAGATGAACGTCGCTCTGGTCGACCTGTTACGGATAAAGTCACTGCCATTGTAGAAAAAGTACAGCAAGATCGACATATTAGTTCTTACGACATAGCTGAAGAGTTGGGGATTGACCACAAAACAGTTTTGAGCCATTTGAAAAAAGCTGGATTTAAAAACAATCTCAATAGTTGGGTCCTACACGAGCTCCCTGAAAGAAATCTAATGAATGGTGTACTCATTTACGATTTTCTATTGAAAAGTAATAAACCCGAACCGTTTTTGAAAATATTGATAACTGATAATGAAAAATGGATTACCCACGACTAAAACGTGCGAAAAAGATTGACGTAAAGGTAAGTAAGGTCCACATACTATAGTGAAACCAGGATTAATTCGCAATACGATGATGCTATGTATATGATGCGGATAGCAAATCCATCAATTCAGATCTCTTCTTCTAACAGCTGATAAGACTTAAGCAAGAAGTAGAGAAAAAACGGCCGGAATTAATCAAAAGAAAGGGTGTGGTTTTTTACCATGATAAAGTCAAAACAGACAGATATTTAGATATTCAGCAAATATTACGAGAGGATGGTTGAGAAGTGTCAACGCATCCACCATATAGCCTTGCACCCTTAGATTTTCACTTATTTCGGTCTCTTCAGAATTCTTTAGGTAGTGTTAGGTTAACATCAAGAGAGAGGACTGTGAAAGTACTTGTCTCAGTTTTTTGATCGGATGTCCCAAAATTCCTATAGCAATGGGATAGCAACCGAAACTTAACAAAAATTTAACGTTTTTTGCTATCTCAATATTTCCATTTTTTTCTTGTATTCATGTCATTTAATTTATAAGGTTTTTAAACTTCATGCAAATATAGCGATTTTATTAAAGTGATTCACGTATTCCACGAGGATATTGCATTCGCTATGAATTGATATTATTTTTCTCTACCGTGTCTAAATAAGTTTAATTTCAAAATTGCAATTTTATTTTCATTTGTTTTCAAAATTACATATTTACAATACATCACCAATACAAAATAGGGTGGCGATCGTGTGATGAAGTGGTTTTACACACGTCGCGCCATGATGGGGACGAGCCGGGGTCCTAATCATACGAAGAACGACGTCACTCGCTGGGTCATCTACGGTTATTACTATATATATCGACATCTATCTACGGTAGACTAGTTTTATGAAATCAAAAAAACATTTTTTACATGTAGATATAATCGAATTCATTTACCATCTATTTTCGCAATCATACAATTTTTCGAATATGAAACAACAAAGAAGTACATGTGTAATTCTTATAAATTTATGCGTGTATTTATAATGATGAATTACAAAATGACTGACCGCTAAGACAAAGACGTCGTATCTACTTACAAAGTTCTGAAAGGCTTTTGGCAGTGTTGGTGAAATAACGAAATTTCACAACGCAATTTCTGTATAGTACGTGCCGATTATGAAGCGGGCTAATTTCGTTATAAGAAAATACTGCTACTTTTTGCTTTAAACAAACGCTAGCATATAGTTATAACTTAAACTTGCGAAATTAAATTTAATATTTTTAATAAATTCATTCGTATTTTCGCACTGTCCATGAATTTAAATAACAAAATATCTCAAAGAAGATTCAAAAGCCACTCCCCATTAAATAACGATTTAAAATTCTCTCTGGACTGTTGCAAAGCCTCTCTCAAGGTTGCCAGTTTACAATAAAGTTTTTTTGTAATTCCATATTGACACTTTGTCATTCAATAGAGCGATCCACGACGTATATGATTCATGGATCACGACATGATCATTTTCATGGAGTGCCCATTGGATATCTCTATTACGTTAAAACTCAAAATCAAAACGAGATCGCACATAGATACACCAACGTCTAGCCCGAATCGATCATCATTACGCATGTCAGATTCATAAATATCTGTTTATTAGATAAGCAACTAATCGATAACTGATGTTATTCCTTGCGAAAGAATTCTATACTTCTCTAAAGTACACGGTGCGCGACGTTGACGATCATGACGGGATGTTTTTCGAAAATATTTTTTTTGTCCGAAATCAAAATAACAATACTCATTGTTATGATAAAACAAAAGTAGCTTTGTCCGTTTGTTATGTTGTTACTCGGTAAGGCGGGCCCCGCCGCTCGCAGGTAGGCGGCCGAACGTTATCTAAACACCCGGAAGATATCCTCAAAGCTTGTAAACCTTCAGCTAAGATTATCAAATTAACAATAACAGGTAAAGAATTAATTTTCAGAATTGATCATAAAAATTAGGCGGGTCCGTTTTCGCAGGTTTTGCATGTTTTTTTTTTGTTGCTATATAGGTATTCGTCGTTTTATACAACAAGGTACCTAGGTATTTGTTACTAGGTACAGCATAACTGAAATACTTACTTGTATGTAATATAATTATCAATTATCTAAAATTATTTTTATGTCAGAATAATGGTGTTCGTGGAAAGAAAATGGTGTTTTAGTTAATAATTAATACAATTTCAGATTCGATTCGCTACTCTTTATTAAGTTAATAATATCATATTTTAAAATCCGAAAATTATAATGTGCTTTGAATTTCTTAATAAGTACTTAAAATAGTTACTTGTTAGACTTAAATACAACTACTTCTGTTAGAGCTAATTGAACTACAACTTTATCAAACATGAAGAAACAACATATTATTTAAGGATCACAATAAACGACGTCTTCAGAGAATCACAGCTTTCAAAACCTTAACGGCTGCGACGTATCACCTCATTTCTACGCCACATCAAAAGCTGTAAATCTGTTCCTCATGTTTAACTATTATTAGATCAGTCTCAAGAGCTTAAAGCTTGCGGTACGAGAGATGCCATATGGCCCGAGTTCATGGTCGAGTACTCGGGCCGGCGTTGAGATCGCGGTCTCGGCAATAAAATGATCATCATAATGATTATGTCCTAGCACGTGGTCTTAAACTGACGCTTTGAAATAATCTACTAATTTTTATTAGTAATCGCCAGTTTTGCTGAAATTAAATAAATAATTTTATTCTTAAACATAAGAAACAATGTTTATTTACTTGTTACTTTAGCGAGTGTTTCATTAATGCGAAGCATTGAATAGAATATATGGTTTTTTTTCTCTTTGAGTTCAAGGTTAAGCGATAGTGTTTTTAAAGATAAAATAGTAAAATATTTTATGAGAAAAATTACGAATAACAGATAACTTTAAATAACAGCTTTTACGTGTATTACGTTCGCAATATTTATAAAATGAATAATAATATTAGTTCTTCGTTTAATGAGAAAAAACATCTTTCACAACTTTGCGATGTGATACGTTTCATTTCATTGAAAAAATTGACATTTGTTTATAATAAAACCCACCTATATTTCAACAAAGTCGATCTTTCAACAGGGATGACCAGCGAGCGCACTACACGTCCAGAGCAGTTTCGGTCCCCTGGACGTCAGTTCTCAGCGGGTAACAGAAATCACGTGTTATCATACACAACACATATTTCACTGGGGTCTGGTCCGTGTCGCGCGTTATCACGAGCGGGGCAGGGGCCGGCGGATCGATCCCGATTTCGGAATGTTATGATAAGAGCTCCCTCGAGCGGACGCGACAACAAACACGAGCGACGAGCGGCGAACGACTAGCGCCTGGCGCCCGCCCGGCCCGCCGCGCCGCGCCGCGCACGCTCCACCTGACGCTGCCCGCACACAGCCTTCAACGACGACATGTTGATGAGCAAGGATTTCGTTATGTTGCTGTAACATTATATGAAGGCACTAAGTAAATCGACATGTTACGTAACTTGTTATATGTACTGATTTAAATAAATGGCTTATATAATTTTTGGGGCATTAATATACTTATAACAGCAAATTTAAACTTAATTTCATATTTTGTTTCGATGACGATATTGAATTATTAAATTGAGGAATATTTTCGTTTTATTTAATTATTGCTAATATGTATTAAGAATCGTGTAGGTATGATGGAAAAAAAAACTCTAAAATTAGGTGGTTATTGTTTTCCATAGCGTTTATTGCAACGTTCTTTATTGTTCACATGGTGAAAAATTTGTTGAGTAATTAATAAATTATTAATTATTCTGATAAATTAATTTGTTTCTTTTTTGCATATGTCCAATTTAAAAAGTTAAAGTTAAAAGTTTTGTATATGTCTCAGTCATATAATATCTACATCAAAGTTGATATATGAGAAAAATTATCCCGAATGACAACTTAATTAAAAACAATTAATAAAATTCGATTAAAATTCGACAAACATTAAATTAATTTTTGGAACAGCCTTAGTATAGCCATTGTTAGTTGCAAGTTGATGTTGATTACTGAGCTAGGTGCGTTATACGACCTTAGTACTACACCAAAAACACGACCGCGTTGATAAGCCTCGCTGCATTCCGCGACAAGTGCACCCATTCATTCCCTTTCTACTGCTCGGCAACACATCGCCAGTAGCCGATGCAGATCAGTTTATTTAAATATATTTGTGTGTTTACTGACGCATACTATTATATGTAACATAAATAATGCATATAAAAAATCGATTACTTTTATCGGACTTCGTTATGATTGCTTTTTATCGAACTTTATGGGTTGTTTACGAAGTACATATACAATTCAATAAAAAAGAGAAAAAAATATACAAGGTTTTCAAGCTGCATTATAATTGTATTATGTAAGAAATGTTCATTTTAATGCGTCGCATTTTAAAACCACAGGGTTTTTTTGTGAATCAAACGTCACACAATACTCGTGTATTGTTTTGGTTGTGTATTGTGTATATATATTGACAACAACAATGAATTTGCATTTTGTCCATTTCGACGTTAGTTTTTGTAAAATGTCTTGTGTCTATGTACGCATGTAATATAACATCACCGTATGGCATCTTCATGAAATTGCAGCAACAACGGTGAATTGAAATTCTATTCAAATACCTATTGGTTATGTTTTATGTCTGATAAATTTCAAAATTTCGTATTGAAAATAGTTTTTTATTTAATGCATTTTATTTATAACATTAATTATATTTTAAAATCATTCAATTTGGATAAATTTTCTTATTCTATATGCCTAAAATGAATTAGAATTATCGTAATTTTTTTACCTTTAAAGGCATGTCTTAGAAATATTGTAAAAATTTAATTTGAAAAGTAAATAATGTCCGACTGACTACAAGTTTTTAACTGTTAACATGTTCTTTGCGTCTATTGTCTCGGTAGGTATTTTTAAAATTGCTGATAAAGACCGTAAGGGGCGCTACTAAAATTCACATACACATTATGTATTAGATGTATACTTGGTTATAGAATAGTTTAAAATTCACATCCGACCTTCAGCTTTTTTGTACAGTAGTGTTGAATTTTCTGGTGAGAAAAACGTCATACCTATTTGTACTTCATACACTCATAATAGTGTTAGTAGTTTTTATTCATTGGTCAAGTTATATATTTTTGTACAGTATTAAAAAAAATGATGCAAGTAAAACGATGATCTGGTACGTTCTACGTTTGAGTTATGTTTAGAATATTTAAATATTCCACACTATTCCAGCATGTTACACACAAATCCGATTGTTCACATGATGCGTTGCTACTCAATAATGAAACAAAGAATTTATTGATGTCTATGTGCTTTGGCGTGGTAATGATTAACATATTGTTCGGAATTTGACACACAAGAGAAATTAATTGGTATCTATCTCTTCGGCGACTAAATTCACGATATTTCACGGTGCCTGATCATTTAGTTTCATTACAATTTTATCGTCAACGCATCAGAAAAAATACAAGCTCGAAAATTGTATTACATCAACTTCATACGAGATACGCTATTGCTGTTATTTGCGTAAACAAACATGCGTATTTCCTCAACATGCTGTATTAAGTATGTGTTTGAAGTTCATGTGGACTTTTAGATGTGATTAAATTGATTCCAATAATAACGTCTTAACTAAATCCAAAAGCTTAGTCGCTTACTTCACACCCATGTTATGACACGGGGTTGCTTTAAAAGAGAGCAGATCGCAGTCCAAAGAGTAGTACGAATATCGCAGTCCCCGCGCTGACTTTATACACGATGAGAGTTTTTTAAGTTGCCAAAGAACCTGGTGGATATTCTCCGACATTGTGTGTTTTCCACGGTTGGACCGAGTGATGATCAATTTGGTAAATATTGCGGGGTCGCATTGGCGTCTCCTGCGTCACAGCGGCTGGGACCTAACTATATCTATAACATTTACTCTATACTGGACTTTCAAGCCGTAAATTATGCAAAGAAAAATGGTCAGCTTGTATTTCATGTAATAGGAAACGTGGATATTTCTTGTTCTGGAAATTATTTGCTTATGTCACTTTCGTATTAGAGAAAAACTTACAACGTGCATAAGTTAACATTAATTTTTCAATTTTCATGTTTTATTCTTTTCCTAATGCTCTAGAATATTGGAGATAGAAAATTAAGTTAGCAAAAACTACGCTTACAATGCATTGTACTTTGCCAATATGCATATTATCTTTGTTTCCTTGGTTAGTGACGTCCAATGTTAGAACCGGTAGCGATTTGTTAGCAGTTAACTAATTAACCAATAATAAACTTTTACACTACGATGCAGTAAATTTACAGGCGTTAAATGATTATTTAGCTCTATTTGGACAAAATTGAAATATTAAATCAAAATATTCAAACAAATCTGAAGTAGTTCGTTGCCCGCGGCTTCGCCTGAACGGATGTAATTGATTATTTTATTTTTTTTTTCGAGTGATTTTTTGGTATCAGTAATGTTAATATTAATCGTGTTCTCATTTCACTTATTCTCGATTTAGATCGATTTAGATTTCTTGTAAATTATTTCACGACAACATGTCGCCGAGCAAAATGTACGTAGAGTAAAGAGAAGATATCCTTTTTGTGTGTTAAATTTTATCTAAATCCGTTCAATCGTTTGTGTGATAAAGTTACAATCTCTCATGTTTAAGATATCATGTTAGGTCGGGAAAAAGGTTTTTTCATATTTGATGAATAGAAAGTTGCAGTAAAATCTTTTTGATTGTGCTGTATGTATCTGGCCAGTTTATGATACAATTAAATAGATGATATTTTTAAAAAAATGAAAAAGTGAAAACGGTGTTCCGCCATTTTTTTTATTGCTTTTCTGTCCACCAAAATGAGCGAATGTAACGTAGAAATTCGGTATATTTTGAATTTTTATTATCGAACCAGAAAAGAGAAAAGCGCGACACAAGCTGCGAAAAAATTTGTGACGTTTATGGATTTATTGCAGTGTCGGTAAGATTAGCACAGAACTGGTTCAAGTATTTTGAATTCGGTAATTTTGATATCAAAGATGAACCTCGCTCTGGCTGACCTGCAACGGATAAGAGCAATACCATTTTGGAGAAAGTATCAAAAAAGACATATTCGATCTTATGACATAACTGAAGAACTAAAGACTGCCACAAAACAGTTTTGACTCATTTGAAAAAAGCTGGATATACAAAAAAAACTTGATACTTGGGTCCCACACGAGCTTACTATAAAAAATCTAATGAACCGTATACTCATTTGTGATTCTCTTCTTAAACGTAATGAAACCCAATCGTTTTTGGAAAAATGATCACTGGTGAAGAAATATGTACATATTACCTGTGACAAGCACGTGCGAAATAGATCATGGTCAAAAAGCAAACAAGCTCCACAGACTACAGCAACAACAGCCAAACCCGGATTAACTCGCAATAATTCATGTTATGTGTATGGTGGGATTGGTAGGGCATTATTCATTATGAGATTATATCGCCGGGTAAAACTATCAATTCAGATCTCTACTGCCATCAACGATGAGACTCAAGTAAGAGTCTCATCGTTGTAGAGAAAAAAAACGCCCGAACTTGATCAACAAAAAGGGTGTGGTTTTTCACAAAGATAACGTCGGGCTACACACATATTTAGCCACTCAGAAAATATTGAGAGAGTTTGGTTGGGAAGTATTAATGCATCCACCATATAGCTTTGACTTTGCGTCCTTAGATTTTCACCTGTTTCGGTCTGTTCAGCGTTCTTTAGGTAGTGTTAGGTTATCATCAAGAGAGGACTGTCAAAACTGCTTGTCGTAGTTTTTTTGATCAAAAATCCCAAAATTTCTACAGTAATGGGATTATGTCACTATAACCTACAAAATGGCAACAAACTGTTGAACAAAATGGCATGTGTATATGATAATTAAATGTAAATAAAAGATGATAAAAAATTATCTAGAATTTATACATAGAATACGAAAAAACTTTTTCCCCAACCTTATAAGACATACCTAATATAGATAAAAGATGTAGAGTCTAGTCCCCTCTATTATTAGTCTTACAATAGCTTTGTTATGATTTCTAAATTATGAAACTATCATTTTTATTAACCATTATTTCTTTGTTAAATATAAAAGGTCTTTCGTTAAATTGACAATCATTTAGTACTTGCCTTTCTTACCTGATAACTATAAATTACGCCATAAGAAATACTTTATGACAGTTTCTGTATTTATGAAAAATTTCATAAAGGAAAATATCAGAGACATATTAGTTGTATTGCCATAAAAATTCACATAATGAATGTCTAGATTTTATAAGGGCAGAGTGAGAGGTAAGCAAAAAATATATGTTGTTTGCGAATCATTTTGCGCATGAGTATTTACAACTCACATTTTTAGTCGACGGTACAAAGGTTCGAGGTGAATACCGCCCACGGTCATATTTTAAATTGAGGGGCTTTGACCTCAAGCCTCCCACGCTGGACCGGTGAGGGTAAGGGCTCGGGAACGACCGCCGTCACCAACGCGGTGACAACTTCCGATATCGATGGCGTAACGTACTCTTAACGTGCTAATACCCTGGTACAGTTTCACTTTGGTACAGAAGTGAAGATTAAAAAACAAACGAAAATAAAATTAAAATTACCTCATACATTTTATTTGATATCACAGAAAAGGCAAATTAATCAATACTCGTCCAAGGACGAGAGTTCTATAACTCGGTGACTCTTCCGGAGCTCCGCTTATTCATTTCTGTTGCTCATTGTTATTTCATTTTAATACCAATTGAGGCGACTCATTGAACAAGAACTGAACACGTTCAGTTATCAGAGCTCCCGGGACTGAGTAATAAATATACGTGCACGAACGGCGAGTTACTCAGTTTGTGGTCGGCGATGGGTTTCAGATAACGACAATTAAAGAACACATGGCGGAGTCAACTCCGATTTTTAAGTGCGTAACGATTTTAACAATTCACACAAATACATGTGTAGATGTTTCCAATGTATGGGAACAATTAAAACATAGTAAAACAATTCATGCATAAGATGTCTATTTGAAATGTTGACTATAAATTTTATAGTATTGAATGAGGGTTGAAATCAAAAGAAAAACACTACATAAAATGAGTGGTTTAAAATTGTCTCATATTACTAAAATTTTCTTTTCTTTATTTGTTCACATTATGTTTTGTGATTTGAAATGGAACGTAAAATACTAGCTTGTAACGTATAAGAAACGAGGAAATATAAATAAAGAGGTGTCATAAAGCTAAAACTTAAACGGTGAATAATGTAGTTTAAAATGTAAATCGTTTATGACACATAGATAAGCGGTTCGTTCACAGTATTGGCGTACGGTCACGACTGAACCTCGTTTGTGAAGTTTGGATGTGAAATAGATGGTTAAATTTTATTTCACCGTCTTTACTGTGTCTTATATAAAACTTGACTATCATTAAAATGATACCATGATACGTATTTAATACCTACACGATACATATTTAATATTTTTATTTCAAAGAAATACGATCGCATTTTAAAACAGATATAAGCATCGTATTATGTTTGTCCCACAGTATTAAAGATTTTTGTTGTTTTTGAGGCCTGTCAAGAATTTAAAGCACATTGCTTTTACAATATTGTTTTTGTAACACCAGTTTAATATCCTTTCCAGTTGCGTACGCGCATTCGGGTCGTAATCTTGGTATCGACATATGTAAACAGGGTCAGTGATGTTGACTTTCAATATGAAATTGTATATATTGCCATTGAATTTTTTTTTTAAATGGTGTGTTATATAAAATGTATTACTTCGATCGTTTGTATGTTCGGGGTTATAGGTTCTTTTGATCGCTAATGTATATCTACTTATTGTTAATTTTGTCTCAAGAAGAAAATTTAATAATTAGTACATCGATAATTAATTTTTGACCTGTTGTATATATTTAGGATTTCTAATTATTGTAATATTTATATTACTTAGATGTTATAGTTTTTAATTATTTTGAATTATCTCAGCATCGTTGCATTAAAAATACACGTTTATTTGCTCACGGTTTCGTCCATGTGATCGTAGAATAATCACTTTCATTTTTTTATATCGATATCACCGCAATTTACCCTTCAATCCTGATTACTATCTCGGTCTTGATTTTCGGTCCCAATTCAGCTATCCCAGTTCCGCTCTCGATTATGAATCTAGGTCCGCTGCCGACTTGGTATTGAATTAAATTATATTTTTATATAATTAGGCCTTATTAAAATTATCTTTAAAGTTAAAACTCTTTATCAAATGAACACCCTAACTTACAATGTAAGGGTACTTCCGAAACTTTCCGAAAATCGAATAAATTAAAAAATTTATATGGTTTCTCGTTAAAAATTTTAACGAATATCCGATTTATAACCTCGCAAAAGTCACGAAGCTTTCTGACTACCGTATGAGGTGAAAGCTCGATCGAACATATTTCGTCTCCGTGCAACCTCCACGTAATCTCCATACAGCCACACGAGTCGCGACGATATCGGGCGTCGGCGCGCGCGTCGCCAAATCAAAAGCCATTTCCTTCGGTTCCGATTGACATAAGCCGGCGTACAGTGGAAATCCTGAGATCAGGCACGGCCGTTTAGCTCAAGCGCCCCCACAATGTATATCGACGGCGAAGCGCCAATACCTTCTAACTAACAAGACAAAATTTTACACAAAGTGAAAAAAGCATTTAGTTTTCAAAAAACTTAAAAATTAATAAATCTATTTATACATACGTTATAAAGATATGGAAAGCTAAAGTTTTAATAAAATATGAAAGTGTTTTCGACCCTAAATGAAATCGACCCCTAAAGTCAATCATATAAGAAAGTCATTTTCTCGAAAAATGCTAGATAGGAGGTATTGGCACTTCGCCGTCGATATGCAAGTTCACCGAAGCGGATGCCGCGCTTGCAGCAAGTCAATTTTCCGTCATCAGAGTAACACACGTTCTAGCGACTAACGTCTGCTCGCTTTCACTATGAATCTGTGATATTCAAATAATGTTATCAATCCGTCGACGGTACGTGACCGTTGACGATCTCCGCGCTTCTATGCGCTCGCTGTGATGATTGTACTCACCCGACTACGGCAAAAAGAGCACTACGAATGTTGCGTATTTGATCTTGTATTTATGTATCAACTACTTATACGGTTTTAATGCGCTTTTGAGGCACAGTAGATATTTAAGTGATATATATGTTCCTCTGACCGTATATGAGAAATGAAATGAAAAAATAATGGGTTTAAAAAAATCTATCGGTTTATTTGTATAAACCGAACATGCACAGCAATTCTATTTATTGCACGTTCTCTTTGCCCGTTTGTAGTCGCATCCATGTGACAAATTTTCGCACTTGTCATATTTATGTAGCATAGCGTCATTGGGCTAGTCAAAGGAGAGGTTTCACGTATGGGGCTCCGGTCTGTACCTTGTACGTAACTAATTTTAAAACGCCGTCAATACACTATAGTGTTTTGGCTATCAGTTTGGCGTATTACGGCTTAGTTTTTTTTTGTATAAAGCTATTGAACACATAATTATAGGTCGCACTTAATTCAAAAAATAAAGATGGCGTCAATGACATCTTTATTATATCATACGAGCAATAGAGTCATGCGAAAAAGAAGATAAAAGTGCATTCTTTTTCTTTGTACCGAATATTATTACCCGTGAATATAAACTTTATGTTAGTGAAGCATATTGAAATTTCAAGGGACGTTCGAAAATCATAACTGTAAAATTCAACATACTCAACAAAACAAAAAAAAAAAGGAAAAATATAAAGTTGTGTTTATAAACACTTCTATATTTTTAACTTATAATCTCATCTGGCGTAATCTGATGTTTTCCCATTATTATTTTATTATTAAGTTATCGCTTACGGTACATTTAATTTGTGATTGATAGTTAGCGAATTTCGAAACGATATATTCTTAAATAATGCTTTTGCACAAAAAGAAACTTAAAAAAACTGCGATTTAATTATTTTTCCCAATGATTTTTATTCGATTTTTTATAGATACGTAAAGAGGACATGAAACGAAAGAAATGAAAGAGTACAGTAGCTAACTGTAAAATTAAAATAGAAGCTAAGAACCTAAAAGTCAAGTGCGTTGAAGACTTAAAACTAAAATTTAAATAAATTAAAACGAGTTCATAGTTTTTTCTCATAAAAAGGAGAAAATTTTATTCCATATCAATGTTTACATATTTTTGTTTATATTAAGAAAAAAATGCCACTAGAAAATTAAAGAAATATCTCGAAGTTGAACACTACATACGATTCCACGAATGGTCTGGCCATAAGTTGACTTCGAAATATCAAATACCTAATCATGCAATGGAACAATCTTGAGAGTACAGTACCACTTGAGAGTACATTCTTCATTGAAAAGTAACAGCTTGTTTCTTATTTCTTTTTACGTATTTTTCTTTTTTGTTGTCGCATTTTGCCTTTTCCATTTACTTTTTCTAGTTTACAGCTATTTAACTCTCCTCTTCAGAGAGGGGATAAAAAAAAACCGTTTCTTTCGATAGCAGTATCTTCTTCAAAAACTGTACATTTTTTGCAGATTTCGTGCTAGATGGACGCAGTTATCATTAATTAGCACCGCAGCCACGTCCCCGCGGCTAGGCAAGTGGCTGGAGCGTGCGATTGCTAAAAATAAAGCATACGGACTCATAAAACTCCATAAGCCGTGACTTCGATCGCGCGCCGGGGGTTCTGTCATTTCATGCAACTTAATTAATCCGGCCCGTTGCTGTGCCGTGTAAAATTTTACGACGTGTGTTTAATTAACACTTTCTTCCACATCTGACCTGCATTTTTTGTCCGGTGTGCCTATTTTGTTATTAGAACTAGATTTTCTGTTCAGGGTAGTGGGTAGTTAGTATGGTGTTAGTATGTGCGTGAACCGAAACGATACGATAGATTTTGTTAGAATTTTCATACTTGCCCGTTTCTTTGAAAGATCTAAGAATGATTCGAAAGTGCGTATTTATTATTTCAATACATCATCAATCCAAAAAATTACAAGAGACATTCTATTACGGACACGAATTGTGCAGTTTGTTGAAATAATTAATGACTTTTAACATACTACATCAGTCTTAATACGGTGTCACGCGAAACTGCTTACAAGGAATATATAACTAGGTGTCTTTCTTCTGTCTGTCTGGGTTTCATTCTTTGAATTCATGAGGCATCGTCTACATCGTAAGTAGAGGATTTAATTTAGTGTCTTATTTATTCCCATTTTATACAACTTGTTTCCTAAGTTCATAGAACTTTTTAAAATTATTTGTTTACTTCCATTTTTTTTTGTGATACAGTATTTCAGTTGGTAGGTGTATTCTTTTGTAATTTTTAATTATTATTTGTGTTAATAAAAAAAGGTCACATCGTCATATCCTTTGTTCTTCTTCGACTTTCAAGTTATCTTTTCATTAAATAGCATCAAAATCCAATATATTGAATTAGACGCTTAAATTTTTTTGGAAATTACTCAAAAATTACTCGTGTAAGCTGGACTTCGAATTGATGTCATATTAAATTTTATCGAAAAATTATACCTTTCTATCCATCGGAAGCTATGTATCGAGATTTATAGATCGTGCTCTGATTTAAAAACCGGTACGAAAACGAAAATGGCCACTGAATCGGAATGGAGATGGAGATCAGGAACGCGACTGCGACGTATTGCGGCTGCGCGAATTCAGAGGGGCCCATGTAAAATATACATTGTTCATGTGAAATTGTTTTAAAACTGTTTCTATTTATTTAACTTAAATTTTCAATTAAATTAGTAAAACGAAATACGTGTCAAGTTGATAATGAAGATTTCACGTTCTTAATTGCGATCTTTATACAACATAAGACATCTAATCTTTAAAATATACTAGGTGATCAGTGACCATGCAAGCTCTTGCTTTTTTGTAAAGCTATTTGAGGCAAAAAATATATCCTGATGTTATTTTTAGTTAACTTCTTAACGCAGCTGACGCGCTAATCTGCTATTGTTATGAATACCTATTGATAACATCTATAAATTATACATCTGCTGTAAGTGAAAATCAGTATAAAATCTGTTCAATACCTAATATTAAATTTTTACTTCTTATTTTTTATAGTATTTTCGACGTTCAGATAAAGACAGCCGTAGCCAGTGCGTTACCGGCAGTGTTGCCATAGGGTCGCCTGGTCATTATCGGGATTCGGGTTACTGAAAGCGGGAAAATGACTTGTTTGAGAATGTAAAATCGGGACAAACAGAGTAGGTGTAAATAAATAAACACAGTGCGTTACAAACATTATTTATTTATTGAACCATAGATACATCTGTGATGAATGAATTGCTTTTAATAGGTGTTTTTTTTTTATTTGACATATTTCAAGAAATCTAAACAATTCATATCCTTAGAGTTGTATTGCAAGATCGAAATTGATTTTACGGAAGACACTAATAGGAGATTTCGTTTGTCACATCATTGCTTATTCATCATCGAGAACATCCGCTCTACTTTAGTCACAGCTCGGCAAACTAAAGTAAAATACCTAAATTTTTAAGTTTTCAGAATATTGTTCTCAACTTTGGTAATCTTTAAAAAACAATGCCCATTTTTCTAATACTAATAAGTATTTGAAATCTTCGTCAGCATTTAATTGTTTATCAACAAATTCTTATTCAAGAGATCGGCAACTTGCCGGCCTCTTGAGTAGGAAATGCCCTGAAGGGATGGTAGATGGAGGGCGAGTGGGAAATAAAAGCAATCGCTTTGCTTTGCTTTACATCAAGACAACAAAAATGATATTGTTTCTAATTTAATTTCCTCGAACAATATTGATTAGTAGACCGTAAAACCAGTGGAACTGGAACTAGGGTGGAGAGGGTTCCGTACGATGAATATTTTATTTACTATTTTTTTAAAAATCTGTCCCAATACTTTTTTTTCGTGATAACTAAAACAAATATAAGTTTGTACGTAAAATGTTGAGAGATTTACCACGGTATTTTGAGACCAGAGAGTTCTTATAGGTTTTCTTGTAATATATATGTAAGAACTATTTTTGGTTTTTTTTCCAACATTTACCCTTAGTAGGTTCGGAGATAAAGGTATTTTTTTTATCTATTTACTTAAATAGAACTATTTATTACATAATGAAGAAAATATAAATAGTTTATCATTCGCTAAAAAATTTATTCTGTCATGTGAAAGAAAGCCAAATAAAACACATAGTTTATAAAATGTCCTATATGCATTTGTAGAGAAGTATATGTTATTTTCTTTTATATTAACTGGTTGCTAGGGTTTCGTTGAAAATTTTGTTGGTAAGTACGCAGCGGCACAGCTTAACAACGATTTCAGTTAAGATAAAATAGATTTTAAAACACACAAGCAATCTCTAATAGAATCAGTACTATCTGGTACAGCGTATTATATAGTAGAATCTCCATCACGTCGACCACGGAAGCATCGTGTCGAAGCACTCCTAGAAGAATACGTGTTAGGTAACAAGCACGAAATACGAAATTAACCAGTTCTTTCGGCTTGAGTTTTGCCAGAAACTAATAGAATACGATAAGTATGCAACTAGAGTAAAATAAACTAAACTAACTAATACACAGAGATCTACCGTTAAGCAGTAACATCAACTCATAACAACGAGACTTTCTTTCATTTGCTTTCGCAGCGCAACCCATAAATTAATACAAGAATACCGTAACTTGCGAAATCCCGCGAATGTTGCACTCTATTATTTAACGTCCGTTACTTATGAATTATTCAGTGCGATATGGTTTTGATTTTAGAGATACGCGCACATACCGTAAAGTGGCAGAAGTTTTTTTTTTTGGAGTACGCTATCGCGTAAACTATTTGCAATGATATATTTCCCCAATGTATTTCCAAAAATTCAAATTATATTTTTTGATTTCCTCAGAATTCGTACCGTAATTTCTCGTTACTTTATATTTATTATTTATGACTTTACAAGTTGTTCGTCTGTCATTTTTTTTTTGTTTTCAAGTAATTGTTATTGTAGTGTGTGTTTGTTTTACGATTTTATTCTCTAGCGCTTCTAACGTTAAAGAAAAAGAATTGAGAATAGACATTGATGACTTGTATCAAAAATACAATTTGAATGTAATTTTTACTGTTACAATTTACTTTTCTTCTTTTTTAATTTAAAAAGAATCCAGATATTTTAATAATTAACTATAAAATTATAAAAAAAATATCAGTGATACACATGATGTCGTATGTTTCAAAACAAATAATATAATTAAATTGTTTTCTTTCCTTTTCCTTTCTTAAACTATCTCAAATCTAATTTGTTTCTTATTTCGGCAAAATTACCTTATTTATTTATACCCTTAGTTAATTTGATCAAAGTACAAGTTTTTAAATTGTGATGAAATTTGTAATAGAAAGCTTATCCAATTAAAAATACAATGTAGGTTGCGATATCAAATGAATAAGAACTTTAAGTGACGGCTTTTATGACATTAATTAATTTTATTAATTTGTAGTTTTAGTTGGAAAAAGGTTTTAAAGTATTAGCATACCACCTAATAAAATCGACATATTTCATTTTACATATTCACCAAGTACAATATTGCCAGCGGTTCTGCTTCTGTTGTTAGCTATGTAACTGCCGAACATACTTTTACATGACAAAATCCTAATATGAATACCCGTCGTGTGTGATATAATTCTTAGCAGCTGCGTGTCCGAACCAGGGTTATGTTTTAACTCTCCTACACTACCCTGTCGGCGATCTGGCTCATTTTAAAAAAGGAGTTCCTTCTCGCTCCCAACGATTGCTCTGGAGTCTAGAAGAGGTGCGCTGGAAAGAGCACCAAGATACCTAGGGCTTTAAACGGACAACGGATGCTCTAGGTTCACCAATTTAGGCACACCTTTTCTCGCCTCGCTTAACGAGAGCAACGCTTGACCGTAAATGCCGTAAATAGAGGTGTAGAGGTACAAAACCCATGCGCTGGCGAGAGCGACGAATCGTCTATCATTACGAGATCCCGCCGATGACCACATGCATATTCTGTGCTGTCGGTAACAATGAGTCGCTCAAGATATTCTAAAACCACGACACGCCGTTCAAGTACACCCGACGCACACGTAGTTGTAACGGTTCATCGTCACCGCTAACCTTACATTGACGGAAGCGCCGTGGTACTCACAACAACAGAACTCCACCGCTTCGCTCGCGACATCAACATACTGTCGGAGACGATAAGCAAGCCTCCGTAAAGGAATTTCGTCGACGACAGTACACATATGCTGCCGGCATCAAGAAGTCGCCAAGCACAGCAAAGTTTCGCAGTTGAAGATACTCATAATATGTCATTGGCAGCGACTATTCGCCCAACACAACGAGGCAAAACCACAGCATTTCGCTATATATAACCTTAGTCGTTGCTCTGCCGCTTTTTTACGTCCTCTGAGATTATAGAGAACCCACGGGGAGATTGCGCTGAAGGGTCAAATGGCAATATATTAATTAACTAGATGAAGCTACTTTATATAAGGTGTTTAGTAAGTGCATATGAAAATATAATACAATCAAATAAAACTATGTTAGGTGATGTAATAATGTGAATATTATTTTAACTTAGCTTATAAATTTATTGTTACTTTTTCAGTAGCTTTGTGATCTACAAATTATTTTAGAAGAAAAGTCTCCTTTCACTTCAACGATTGATATTTTTGCGACATCTAGTTGATTCTAGTCGTCGATAGGTACCTAAACTATTAAGTGACCTATCAGTCGACTAACTCAAGGAGCTATATCCGCCTACCTTTTATTTCTATCCGAGTTCTACATTTATGATTTCATTCAACACTAATTATTTATTATCACTACCATGATTTCGTATCTTTACTAAGTGTCGAAATAGAAATTACATCGCAGTCGAATTATCTGTAGTATGTTCACGCTGTTGCGTCACTCGTCGTTTAAAACCCATCTTAACATATCTCGCCTAATCTTGGCCTTTTTAAAATTAACCATTTCTGTTACGTAATAAACGAAGAATTTTATCGCACACTTTGAATTTTAATTTTGTTTTTATTTTCTATTGACGGCACGTTATTGCAAAATTTACTTAATTTAATTATATAATTATATTCTACGATATACCATCTATTTATAAATAAACTAATAGTATAAACATAAATCATTAATGAATGATGGTAGTATACGAAGTGATAGAATATAAATCCAAATCTAATTTTTGGTTGATATAAATGATACATCCATCAATGAAAGTTGTAACGAATTAAATTCGTACATTATACCTACGGTACTGACATTTTATTTACACAACATTAACAACAAAATCTGTTGTTAATTCAAATTTTAATTCAACAAATATATTAACAATTTTTAATTCAACTATCAAAATACAGTAAATAAATTTATGGTACCTTATGTGGAACAGTAGGCTTCAAAGATTATATTTCGCTACAACTATAAAAACTTTACTTCACCGATGCATATAGAAATAGAACATTTATTCATTTTGGAAAAAACATTTATATTACTAAGTTATCTATAAAAGTAACTTTCTATTTATTTTGTTAATCCGAATGTTTGTTTATATGAAATTCGGCAAATACGAAACTCTATTAAATAAATGTTAAAATTTCTCGTCCATTACACCGTAAATAAATTCGTTTGTTTACCAATATTGTGGCAGGTTACATTGATGATATATCACGCTTTAGTTGCGTTACAAAGTAACATCGCTTAGCGCCGCCGTAGCGCATCCGCCGATGTTGCCATCGCCAACATGTTTACCCAGTTGGCAACATCGGCTGTGCCTGGTACGTAAACGTTGCACCATTGCGTGCTCAAAAAAAAAAAATAATTTCTTTCATTAAAGCAAGGAATGTGGGCGAGGAGGCAATTAACTTAAAACGTCGACACCGCCGAAATATTGCGTTTTATTGTGTTACGATTGTGTAAACAATAACGATTCTATTCTGTATTTGGACAGGAAGCATTCCGCTGATGGACGAGTAAGAAATTGAAATGAAAGCCTTCGTTTTTTATCAACGTTTATTTTGATGTCCTTTGCAATGAAAAATATATGTTATGTTATAATTAAATTTGCGATTCGATGTTTTATAATACATCATTGTCTATGTCGTTATCCATACAACTACTATATTCAATTACAAAATATCTAAATTTCTAGGGTGCTACTAGCACTTAACAAATTTCAATTATTTTCTTTATAAATGTTCCACTCCTTCGGAAGACAATTTTCCCTCGCGAAGAATGAAAATTATTTTCATATTTATCATAACATTCACTCGTTTATTTTTTAAAAAGCTGTGGTTTATGTATTGTTTCAAATTAGACGTAAATTAAATTTTCGTACATATGTAGGTAATTTTAAAATTCAAAATATTAAAATAAAAATTGATTTATGGAATATTAAGATACATCATTAGAAGCTTACGTTTGTACGGGGTTTGTTCGTTTGATATAAAGTTACATTTGTGAGTTTCATTCCTTTCTTGGTTTTAGAACTGCAATTAAATTTGTTAATTTAGATATCCATTCATTTTATAATTTATAATGGTTTTAATACACCAATGTCATAATATTTAAGTCTTCTTTTATTTTATTTGCTGAAAAGCATATTTTTCTAAAATCTTCGCATTTTATTTATTGGTATCCCTAGAAAAATAAAGGTTTAATCTATTCATTCTCATCTGATTGTCTAGCGGGAGTAGTAGAACGGATAACGCCTTGCTGTCGACTCAAAAGGTAAATACTTTATTTTTATTTTAAGCTAAATTTAGTTACTGATACCGTGCCTCGGAAATCACGATAACAGTACGGACGACAATCGTGGCAGTGGATGTGTCTAGCAGTTATGTTGCAGTGGTCTTATATTCATTTTTTTTTATCTTGTTACTTACATTTTGATAACGTACAGTTTTCGCTACAGCTTCACAGTCTTTCTTTTTACCTTTGACGAATTCCGCAACGTGTTGCCCTTTCGAGCTGTGGTATGATGTACCATCGATCAAACGACCTCGATCACTGAGGGACTGTTCCTTCATTGGATTTTTCTTACTGCAGTTCTAAGTTATGTTCAAAATTAGACTAGAGTATCAAAACTAAATATGTGTAGAAAGTTTGCAAGTCGATTCTGTTATCTATTTTTCTGTTGAGCATAAGACTCAGATTGCATCACCAGAATATAAAAAAAATGTTTCTTTTTTATATTATTTTCTAAGGGAAAATGTGAATGCGAGCCGCCTGAAAGTAGATGGTTACTGCTGTTCAAGGACACTTGCCAGCCCAAAGCAGTTTCAGAACGTTTCGACCCCCTTGAGTAGGAATAGGATATCTGATGGAGGGAGTAAGGGACAGATCGAGGGCTAGAGGGTAGGGGTGAAGGGGTGAATAGGCCACCGGAACTTTCACTCACTGGACGAAACGTAATAGCGGATGTTGTTGCTTTACATGTATATTCTGTGAAAGAGTGCTATCTCCCTGGTCATTTTGTCATTGCAACCAAGTTGGCCACAGCGTAGCTATCGCTCATTTATAAATTACATATACAAAATTCCAAGTAAGTTGTTAACCATTGAAAAATTTCATCGTCAAAAGATAACTATAAGTACTGCATCGGATGACGACTGTGTTGTACATAATCATAAAATGTGATTATGATTATGTATAACACAGACGTTATCTGATGCTGTACTTAGGATTGCCTTTTCGCGAAGAAATTATAATAAATAAATATAATTATTGTATAGTAGCTAAAGACTATAAAATTTATAATTAAAAACCGTTAGAAATAAAAGAAAGGAGTGCACGTTCAAAACTGTAACAATGTTTGTATATTATTAATTTAAAACAAGTTAACATTGTTATTTCAGATTTATCTGCATTCGTACTTGTTACCTATTAATATCTGTGACAACTCGTACCCACTGCTAATAAATACATTATATATCTGACAGATGAATTATGTAAAAAAAAAAAAACAAAACGAATGTACATTTCAAGTGCCCCTTGCAAATGTGTAAATATCGCTCGTTAATCAGAGCGTTTGCTGGTCCAATTACTTTTTTTTTGTTTTAATACCGTCACGCTACACCGTAACGTTTTGTAAACGCAAACATGTAACCGGATTACGAAACGGCGACGGTGTGCGGTATGCGTAATTAACGCTGTATCAGCTCGTAAATCATCGTTATCGACTCGGCGAACGCGCGACGGCGGCGAGCGGCCCGGTGCTAAGCCATCCCGCGTCCCGGACGGGGCGCGCGCACGCTTTCGTATTCTACGCGGAGGCGGCACGCGATAACGGTTATTTTTATTATTGCGCTCGTCCTGCCCGTGGCGCATAAAGGAGGCCTTCGAGGCGTAATCATACGGCTTTATTGGTACCCATTGTCGGAATTACAACAAATGTGAAAGGTTTAATGGTGGATCGGCTGTTGATTTTATCGAGTTGTCGTATATAATACAAAAAACAGTTTATACTTAAAAAAAAAATGTGATATTGGAATATGGTACGAGAAATCAAACTGCTGAGTCGATATTGTTATTATTGGTTCGCAAAGTGTCTTATGTATTAACTATTTAGGGTCTAAATTAAATTGCAATTGGTTGAGATTGTATCGATGTATATAATTTTGCATCATATTAGACATTTTCTTGATCTCCTTACTTTCAATCATTTCAACGACGTATTAACAGACAAACTTTGACTTTTAAAGCATATTTAAAACAATTTTGTGGTTGGAGTTTCATATGAATTATTGCGTCAACTTCATTTTGAGTTCCACGATTTAGAGTTTAATATTTTAAGTATTAAGCACGACTTAATTTCCAATTTTAATTTTATTTTTTTATTATATGTAATTTTTGTTAACATAGGTTTATATTCACTATTTCTTGGACCTCAGACACGAAATTCGTTTCCTTTATTCGACATGAGACTATACTAATATGATCATGCGAGCTTTAAGAAAATGGCATTTGCTAAGACTTTATGAGAACTAATTGACAGTTGGATAAAGTTAAAGGTACATCGTACAATGCGTTAATGTCAAATTTTTGAAAATGTATATAACCATAAAGCATTTATTTACAATAAAATGTTATTTTTAAAAGCATTAAAGCATTATTACCGTATTTGAACAATATATTAAATCGTACCCGGATTGCAGCCATCAAGTGACACAAAAGTGTAATTTTTATAACGACTGTGTTATTCTATAATAATGGCCGGCGAGCACTGGAGCATGAAAGGCCGCGTTACGTCATAACGCCTAACTCGATTACTCTCGCTTTAAGCCTTTTAAAGAAATACTATAAGCCTAAGTTCTAGGTCAGAATTAAGTTGTAAAAAATATTATTAGGAATTCGTTTTTCTTTTTTGATCAGACGCAGAAAGAAACGATTACGCCTCCGCAAATGTATAAAAGAAAATAATATTAGTGTGCCTCCAACAAGGAGACTTTATTTTACATAAACGGAATGAAATAGAAAATTTAATGTTAAGAATCAAATCGTGGTTTATTATACCTGGTGAATGTCAAACATATATATTTCTTTTTCATTAACATTCGACAATTCGTATTACGTGTAATTAAAATATTCTTTATTTTGATCTTTTAATTACACATTATGTATTGGATTTCCATAGAATTTGTTAGCTATTGAAAAAGACAATTTTTTTTAAAAGGATGCAAAAATCTTAAACGGATGCAAAATTCATTTGAGTCTTACAATTTGTTACGGACAGCCGCGCACTTAGTGTTAAATCGGACGATAAATATATTATTTTGTTATGAACAAGCGGACTTAGGTTAAGAATTGTTTTACATTGTATTTCATTTCGTCTATGTTTTTATTAAATCATTGGAATTGTCTTGTTTTATTCTCCGGTTAAAGATTAGTTGTAAGAAATTATATAAAATTTGCCTGTTATCGTATCGTTTATTTTATTTAGTGTTTTTTTTTCTTGATTATCTTGTTATGTTATATTATGTCGTATTTAATTATAAATACGAATTAAATATGATGTGCACATGAGTTGCATACGAAATTGTTTCTTGGAGGAGAGGACCAATCAGAGACTAACCGCGGTAGTCGTTACGGTACGGCCACAAATTGCTGTTTCGAGCGCATGTGAGCGCACTTGATGGTTAGGTCAGAAACCATATAAGTAGTCAAGTAGTCATGTCTAACGCACCCGGGTGGTATACTCCCCCTTCAGTTTCATTTAACTCACGCGGTCTCCCAAATAGTATTTTAAAACTCAAACAGTCTGCAAAGGAGTACGGAATCGAAATAGTATTAGTTCAGGAAACATTTCAAAAGCCAATTAGGCCCTAATCATGTGCTCTACCAGGATACGTACAGCTACGTATGTATAGAATTGACGCTCCACTATGTGGTACCGCCATATATTATAAACGTTCTCTTTACTGCTGTCCAATCGATTTACATGTTGTTACTAACATAGAGGCGACGAGATGTAGACTTGCTATGACAGGTCACGGTACGCTTGTCATAGTCTTGATTTACTTATCGCCGTCGAAATCGTTGTTCCGGAGCGACCTAGAAACTCTCCATGGCGTAGGGGATTCCGTCATCCTCTTCGGTGATTTTAATAGCAAAATAAAAATTGAGAATGTAAAATCCCTAATAACAACGGCCTGAACGTATATAAACTGTCCAAAATTTGAAATCTGATATAATCCCGCCCCTCAAACCCACTTATTATCCAGACGTTCTAACTTCTAGACCCTTGATATAGCGATCATTAAGGGGGTCTCCCTATATATAAACTGTATCGAGGTATTACATTGTCTCGCTTCAGATTACCGTTCTGTTCTTTTAAGAATGGGTCCTCCCGCCGGCGGGTCTCCCAAACCTATGATCAATCTGATTGATCATAAGTTTGGGTATTGAAAAAGAGTGTCGACCGCGCTTGAGGAAATCGACACTCCCGCATTAAATAATATCCCTGACGTTATTCAAACGACGGACGAAATTAACACCTCTATAGGGGCTCTCACAAACCACATTCAAAGAGTGGTCAAGAGTTGTTCACGGGAGATTCCGGCAGCTGTTTGCTGAGAGCCAAGAACGCATCACACATACGCATACCCCAGTAGGGAAAATAGGTTCAATACGCTGTCTCTTCAAAGACGTATGAGAACCCACATGTTAGAGGTAAAAATGATGAATAGATCACTCTCATGGAAGACATTACTCCCTCACATCAAGCCTTCTGGGAGTTAACCAAGGCCCTAAAATCGGAAGGGTAACTATCCTCTCTACCACTTAAAAACCTGATAGCTACCTTGCGGTCGACGATTTAGAAAAAGCTGAATGCTTAGCGAACAGCTTAGAGTTTAGAGCTCCAATGTTCTCATACTATCCCACCCAACGAAAGCCATTATATCTTTCGCATCGAAGAGGTGGTTCGTCACAAAACCTCCCTCGAACTCCGAGACGATCGAATCCTTTGTTTTTCTTGACGAAGTTTAGAAAGTCGTTAATAAAGCAATCAAATACTTTTCTCTCACTTTATTGTCACTTTTGGTTGCAATATTTGATGCGTGCCTTGAGAATTGTTACGTCCCTCCAGTCTGGAAGAAAGCCGAGGTAATCGGCATCCACGAGCCTGGGAGACCACGCGACCTCCCAGCCAGTTATAGACTAATCAGTTTGCTGAGTCTTAAGACTCGCTTAAGCGAGCGTCTATTCGGCAAAGGCCTTATTATAAATGAACAATTTGGGTTTCCTCCAAATAACTCTTGCCCCCAACAAGCCTTCCGCTTAGTGAAATACATCACGGAGGGTTTTAAAATTAAGAAAAGGACCGCAGCGGTCTTTTTCTATGTAGCCAAGACCTTTGACAGAGTTTGGCACGCAGGTGTAATCTACAAATTATACCTTTTAGAAGTACCATTCTTACCATTTTTAGAAGTTTCCTTCATATTATATATCATTACTTAACAGACAGACGCTTCATGTTCAGACATGAAAATATTCACTTTACGAGAAGACTCATAAGAGCGGGAGTTCCTCAAGGCTTTACACTCTCTCCCCTTCTGTACTCCGCGTACACCAATGACATACCGCGACCGTCGGCAGGCGTCCAGCTGGCATTGTCCGCCGACGACACCACCCTTTATCTGCGCGGCGCTACAGAGCGTAACATCTGCCATCACCTCCAGAGGGCCATCGATGAGATGGCTTTATAGTTCCAAGCTTGGAGGATCGAGGTAAACCCCAAGAAATCGGCGGCCATTTCTTTTATTTATAGAAAAGTTAGAAGCCCTGTGGTCGTCGCTCACGATACCCCCTCTTTTCGCATTTATAATGCACCTATTCCGTGGCAATACAATTATAAATATTTAGGTATCATGCTTGATAGGAATCTCCACGTTCGAGATCATATCAGGCGTATTAGGAAAACAGCTGAATTCTACCTAGCGCGCCTCAATTGTGTGCTCGGTAAGAAAAGTAAACTTTCTCTACGCAATAAGTGTAATCTTTATTTAATGTGTATTAGGACGATGATTACATACACGTCTCCTGTTTCCACTCACGGCGCTCCTAATAAATAGACTTAAGAAAATTAAAATCTTGCAGAATAAATTCTGCAAATCAGCCACTAACGCACATTGGTGCGTCATAAATTCAGTCCTGCATTGGGACATAGATCTTCCCTCCATTACTAAATATATGAAGGACGCATTCGAACGTTTCTTCTCTATCGCGGAGTTACATTCTAACTCCCTTCTTTCTGCGGCAGTTTCGTATGAGGTGCCGCCCACCTATCATTTCATCCGTAGGCCAAGGAATATTATCATTGATCCGCTGGACGATTTCACAGCCAAAGTCGAAAGGCTCATAGAAATTAACAAACAGAATGACAATTAAATAGTCATCAGTCCCAGGTACTATTAAAATTAAGACCTAGTCATCTAGGTCATATCTCCGAAGCTCTAGACCGTTTTCGTGTTTAGATAATAATGGGCCCAACCCGTGTTGGTGTTCTAGTGACTTCCTTTGCCGAAAAAAAAACCCCTTAAGGGATCCTCTACAAGGCAAGTCACGCGGCGTCAATACCCTCGCGTGTTGTCCGGCCGCGTCAGGTGAAGTGGAATAGACTCCTAGCTAACAACATTGTAGTACTAGTAATGTTATCTTCAAGAGACTTTTTAGTGGGTTTCAGCCTCACACTACCCATGGCCACGGGCATGAGGGTGTGCGTTATGCATTTTTACCTCCTCCTCATCGCTAGAGGGAAAAAAAACCAAAATGCATCCGTCGCAGTTGTACTCCGACCGCCACATATGAAATTCGGTTGAAATAAAGAAGTCTTGATCGCCTGAAAATGCTGTCCATCATTTGCCCATCACACCGCAAGAAATTCGTTCTCCGAAGCTTGTGAAGGATAATCCGAAGTGCGGACTTACGCGGTGATAGCCGAAATTGCCGTTACACAAATATCGATTCATCTCTGTATTTACCTGTTTCCCATAGCTGATTTTTTGAAGCCATGTTTCTCTTGACACGTTATGAAGAAATGATGAGTGGTTTTGTATCGGAGTGACACGAAAACCACAGTATGAAGGGTCACGGGGAAGCGAACACTCTATACTACTAATGACTGATGTGTCAAATGTTCGAACTGGAGTTGTCTTCCTATATATATTGCTTATGCACCCATTTAGATGACTTATCCCCATTGAGGGGTAGGTTCTTTGACACCAAGTACATGACTATATACCCTAGAGGGGTATACCCCCTTCTCTCTTACTGACCCTTTCTTGTCGATTTATTAGCCTCCCCACTTACCCTCTCGGATTGTTAACCCCTCCGTCACCTATATTTGTGGTGGGTAGTCCTAGAATTTCGGAATTGAGCTTATTTGAATCGCCATTAAAAGAGGAAATTATTTGGCCACCGCCGGTTTCCATATTCGATCGAACCGCTGATATATATGGAGGTTATATTTCTATTAGGGCGTTATGGAAAATTATTAGAGTGATTTTTTATGGGGGTGACACGAAAACTACAGTATGAAGTTCTTGGTAAGCGGTTTAGCGAGCTACTTCAGACCATTAATAACTGATGTGCCAATCCAGTCACTTCCGGAAAATGCTATTTTTATATGCTAAACACCTCAAAATGCCAGTTGGATTTTTTTAAATTGATCGTAGTTTTTAATTTTAACGCAAAAACATACGACCTTTAAAAATAAGCAAACGCGCTGCGTGGTTTAGTATGCAGTATCGCGGTGTGCGCGGGTTGTGGGGCACTATGCCACATCATATTAATAGCTTATTACTGCGTTACCTTAGCGTTCTTATGAGGATTTCTTCGCTTCGGAGTTTATCGCACAAAGAAACCTCGATAGGTCTTTCCATCGTACGTTGATTGAATCTGGCGCTTATTTATGACACCGACAGTAAGGAAACACCCCTGCAATCTGTATGTGACCATCACCAAACGCACTGTTCAAAGATTTTCGTCGTTAGTCACTGAGGTATACCGGATTTAAAAATGCCTCGTAATTTCTCAAACGTTTCCCAACCGAGTTGAATTTTTCATGTAACCTCTTTATCGAAGTTGGAACTAACTAATCGTGCTTTAGCCGAAATAGATGTATATGTTTACAACTCTGATTGGAAAGTTTTCAACTAATACTGGAGTGAGCAAACATGAATATTCGACATAGTTTTTGTCTTGTACATGTTTATTTTTGAATATACTTTATGAGAAACTGTACTTGAAGTCTCTGAGCATGATGTTGAGGTCATTCATCGGAACCACCATTATGATTACATCGTTGTTAAATCAATGATGAGTGATGTATTCGCTATTGATATGGATGCCGTATTTTTTCCAATCCACTACTGTAATAAAGAGTTTCAGAGACATTACACCTCCCTGTATCACACCTCTTTGCAAGTCGCATTACTTGTCACTTGTAATCGCTCTTACATAGTGACATTGTTGTATAAATATCCTTGGACTTCGATATAGCGATAGTAAATGCGGCACAATTTAAGAGAATGTAGCACCATCCAGATTTCAAGTGAGTGAAAGGCTTTTTCGTAATCCATGTACACCAAACAGAGGCACCGATAGTAGTTTTCAAATCTTTGTACGATTTATCAAAGCTTGTGGATGTGGTTCACGGCATTGAAGTCTTTTCTGAAATCAAAATTACGGGTAATTAACAACAATATACTATTTAATAGAGACTATACGTATGGTTTTTTAATGTTATTCAACAAAAAGTTAAGATTTAGCACTTAGTTAGTTATATTTAGCATTAATATCAAGATCCAAAAAACGATGGGGATGATATCAATGCGAAATATTCGAGAACGAAATGTCTTTTTATTATTTAGTAGATGTCTGCCATTTGTTTTTGAATTCTAGCTAAAACGTTGTGAGTAGATGTCCAAGACAAGCATTTAATATTTTAACGAGTTTTGACCTGGATCATCCGTGCAGATTGAGGTACACTTAACTACATATTTATGTAATGTTTAAATGGCTTGAGATCAGAAAATTCGGCAGAATTAAATATCCATATTAGTGTTAACGACCGTAATTTAAATATAAATTAAAATTTAAAACCGAAACTGGTTAAAATATTAACTGCTAATGTTTAACAGACACTGACACCGTTTTACGTAGGATACAAGAATAGATGATACATATCTATAGGAACAACAATATTTATAGGAACAACTGATCAATCAGGCTTTATACAAAAACATTGTCATAAATGATTTCATTATTAAAATTTCTTCGCTAAAATTATAGACAATGAAGGGCTCAAACTATTTATACAAAAGCAAATTGGACTGATCTATACAGTATCCAGTTTCCGTCGTATGGCATGCTGCCGTGTAAAACGGTCAGACGAGTTGCTGGCGCACGACGGATGTGACGTCTGACAGCGTCTCTAGCGCCACACGGGGTATTTATGTACGAATAAATCTAAAAGTACATAAATAAAGTAATTATGTTGTCAGTAATTATTTTTTTAGCGCTATAAGCACGTGAAACAGTGACAGCCACGTATACTAAGCGTCGAATGCATCCCTCGTTTGTCATATTTCCCTGGTTTTTAAAATTCAAAGCACGCTCTTGATGTTTTGTTTACAGTTCAAATTTATTGACTATATAGTGACGTTACGAATCATATCAGCATCGCGGCTAGTTTTTGTTTGAAAATTAAAATGTATAATTACATTCCAGTTTTAGAGCTTTTATTTATTTTATGAAATGGTAATAAAATATCAACTGCCTTATAATTAACAAAGGATCAAATTAAGCAACAACTCAAAAAATTGTGTCATATTTGGAAGCCGGTTAAAAAGGTAATGAGTTGGACTGCATCCGTATATTAGATATACTTTTGAAATGCTTATTGGGATTAGACAGATAACCACAAAACTATGCTTTTTAAAATTCGTCGTCCGTTTATCTGTCGTTTATTATGGCATCAATCTAAAGTCATTCAACGAATTTTGCGGTGTTATAGATTTGACATGTCTGTCTAGGTATCTATTGTCTGTATGTGAAATTATAACTTGTAAAGGAATGAACAGGTTTTGATGCCTTTTTTTGCTCTAAAGCTGATGTCATGGAGATGGTTCTGACCTATAACATGAAAATCTGTTTAGGTGTTTGATGATCGGCAGCTCATTGCCTGATTGACAAAAGGGCCTCACTAACTGTGACAGATCCGACTGATTTGAAATGTTATGTAGCGTTACTTTGGGGCAATTTCCAAGACATGCCGATCTTGATCTTATGCTGTAGCATTGAATAGTTTGCGGGATGCTCAATTCCTCAAAAACTTACTGCAGATACGGTGTGCATGGGCTCATAAGAAAAAAATACGAAAAACTTTTTCTCAGATTAATTTAATAAGTAGTATTTATTAGTATATAGTTGTTGAAATAAAATTCATATTCTTTGTAAACAATAACCACAAATCATGTATTTACAAACAAAATATTAGAGAAAACAAAAGAAGTCCGAATAATAAACGAATTGAACAATAAATGAATTCACTTTTATTACCTTTATTAAAAGTCCCTATTAACTTTATTAAAAGTCCATAATAATATTTTGATGATGAGTGTCGACACATCGGAGGACTGTTAAGTAAATAAAATAAATAAAGGCAAATAAATAGAAGATTGATTATTATAATTCAGATAGTGGTCCCCGACGTGACGACGTTTGTCATCGAAATATTAATAGGTATTTTTGATAAAGTTAAAATACCAAAAAAAAATTCAATTGATTTAATTTTAATTTATGTCGGGGGTTACTTAAAATTTTTATTAGATTTTTTTTTTATTTGAAATATAACTCTCTTTTGAAGCGCTATAGCATCGCTGTGCCAATAGACGGATTTCTTCTCTTGTCTTTGCAAATAGTGAGCGCAGTAGGAAAGAGACAGTTCAGCGTTTTTGTCACGTGCGATTTTCGCTAGTCAGAATATTTCAATTCAAGCAAACGTATAACTATGAGTGAACTGAACAAATAGAAAAATTAAAGCTATGAATTTATAAAAATATTAATCTACAGTCTTTAGTCGAGTATTAGTACGAAGTTGACTATTTCGGGTTCTATGACGATTGCTGAATCAACCAGGACCTTGATGGTTTCCTTTTCACTGTTGCGACTCCCGATCTGGGGGAGTTTTTTTATTGAAGCCTTCAAATTGCATTGGATTCGTCACTTTTAGGCTCTGTTGTCCTTTGGATCGTTTATTATACGTGTCCATTTCTCGCTATTGTATTTCGTGAGTGTTTGTTGAACCAGGCGTTTCAGACGGTTGTAGATTCATCTTTGTTCCGTTATTATATCCTGATTGAAGCGTAGTCGCCACGCTTTCCTTTTCACTTGGTTTCTTTCCCTGATTAATTTATTAAATTCTTCTGGAAGTTCGTTTTTACTATTGTTTTCATGTAGTAGCTTATATTCATCTAGAGTTTCTGTAATGGATATATCTAGTT
Source organism: Eumeta japonica (assembly GCA_005406025.1). Lineage (NCBI taxonomy): Eukaryota > Metazoa > Arthropoda > Insecta > Lepidoptera > Psychidae > Eumeta > Eumeta japonica. The sequence goes on from BGZK01000273.1 coordinate 206,508, forward strand.
GTAGTATAAATTCCTCGCATTCTACATTGGATGCGATTTCCTTTAATAGATAGTTGGTTTTATCCAGTAAGTATGACGATTTTATTTTATGAGTTAGTACCATCAAAGATAAATAATTGTAGGTTACTTTTAATTATTCTCATTTTGATCGATCTCACACTGATGCACCTTTCCATTTCGTCCAGCCATGTCTCGTTCTTCTCATCGTAAGTGTTCGTGTTGAGCACAACCTTTGTCTGGTATTTCTTCTGGGATTTAGGGACGCATGCTACGAAGCGGAGTCCGTCGTCAAATTTCCTCAACTCTTCTATAATCATTTTCTTTATATCCGCTTATGGGTGACTGTCGCGTTGGAAGTAACGGTTCCTTTCTTCCTCTTCTTAGTGTTAGGTGAGGTAAAATCGCCAGTGTGTAGTTTCCTTTGCTTTCGAATTTGTTTTTATGTTCTTCTCCGGTGAAGAGCAACGAGAAGCTGTAACTTGTTACTATGCCGGCCTGTTGCTGAGAGGCGAAGGCCGGGCTGGCTGAGCGTTTATGCACCGGCGTATGATTGGCCTGTGTCGTCTACGTGGTCACGCAGCAATGATAGTTTCATTGTATCGTTTGTGTGCGGATGGGGCGTCGTTACACGCTTGTGCAGTGCTAGCGTCTAGTTGTGGCGTCCGGCAGGTGATATGGCCTGCTCCACCTACCTACGGTGGCTTAGTGTTTGTATGTTGAGTCTTGGATATTTCTCTATAGTCTGGTTGTTCACTATACCGCACCCACAGGTCGCACTTTCTTCACTTTGAAGTTTCATAATTGGCATGTATTTGGCATTTATCTATTCGTTACACTTACGGCAATTTATCTTATTTACCTTACAGAAATTTATGTTACAAGAGTATACATTGATTTTATTTACGCTGTTCACTAGGTGTCCGTTTAAGATATTTGCCAAGATTTTCAGAAAACATTTCAAGACACTTCTCTACAGTTTAATTGTTTAATCTTACTTTGAATTGCCTGCCATTCATGGAATATTTAATTAGATTCATTTATGTACAATGCCAGCAGATAACTGCGTATTGTTCTTCATTGTCGAGGGAAAGTTCACTTACACTAGTTATTTATATTCACTATTCTTTGCATTATTGAGAATTGTACTGTACGTGTCTATTGCATTATTTCCGGGAGGGCCTGGAGGCCTTCCCTTAGTTTCCACACTCATATCAACCTGTCGCAGGCTGATGTAATCAAAAGTATCGCATTTGGTCGAGGGCCCTAACGGTCGTTACTTTGCTTCGAGCACGGTCAAGACCTATATATAGTACTAGTACGTGAAATTGTTTTCTTTTTCAACTATGGTGGAGCTAACGAAATGTTGTTTTCTCCTTATGAAAAAAAATATTCTGGATTTATCTTTTCATATCAGTTGTTATACATTTCATAATGGTTTCATACAACGAGGTTATTCAATGTTTAAAATCGTTCTAAAAACCACCTACTCAATATTCAGAGTGCAGCCGTGTACTACCGCACAGCACAACCGGCCCGTAATACATAGGTAACACCTTCGTGTACATGTGCTCGCGGCCGGGACGTTCGAGCACACGTTAATTATCTCAGCAATTAGCATCACTCGGCCATACATCACGGCCCGCGCGGCCCGCGAGCATTGCGCATTCACGGCGCGGCCGCACGCCTGCGTCGTACGAGTTGGTCGTACAAAAGCTCCGTTTCCGAACGCCGCGCTGCGAGACAATGCGCCGGCGATTGTGTCGCCGCTCACGTAGCTCTGGCCCAAACGGCGCAGGAAGGGCTCCGACTCGAGCTCCGCCGGGCCCTATTCCGGGGCGCTCGCTCTCTCGAGAGGTTCGACATTACTAACGACCTCGACTTCGTTCGCTTTTACGTATATTCGTTGTGTAAATGAGCACCTTTCATTTTGGCCCGCATATATTTGATAACCACCAAAGTAAAGCAAGGTTGTATGAATGTATTATTCGTGTGTGTGTGCGTGCGCGTGTGTGCGTGCATGGGTTTGTGCGTACGTGTTTGCGTTTCTGTGTAGTGTGTTTGTTTTACCGTAACACTTTACGGTGTTATGTTAAAACACATTATGTTATGTTAAAACATACATTTCACCATTTGGAATCCATTTGAAAAATATTTTTGTTGGTTTTTCGTGGGGATTTTGCGTATAAATAAAGCTTTTAATGCTTTCACTGTTTCAACGTTTTCACTGATATGATTATAGCCATATTACGAATAATGAAACAAAAGAAAATTCATATATTTTATACAAATGATGTGGTTGTATGACCCATAAAATTTTAAAAACGATAAAAGTTTTTCAGAAACAATTCGTTAGAATTTACGTTATATAATTACATGCAACAAATCTGTAATATATTGCTCATCAATTATCCTTTCCAATCCAATTATCAATCATCCTTTTGACGATTTACAGTGCAAGCACAAAACTATACGGCTGTAATGGAGATTTCATTCAGTGAAATTTGTGAGATTTCATATGTTATAAAGAGTTATTGTGTTATTTTTTTCCATCACGAAAAAGTTATTCTATAGTGTATTGCTTTTTACAAAAGTGTATCATACTGTAACAACACCACTTTTGTTTTCAATTTTAATTGTGTAGTTATGTATGTACAACTCGCATAATAATATTATTTCTCGTGGGGTAGAATTCTTTTCTTGACACATACAATAAGTAAACGATATGATGGATCTGTTATAATGTTAATGAAAAAAAATATCACATATCCGGCATTCTGGAAAAGACTGAATACTTAATATAGCCTAACTCGAGGTTATAAAAATTTACCTTTATACAAATTAAAAATTTTTACTAAGTAAACATTTTCTAAAAGAGGGCGTTATTTCTCGAATATTTAGAAGATAAATATTTGTAAGCTCAACCAGTTCGACTTCCTACTTCCGCCTTCCGAGGTTTGTACTTTCGGTAACAGTTTTATATATGATTGCGATTCTGTATAATTTTGATTTGACAAGAGCTATCCTCAAGGTTCTTCCTCGTTTTTCTCGAGAGATTATCTTAATCTATTAATAGAGATACCTTAATTAGCTATCTTACAAAATTTTGAAACGAGTACTGTAAATTGTTTAAAGGAATGTCGTGTTTTAAGTGTTACTTTATAACACGAAATAATGATAATTCGAAAAACGATGCGCTTATATAAGAACCGTCGACTAAGAAAGTGTGAGTCAATAGTACACTAGTAAAATCCTTCGAGCGCACTTTTTCATTCGGCACATTGTTATCGTCGTTCGACAATTACGGGGTTAAGCAATCGTCCTTACCGTTCGAGATAAGCCCCCGCCTCGGCGTGGGCAGCGCGGCCGTCGCCTAATACGGACGACTTTGGCAGCGAACGCGATGATGTAACACGACACGTTCGCGTTGATCGACGTCCTGTTGTACCATCGGTTGCTTATTCATGCCCGTGCCTAATTGTTATTATCGGGATGCGCCCGAGTGGGTGGATGAGTACAAATACGTCATCGGTGTTTTGTTTTCTATGTGAATAATCCCTGGTTTCTATGTTGTAAACGGTTTTAATTTATTTTGTCTATATCGGGTACAATATAAATCTGTAGATTCTAGTTGTACATACATTTTTTATTGCAAAATTTTACGAGAAGTGTCTGTTTTATGACTCACAGGCCCCAATTCCACTATTTTTAAAATTGTGTCTGAATGTCTGTTTGTATGTCCTTTTATTATTTAAAAAGAACGGACTGACCGATCTTGACTAGAATTGCTATACAGTAAAAACATAATAATATGATTACACAAAAGTGTAAACGATTTCTATATACCATGTGGTAACTATAAAAAAAACAATGAATCATTATTTTTATATTTCTTTGGTGACCATATTCATTTACTTCTATATAGTTTTGTATAAGTGGGTGCGTATGTGTGAGTGTGATGGTGGCGGCGGTATAAGGGTGAAAGGGTGTGAGGGTGTGTGGGACTGTGGATGTGTAAGTGTGTGTAAGAGAAACTGTAGAAGACGTATCTCGATTTCAAAAAAAAAACAATCATTGCTAAATTTTAATTTTAGCCCAATTAAGCGGGCGCGTAATGGCTGGTTAATGTAATGACTAATCTGTTTATTAGCGTTTCATACCAAAAATGGAAAAACCTAATAACGATGAAGCTCGTTAGACGTCAAATTTGTATGTGTGCTGTACTGTTTGTGTGTCCGTTTATGCATTTATAGTTCGAGAAGCACTAAACCGACTTACCTGTTTTTAATACGGAGATGCAGTAAGCTATGTATTTTAAAAAATTAAAAACAGGTAATCCTGACATATTGCACCCGCACCCGCACGTGCAAGCGCACGCACATTCACCCAACATACAAACGCACAAGCACAAACTCATGCACGCATGCACACACGTATGCACGCACACACGCACGCATTCACAGAGTGAGAGGTTGGAAAAGAGTAAAAGAGAGAGAGATAAAAAGGGAGATGCATAGAAATCGAGAAAAGGTTTAACATCGGGAGTGATAATGGGTTCAGAATCAATTTTAGGATGAAGGTTTTAATAAAGAACAAAATCTGTTCACGCTGGCAGAGTGATAGGTAAAAAGTGAATAATATTCACAATATATATTACTTTAGAGCATAAAAGAAAAATCACGAAATATAGACTTATCGGCGGCACTGAGGTCGAATTCTTAATAATATCTTTCATAAAGTGCTTAATATAAATTATATTTATAAGCCAAGATGCTTTGCGGTTGCACAGTATGTGTGCGTGACCAATAAATTTTTTAAAACATTTTGTTGAAGCAGTGCGAAATGTGTAAGAAAAACAAAACCTTCACACCGTTTGCTGCAAAAGAAACAATGTTTAAAGGGCTTACTAGTTAGTTGTCCATATGTTTTCAGAGAAATTGAATATACTGGTTCAATAATTCAATATTAAGACTAAAGAGACCGGTAGTAAGATTTTTATTTCTATTCTGTAGGAAGGCCAAAAAATTCCAACACAGAAGGTTTAGGGCACCAAAGAATACTGAAATTGCTTTTAATTAAAATTGTCATTTCTGGGTTTCACATTGTTTTGGACGAGGATGAACAAAACAAACATTAATCACGCCAGCCCAATTCGCGGTTAAATTAATTTTTTTTTGTGAAGCCGCGCCCTTTTCAATATTTGTTATTTACTTTGTTTTTATTCTTGTGAACCAAAACCAGTAAGTTGTCAGAATTGTATTTGTAGGTAAAAGGCTACAAAATCTTGGAATTAAAATATGTATAGAACCGTGAATGAAAGAAAAGGTAACGATAGACAATGTCAAACACATAGTTCATCACCCAAAGAAAGAAGTTCATTGTTCAAAAAAGCGAGTGAAGCATCTACCTATCTTCTCGTGGTTCTGACACTCTTTGCTCTCGATGCCTAATTGAGCAATTTTATAAAACTATGTTAAATTAATAACAGTCAACGCCTTTGATCCTGATACACAGTTTACATATATTTATATCACTTTTTTTCCTCTGAATTTATACGGACAGCGTGTCTTCGTGTCTATGCTTATGGTCATCACGTAAATAAAATAAAGACATACTTAGTCGTTTTAATTTCGGAGCCAGTGATGAATCCAGACTAGATACAGTGTAGTTAAGCCACTTGGCGCGGCGCGCCGAGCCGAGAGCGCCGACCGCCCGCGCCGCACTCGCCTAGCGGCTGTCCGTTGACACTGCACTTGTAAACATTGACGCGTGTGCCGGGCCCCGAACACTTTCTAAGATGTTTCACTGTAATTATTTGTGTATCGGAGCACCATTTCTTAGCACGCGAGATTCCTAGATTTTTTTCTAGAAACGTGAAGTTATTTGTCGATTACGTGCCGACTGTACGTTATCAAACATTCCTAGACCGATTGTATAATGATATGTTTTGTTATAAAAGATTTGCGGGTGATTGACTTCGTTAAGTAATCGATTGGTTGTTTCTATGGATGGATTATTGCACCGTTTTAGGTCGTATCTAAGTTACAGTCAGTTGTAGTTAATATCGTAAATTTTATAAGTCGTTAATGCATTTGTTAGTGATCCTGTAACTTGGAAACATGACCGATTGAGGTCGTATTGTTATAAAATAAATTGTTTCGTGTCTCTGTCCGAGATACGCCTTTGGGATTAGTTTATAGGTGATTGATATATTTTTTTTATAACTGACGTACAATTACATTACTACAATTATAATTATGAACCCTGAGGTCTACATTCAAACCCTACCAATTGTTGTATACGTAGTAGTTTTAATAATCAATTGAATGTTATTGGCCGGCGAGACGGGCAATATAATGTCGGTCAGACCATACGAAAATTTCATTGCAAAACGATATTGTACGTCTAATATTATCCTTATCATCTAGAATATCAATATTTATTATATTGACATTCTAGATGATAGTGTATAATGTGTGAATGTGATATCAAGGCTGTATGTTATAACTTTTGATTTCCATAAAAACTAGTTTCTGTGCAGCAGCTGCGTTTCTTACGTTAGAACAAATTTGCATTTCTAAATGCCTAATGCTAATTTAAGTGGATGTAAACATTGCCAATGATTGCAACACTGCAACTGCTATTTTATTGCTTTCCAATTGTCAAATGAGCAGTAAATATATTATAACAAGCAGTGTTCGCGGCTTTCCACGTTCGGTCATGAGTTCACACGGTTCAGTCAACCGTTTTCAGAAAGAACATACTAATGTTTTCATCCGACAATGGTATAGCTAAAAGGAGATTAAAGACTTTCGCAGCGTATCTAAATATATTGCTGAGGTATATGGAAGTGCTCCTGCTTAGTAAAATAACGTATCGTAAGACATACGGTTCAGTCGTTTAACTGTCTGAAATCAAGTATCTGTTCATTTGTTCTCTCACAGAGCTTAATCTCCTAAACAGACATTCGATTCGATTATCCGACCGAAGAGATGGTACGATAGATTTCTTAACGTATTCAATATCGCGTTTGTGGTACATTATCAAGCTATCGCCTTAAAACAATTCGAATTTCAATTTATCCAAAGACAAAAGCTTCGAAATACTGCTTTAGAATATTTTTATTTTTCGTTATTGATTTTTAACCTGATTTCATCTCGTTTCATTCCTCATTGAAAAACATCCTTCATTAATGTACAGACATAGCTTTTTAATATCTTGTGTATTTAGAAATTTACATGAAAAATGCTTGTATTTTTAACCGAATACGGAAAAAATGAATATTTTGATTTTTTTTCAACTATTGAACTTACACATAAGCCCCGTCCCAGATTTTCACGGAGTTCGCTCCACCATATGGGAGGGCATATCCCACCTACAACTTCCAGCTCGAGGTGCCTACACGAGAAGCTTTCTTCTCCAGCGGTAATATGTAGTCTACCCATTGCCGCTTCAATTTTTTGATTCTATGAGCTATGGGAATTACGCTGATTCTTCTGTGGATTTTCGCACTTCTATCTGATCAATTTTCGCTTTGCATTTAGTCTGATAAATGAATTTCTTTGGAACACTTCGAAGCCTCTATTTTGCTAAATCGTCTCTTCAATGCAGTTTGTATTGTAACTGTGTAGATTCATTCTCGCAGGCTGATAGATCTTATTAAATACTAAGTCAAATAATTTGCTTGATTAGGGTCGTATCTCATTCTTCATTTCATCATTTGTCGCAAATATCAACAAATAACGATACAAATAGAAGCTAAAAAATTGAAATCCATCTACGGAAAAAAAAAACATAATATAACAGTATACATAACAAATAAACTATTTTTTTAATCCGGTTTTATGGATACTGAATCGTAAAGTCGAAGATAGTGCTGAGTTCAGTAAATATAGCAAATATTGATACTAAAAAAAGAGTGTAGCGTAAAAGGAACACCACGGAAATGTTCATTATTCAGTACACATTGCTTTTTAGTAAGGTGTAATAGATTTTTACTTACTTTCTACTTTTGTGGAAAAACTGCTTTCAGTTTTTAGATCTTATTTTTAATGTCCCTCAACATCAATTTCTTTCTCCTATATTTGATGAGGCTTTGGTCCTTAAGGACATGTCGGCCTCGTAGTTATTTTTATTTATTCTTATCATTTACTACAATATTTACCATACAAACGGCGTTTTATGTGTTATCATAAATCTATGTATATATTTAAACACAAAATTCGCAGATTCAGATCCGGAATCAACCAAAATGCCTTGAATTGATTCCGGATGTAAACCTCCAGAAGCTATGCTTTTTCACATATTCTTCCTATCTCTATTACATCTCGTACATCCCGACAGAACATGCCTTACATCTTCCACTACCTCTCAGTGTTACAATTGGGTAAATCAGTTTTCTTTATAAAATAAGCAATTTGATAATGAAATATCTCCAGAACGGAGTCTAAAAGCAGCGATAACATTTTTTCCATAATTTTCATTTTCACCAAAGAACCATGGATGGCGAAACGGCTGATCCATAGTTTTATACCGAACGCCTTTTGTAATCGAAAATTATTAAAAGCCTCTTTCAAAAAGTTTTACCAGTCTGATTTAATTTTCGGGAGGTGCTCAGAGTAGTAGGGTTTCAAGTTAATTTCTACTCCTACAATACCCATTTTTGCTAATCGATCAGTCTCTTCGTTGCCTCGTTCCTATGTGTGATGGAACCCACCGAAGACGGAAGTTCTTACCACCTCTCTTCAGTTTGTGTAATACTTCCAAAATATAAAAAACAATCGGTGCTCGTTGGTACCCCGAGAAGCACCAAGTGTAACCAAGTTATGATGTAACGCACTTTTACTGTCCGTGAAAACTACTATACTTTAGATTTTCAAGGAGGTAGCGTAGGTTAGTACTTCAAACATAGTTCTAAAAGTTCTAGAGATATTTACGAAACATCCGTCTTGATTGTAAAACCTATTTCCATATTAATTCTTGCATCATGAAATTCTATTCTTTCCCTGTGTATTTGTTTAAAGCCATCTGAATAGAGTTCATAAAAATCTTCAAATTGAGTTTTAAGTATATTTGTAGTTTTACAATACCAATATTGAAATGACAACACTTACATTAGTCTGCTCTCTGACTACAGCGGTTATCTTTTTCATAAACGTAAACAATCCATGAGTACGACAATTTATAAAATTACCTTCTAATGTAAAACTATCTACTTTAAGCGCTATACGAAAGTAAATGATTTTTTTGGACGGAACTAATTTCAGTAAATTCTACAGTTCGTTTATGTAATTTCTGTATTTATGATTTGAATATTAGATATGTCACTAAAATATTCAAAATTAAAGTAGCCAGTATTCGAAAACGCCAACTTAATAGGTTAACCCCTAGCATATTTATTAGTAATTATTTTATTAATAAATAGCTGTGCTGATGACTCGCCGCGGGTAGATATACAAGGAATTCATTCATTTTTGTTCAAAGCTATATCTTCTCTTTACTTTGATTGTTAATAATTATTGCAATGAAACTTCTTTAGGCACGGCTTAAAAGTAACTGAAATCTTTTTTCGGACGGAAGTAACATTCGATGAAACGTTATATCCGTTCACGTAGTTTCTGCATTTATAATTTGAATTTCGAATGCGACACCAAGCCTGAAATATTTAGAATAACCAGTATTAGAAAACGCCAGATTTTATAACATGTAAATGCTCAGTCTTTATCAATCATTACTTTTTTAATAAAACCACTTGTGCCTGCGGCACTGCTTAGGTGGACTTAGAACAAATTCGCGTGTTTTATTTGGAGCAATTTCTCGTTCAATCATGGTTTTGACCTCGATTTATAATATTGAATTCCAACAAGGACTATTGATTTTCAATCGGTGGCAGTATTTGCAATAACGCCAAACAAAACAGTTTTACTTCAATTACACGCAAAGACTTCTCGCAATCATATTTTTTTTTTCATCTAAATCGCTGTTAAAATGTCTAAGTATTCTGCTCGCTACGTACATGCGAGCATTTAGACATTTTAACAGCGATTAAAGAAATAACTCTTGATATTAGATCATTCAACTTTTATATAAAAAAAATCTTTAATGTCTTGTTTAATCTGTAGCTAATGAGCAATACAGTATTAGTTAATGCGTAGTTTAAATTTATTATGTATTTTAATTACATGCACTTTTTTAAGATTCCATAATGGGTGTACATAAATTGGAGAAAATATTTGATTATAAGACAGTTCATTACAGTGCATATTTTCTCGTTCAATTTCATAATTGGATCATTCAATTTATTTTACTTATCTAATGTTAAATTGTTGGATTAAACTCTATTGTATTTAATTCAACAATTTCTTATCTATAACGAAAAGCAAATATATTATCTAATTCGATTAATATGAGTAAAATAAATATAAGCATTTTCATTTGAAAGAAGAAACTTCGTTACAATAAAAATGAAACATAGTACTTAAAAAATATATGAGTTCATATACAGTACCTTTATTTTATAGGGTATTGCATCACACTTGCAATAAATCATTATGGGTATAAAATGAATCCTATCGTCACTTATATCGGGCCCATCGCAATCTCGCTTGCGATTTAGTACAAAATCCTAAACCCGACCACAGTCATGTTCTCGATGTAAATTCCGATTTCAGCTTCAATACGCGCCTCGTTTTCGGCGTCGACCTCTTTCTCTATCTGGCCTCGTTACGGCTGCCGATTTCGGTATCCTTTTGGACATCGGTGTTAACAATATGACATTTGAACAATATAAGAATGAATTAGATTGTTTGATATTCATACAGGGGTTATTAGTTTATGTTTTAAGTAGCAGTGTCTTCTACGGGTGTCGGATGACAAAATTGACATATTGTATTGATATATTTGATAAAACGAGAGCATTGAACATTAGAAAATTACCATTAAAATAACACTATACTCGTCTAGTATCTGTGCGGCATAGCTGGTTCTAACTCACCACAGGCAGAGCCTTAAGACGTAAAGTTACCACGTAATGGAGTATTCATTACGAGGTAAATTTACGTCTTAAAGCTCTGCTTGTGCCCACGACACAGTGAGCGCGATTGATCAATGCGTAGATATATTCCACAACAATACAGTTTATTTTATTTAACTGTCAATTGTTTTTACATTGTGGTGTCATTTCGAAAATTGCATATCTTCATCACTATGGATTTAAGTCGTGAACATTTTTGTACTATGATTTTCTACGATTTGAAGTGTAAATTGACAGCTCAGCAGAGCCTCGATCGGCTTTGAACTGCTTTTAGCTATACAGCACCATGCAAGACGACTACTTATAACTGATTTGTAGAATGTAGAAAGTCTAAAAAAATAATACAAAATATATCAAATAAGTAAATGAATTTATTAAAGAAGTCGTAAACAAGTGAATATTTTATTAGCGACATCGTGTGGCGCACAGTACAACGCACGAAACTCTGCCGCTGTGAAGTTAATCACGAAAGTGTCGCAAAGGCTTATAACAGGAACGCAAGAGATAAGAAGGAAGAGTCGGGGAGCGTTGTATCTGCGCATTGCATCATTCGCAGGCAATTCGGAGCGGCAAGGTTTCGTGCATTGTACCACGAAACGAATTATTTATTTTGTGATTGTACTGTAGTCGTTATGCTCAAAATGCTCTCAGCGCTTTCAGCCGAGCACCTGCACTTTGATTACGCGTTTGTTTCCGCTTTGTTGGTTGCTCTTCTCAAGGCAGTTTTTACAGGATTTATTGATTATGATTATAACACGGATAAATAAAAAACATAAACTAAATCGAACTTTCGTTATGCTCATTCTTGTCTATTTCTTGCGTAAGGGTGAATTTATCTATTTTACCGAAAATATTGTTCGTTTTTTTTAACAATGCGTAGTTTTTTTCTTGTCGCTGGTGATGAAGGCTTTTCCATTTGATTTTTGAATAGTTTATGATTTATCTCTATTGGTTATTTACTTAGGTATACAAATTATTTTCGTAGCAATATTTCGTTTTATGAGTACAAAACCCATTTTGTCATTTTATTGAATTGGATTTTGACTGTGCGTCAAATTGTATTATAATCCAAAATAAAAAGTGTCGAACAGTTTTATTTAAAATTGTAACATATAATTTGTAATTTTTACCTCTAAAACTTTAAACCCTATTCATTAATTCCTGTTAAATTCTGTTGAAAATCTAATTGTACGTATATTTTTACTTATTGAATCATACAGTTGAAACAGCAATATGTTTCTGTTAATACAAAAATTGTGTGGGGACGTGGTATTGTCTTTTATGTACCGGTAAATTTCGTATATCCACAGGGATTCAGTTGAACGAACGCACGTAAAAAAGTTTGTGACTTTCGTAGGATTAACCCGCAAATACATCTTGTTTTTATTTCTAATATTGATATATTTTTTAAACTGTAATTAAAAGAAGAAATCCATCTATTTTTTATCTAATATGGGCCGTGTAAATTATAAAATTACTTTAAAATGTGTAACAATTTTTAGAAATAAAAACGAATTAAATGAAAAACTTACATAATTATGATAAAACTTATTTATTAGTTGATATAAATATTTGGAAAATCCAAAAGTGCACGACTCATTATGTTCATTCGTTTTTTGTTAATAACTATTAAACGACACAAATCAAGTTAACCATTTTCAATACCAATCTCCGGACAGTGGATCTCAAGCTATTAAAAAAAAAATGGATCAAATTAGTGAATTTTTACGCTCGCTATCGTGTCCGGAACGAAAAAAGTGTTGATTGACAGGAAATTTCTTTTGACTATTTTGATAGTTTTTCTAATTGTATTATGTTAAATCGATTTGAACCAGTGATAGAATTAATCTTCATTAAATTATCTATCAAATAGTGCACAGGTTAATAAAATTACATGAATTATTAATCGTGTTATTGATGAAAAAGTTACGAAATTGAGGAAAAAATTATTCGTTCGTAGAGCACTTCTTAATGCTTCGCATTATGAGTCGTGCAAAACGGCTCGCGAGCACTTCGAAGAATATTTACTACTTAATATGATATGCATGATAAAACATAGTTATAGTAACAAAGGAAATACATTTAAGTTTGGCAATTATCATATATTTTCCTCCATTTTATGCCATGTAGTATTTTTTCCATTATATTTAAACAGTTTTATCGAACTAATGACATTACAACACATATTTTTTTTTGTCAAAAAATACTTTAAAACTTGAAGATCTTTCGGATGATAATAATTATTACCGTTTGGTGACATATGTATAACATTGAAACTTTTTTTAAGGTTCCGGGGCAAAATGGCAAAAACGGAACCGTTAAAATTTCATTATGTTCGTCTGTCCGTTTGTCACAGGCGTTTTACTCAAAAACTATAGGATTTATTATGATGAAATTCGGAGTATAAGTGCCCTATATAAGCCGCTACGGTAAGGAAATTACAAAAATAAGTATTTCTTATTTTAACATAAAATAGTTCTTTTTATAGACGCTTCGAAGAAAAGTTGAGTTTTAATCTATACACGAAGACACGCCCAAGCGACGAAATAATGTTACATAATGATGTACAGTGACTGAGGTTAGCTCGAATGTAGCAGCAACGAGATAACAGTCACAGTTTTCGCAATAAGAAAATAATTATTCATTTCGATCGACCACCTCTAAACTGTGATCGATCGGCCTTCTCGAATAGAGCAGAGAGAGGCGGACGGCGCCGTTTTACGATAATCGCCTCTCGGCCGACGATATCTGTCGTAATGAGTCACTCGACTATCGGAATGCTACCGTTTCCTGAGGCATTTCTTTTATTTGGCGTCCGGTCCCATCGGCACAGACAACGTCACAGATACAACACTGGCACAGCGTTAGTCGAGCGAACTGCGAAATTTACGTAATTCGAAAGGAACGATCGCTTAATACACGATCGAAATGTATTATTTCTTTCCGATTGCATCGATTTCGAATCGATCGACGACCAGTTTCGATGTTTCAATGTTGTACTTATGATATCGGCTTGGATGTTAATAAAAGAAATCGTTATATAATTTCATAATAGTCGATTACTTAGTATTTTTCATTTCTAAGTGCAGAAAACGTTTCTTTGTATTTAAGAAAAGCCTTATTGGTGATGTTTCCGTGAAGAGAATTGTGCCAGTATCGGCAGTTAAAAATCGTCTTAGTAAAATTTACTACATTTTAGAGAGAAATGATAGATTATTTATCCCGAAATGTTCCAATGTCTACTCGCTGTCGAAATTTGAATTTTAAGACCTGTTAGTTGTAGAATGTATCGTGTGTTTCCTTTATTTGTTATTAAATATGTATTACATAAATCATATCTATAATTTACCGTATATAGTTATAAGAAATTTGATGAAATATTGATTTTACTTTCTCTTATTATACTGTTTAATTAAAATGAATCGATAAAAATTATTGTACTAGTAGGAATATAGTGGATGTTTTCAATATTTTTCTAAAATTGTATAATTGTCCAATTCGTGAAGATAATATCAAAAGAGTTTAAAATTTAAGTGCCCCAACCTAAAATAGAAATAGTTGAAATGGACGCTCAAGCAGTAGGTTAATAAAAACCTAACCCTTAAAGGAAAGACAGGACAAAACGCAATTAACCGATGAGGACAAGTTGCATGATATGCAGTTATGTATTGTTGCGTGAAAGGAGAAAAAAATAATTAAATAATCGTATAGTATGTTTATGTTCATTGTTGACTAAATTTAAATTCGTATTTGCTTAAGGTTTTTTATTAATTGAAATTCATAAAATTAAATCATGAAACTAATTAAGTTATTAGTTCACGTGCATGAATAGAAAAATGTACATATACATATATATATATAATACATTTTGACAATTAAAAAAACTTAGAACATCAAAATGGTCCAAAATAATAATGTAACGGAGCAATATTATTTATTTTAGGAGAAGATAAATATACTTTAGCTAGCCACTTTTTATAAACCAGGGTGAAATAAAAAAAACCAAAGACGAAAAACATATTTCACATCGCTTAATTATTTTCGTCACATTCCAATAATTAGTTTCGTATTATGTTCTCTGTGTACGCATGCGCAGGGGCGGCCACCAACTATGCGGATACGCGCGCTTCGCTGCGGCCTTCGAGGTCGTTCCGCGAGAGGCGGGTCGCGGTTATTGTACTAAAACACAACTCTATATAGATATGTACTACGTATATACTATATGCTTGCGGTTTCTCACGTACGTTCGCTATATAAACAAGTTGGCACACAAGGATGGTCTGAAAAAATAGTAAATCAAAAACCGGTCTACTTACGTAATATTTACTATTCCAATCTAGTTCATGCACGTATGAGGCTATACGAAAGGCTGTTGTTTTGTAGTCTAAATTGGGGTTAGAAACTCAAAATAGAAGAAATTCTCATTTATTTTATCTGCCGGAACTTGGCCGAACGAAAATAGGTGACCACTGTGCTTTAGCAGTGTGTTTTAATAGTTATAATTTTTCTGAATGCCTTATATGTTAGGTTTCTTGTACACGGTGAATATTGAATTAGGAAAAAACAGCACTACAGTTGTAAATAAAATTTTTGAATTGATATTTGAGTCTAAAAAGAATCTAATTGAAGGCTATAATATGCAAAAAATAAATCATTCATTTGTGTAAATAAAAATAATGGAAGTGTGTTTGTCCTCTATGCGTGCCTAATCCATTGAACCGATTAAAGCGAATACCTACTAGTATTTGTCACCGAGTTTGACCATGTATTTATATTATTGAATTGAACTATTATACCGATTCTAAAAATTCATTCGTTCGTAGAAAGCTACACTATACTTAGAGATATTGCCTATATTTTATTTTGATACTAACCCCCGGCTTCATTCAAGTCGGAATCAAAAACCGAAATTGAACACTCTTCTAGTGGCAAAATTGAAATTAAAAGCGGGACGGAGAGCAGAATCGAGAACGCGACCAGGATCAGATACGAAAGCGGAACTAAAACCGAAATTGAGAACGAAACTAAGATAAAAAATAATTATGGGGATGGGATCAGAATAAAAAGTGCGACTGGAATCGGAATCAAATACGAGACTGGGATTGAAAATTAACATCGATCGATATGAAAAAAGAAAAAAATCATACTACATGAAAGCATTAAGTACATGAGCAAGCAACCACAAGAAAGTGCAGAACAACGTCTGCTGCGCCAACTACTTACGATCATAAATTAACTTACACCCACAGAACATGGAGGGTATGGATACCAATGAATTCTCCTTAATTATTATATTTAAAAAGCGATCTCTTTTTCGACCATGATTCTGATGGTATCTTATTTTTATTTGAATTCCTTTTCACTCTCTGTTCTAAGCCCGATCTCGTCCTCGATTATAATCTTAGTTTTGAATTTGATTCCGATCTTAGTCACGCTCTGGAGTCCTATTCCTCTCTCTCTTCCGACAGCGATTCCACTCTGATTTGATCTAGATCTCTTTCTCAATCCTAGTCATTTGTTATATTCGTTATACACATGAACTTGCTTGAAATAGGAACCAAGTTTATATTGCTTACGTTTGGTTTTGAAAAAGGAAAAATGGGTTTGTCATTATAAGTCCAGCTCCCGTCATCGTAACGAAATAAATGTATGCCAGTTTTTAAGTTCCATTATTAGCTTTTAAGACAATAGGGTTCTCTAGGAGAAGAACGAATAATTTTTCATAGTGCTAGACACCATGGTATAGTTTTCAAATTTTCTTCAAAGTTAGTTTTTTAGTTTTTGAGTGATGTTCGACCAAACAAATGGACAGTTACAGTTTTATAATAGTAAAGATTAGAATAGGCTCGCTTAAGAAACGAACCATTAATTATACGCCTGCGATTGTTGCTTACGCAGACGGAAACTCTGTGGCCAACGGAGCACGAGATCTACCTACTATTTTAAGTATTGTCTTAATACTAGGATAATATGCACAAAAATATTGAATTTCAATTAGATAAATGCGATTGTTATGATATGAAAATGTAAGTTTGCTAACGTACCATGTACATATCACGCTCTGAATACACAAATGATATAGAACGCAATTGATACAATCAGAACAAAAGTGATATGGAGCAATCTCAGTCTAAAAACTTAGTAATTCGAGATTTGGGATGCTAAAGACGAGACAAACGATAGCTATTTTGATACAAACAGATTTCGAGTAGGTTTTCTGTGAAAATGATGAGGATCGAGATCGGCATTGTCTTGAACATGTTAAATTTACGTCACAGAAAGGAAAGCTACGGACGAAGCCGCAGCCTGCCGCTAGCGATGAGACATAGGAACTCCGTCTGCGAAGACGACACTATGAAGTTAAGTGGCCAATTGTCGTAAGCGAAGGGCCGTGAAGTGCCAACAAATTACGATTGTTACGTGAATCACGACGTCTGGCAGCTGCCACGTCATCACGTCCGCGTTATTTCTGTTCATCTGGGCACCGCCGAGGAACAGGCCTCGTGAATAGGATCGGATCCCACGGCGGCGGTCGACGCATGGGAAAACCGATGATTGCACGAAATTGAGCTTTTTTGAGTCGATTTCGATTATTGTTTAGAGTTGGTTTGATTTATACGGTTTTCCTGAAGATCATAAATCGTGATAGATAATGTAAAAAGTACTGAGTTTAGTGTGTTTGTTTTTTCATAGAAGGTTGTTTTACACGTAACCATATATTTGTTAGATTTTTTAGGTCTACGGAATTACGTATGGCAAATGTGTATATATATATACATCCATTCTAATAATAAAATATGCAATTCTGTGTGTTTGTCTGTTATGTTTTCGCACCTAAAATGCTGTTTCAATTTTTATAAAATTTGGTAGGGAGATAGTTTGACACCTGTGTGCTGATAGTCTTTTTGATTATTGGTTTGTTTTTCCTTTTGTATGTTTTTTTATGTGTATTCATATGTTTTTCATTGCGTATCAACAATACTCAATCAATAATAGTTAAACTGATTTTATTGAACTGTAGTGCACTAGTAAAACAATCAATTTTTAATTTATAGGCAATCGTCTGTTATTCTTTCTGTCTGTTTCTCTGTATGTTTAGTTATAGCTCGACAATGATTGAAACAAAATTTAAAATTTTTAAAAATTGATACAATCATTGTCACATACAATATAAGTCCTTGTTTATTTTTTTTATATCTTTATCTCTATCACTTCTTATAATTAGAACATTTGACGTAATTTATTTTATTTTAACTTATCTTCATGCTTATTATTTGTTTGTTTATAATCTAAAGCTAAAGTTAGAGTCAAATAGACAACTAACAATTGTCTTCTACTTTTTCTGCAATATTTGTACTACTGCACCGATTCTGAAAATTCTTTCACTTATAGAATATTGCACTGTCTCTAAATAAACAGCCCATATTCTATTTTGATACTACCATTTAGCTCGGTGTCGTACAAACATCAACCGTGACTTGCAGCGATAACGAAATTGAAAGCGGAACGGCGAGTAGAATCGAGCACAGAGACTGGGACCGAAATCGAAAACGGGACCGAGGTCAAAATCGAGTGTGGGAACAGAATTAGAATGAAGAACATGACCAGAATCGAAGTCGGGAACACTACTTGGATTAGAATTGAGAGCGGGACCGGGATTAAGGTGGCAGAATGATCGATTATTATAGAAATTAAGGCATTCTTCCACATCCACTTAATGGCTAACGTTAAGTCGTGAACTCAATTAATAAGATTTTAGTATCAAACAAAAAGCCTCCTTCCAAGTCCGTATTTTGGATTCCGCATTCGTTCCGGATTACTCTTAGGGTTTTGGTGGAAAATGACAGAAAATAATGAACAACTACGGAACCTTACACTTTGCGTGGCTCGACATGTACTTGTCGGTTTTTATATATTTCAAGTCCTTCATCATCATCATTATATGCATCTATTGATATCAATTTCAAACCCACTATTGCTGTTTATTTCGAACGAGAATTAAAATCCCTTTGAAAACAGCACTTTCAATTTTTCCAGAATTTTAAAAATTTTCGGACTACATTTACAATTTTTCTCTTTATATTTTTCCTTATCCTTTACCTTTTTCGAACTTTAACGAATATTTGAAAAATATAGTTGAGTTGCTTCAGCCGTTCTCGAGTTTTGCACTTAGCAAGCACATTTAGCGATTCGTTTTTATTTACATATATCTTTAAGTAAATATTCTAAAACATAACGTTTTAGGCGCAATATGATTTTATTTCCAATTTTCTAATATTGTTTCCCCATAAAAGAATACTTTGTCTTACGTCACTAAAAAGAAAAATTAACCTACAGCGCGCTCTAAGAAATATAACTTACAAACTACTACATTCAAAACTTTTACGAGATGAAGAGGATTGCATTACTCCATCTGGCCAGCTGAATTATCGGTGTTTCGTGTTACATACAATTACGCGGTGCGATTACGGGCGCAGGTCTGCGGGACAAGCGGAAGCACTAACGACGTAATGGGCACTCTCGCGGTTCCGCTCCGGCGACGGCGGCGCGGCGCTATTGGGACCCGCCGATCGCTGTCGATGCCGACGCGCTGCGGCGCCGGCGCCGATGTAAGAGACTGTCGTGACTGCATCGTCACGACGTGTGCAAAACCACCAAAGATGTAAAACCATCCAAAACGCACCTGTAAAACGCCTCGCGGACGCCTGTCATAAAATAAAATAAATAAAATAACTGCGCCTGAAATAAAATAACTGCCTTATCGAAAATGTCCGAAAATGATTCATACCGTCTTGATAGACCCTGAAAATTTTATATTTATCTATAAACTCACCTACCTAACTTGGCAAATCTTCAAAGGTTGCAATAAAGTTTATGTTGTTAATGAATGCTTGTCAAATTTGATCAGTGAGTTTATCAAGTCATACTGAATTTCTGTTTCTCAGACAATACAAGTAACATGTTAGCAAGTCCATAGTATTTACTGTTTCGGTCATTTAATTTAAGATATATACACATACACATATAAAGTACGTATACAGTTCATATCTCAAAAAAAAACATGTATATATATATATATATATATATTATAATATAAAACACGTGCCTGTAGTGAGAAACTAACTTTTATAATTTACTTATTTTTGTGCTGGATACTTATGTATCTTACAAAAAAATTATTAAATAAAAAATAATGTTAAACAACTACTTGTATTACCAATAGGAAGTAGATAATGGAAAACAAAGGTGATGGGAATATTAATTTGAATTTTTGTTTGGTATTCATTTTTATCATGACTAGAATTAGACTTTTGAACATAAGTCACAGTGAATACCCAAGACTGTGACTTTTGCATCCTCTTAGCTTATAAAGAAAATGATTGTACTTCAATTAATTAACGTTGGATACTATCTACTACTAACATCTTTATCTTATTCGAAAAAAAAAACACCTACGCAATTTAAAGAGTAGATATAAAGGGAGTCCAAAATGCCTTGAAAGGATTTTTGCATATATTTTGTATTATTAAATATTTATACGTGTATATATTTCATGGTAAGGGTCTGATGTGTTCCCTGTGAGAATTTGTATAAACAAGATAATATATTGTTGATTATTTATTGCTGTCATTGTTGTCTAGTTTTAGCGAATTACACTAATTACATTACATTGTTTGCTGCAATATAAATGCAAAATAAATATGACAAGAAAAGCCTTAACTAACGGACTTAATGACTCATCAACGTGAGCACAAAATCAAATAATTGCGAAATTCAAGCCCTAAAGGTGTAAAATGAGGATATAAAGTTTAAATATTATATACACATTTCGATTAGATACTTCGTAAAAGTACTCCTAGCTTTTGCTCACGGCTTTGCCTAGGTGCCTATAATTCTTTTTTTACGTACAAACTTCGTGGGAAACACAAAGGAATAAAATCCATTCTATATTCTGTTCCGTAACAAAAAACAATTTCGATAATTTTTCACATAAAATATAGGTTACTGATTTTTTTTTGTTTGTTTATCTATTTGGTTCCATAAACTTAGAAAATTTAAAAATAATTAATTTTATTATATTTTGTGAGCCATGCTTAATGTATGCTTTGCTTAGAAAAGGAGTAGTGCAGTGTGCGATAAGGATTGAGGGATGGGAGAGGGAAATATGGTGTGAGAGGTATGGATAAGGTGAGCAGTCGCTGTTCCATATGGGGCAAAAGCAAAACTAAGAGAGAATGTCAACCATACGATTGCAATTAAATGATTTATAATAATTGTTTAATGAAATTTATAGTAAATTAAAACGAACAATAAGGTTTTTGTACTATCTCTTGTAACTTATCTTATTATTTTGTGACGATGTTTAGTTATTTGTACCTCAATTATGCATAAGCGGCTGGATGGATTTGGATGTTCAGCACACATTGTATATGTGTGTGCTTCAATTTCTCTATTGTATTAGTTAACTGCTAGCTGTCAGTGTTAAAAATTAAATGTGTCAAAATATCGATATAAATTTGATAAAAAACAAAAATAAAGAAGATGAAGAATTAATCATATGTCCACTAGGGAGGAGCCGAGGGTAATAACTAGTCCCAAATAAAAACCATTTTTTTTTATAAAAGTGAAACACATTTCTTAATAGTAAAATGATTTCCATTATTATAGTCCATTTTGATTTGTTACTCTATCAGTTTTTTAAGCACAAAGGGGCCATTACTAGTGCTCTAAAGAACCAGTTACAATAAATTTAGAAACACTTACAGGATCTGTCAATATGAGTCAGGTCAATTTCGCATATTTCCTATTGTAATTCTCAGAAAGTTAGTTTTTTCTTCTTGCTTAATATATTTTTAGCACTTTAAATAATAGGTAAAAAAAAGTTTGTTCATATTTCTAGTCTGCAATAGCCACAGAATTCATAATATACAAGGACCCGATCCAATTTATTTTTCAAATGTTATTATACGGAACCCTCAGTGCGTCGATTTGACTTCCCCTTGACGGGGTTTTTTTTTCATGCAATACACGAAACGAAATCAAGCGCTGCGTGCTACTAAAAGCAAAAAAAGTGTTGTCATGATTGACAGATTCAGATTATCATCGCTAGTGCTGTTTTACCGCTCCACTTCATGAACCGATAAATCTATATTTTTGTAACGTATAAAATTTGTAATTGAAATTTCTACAAAAATTCTACAAAATTTTCCTTTGGTTTAATTTCCATTTCAAATCCTTATTTTCAAAAAAAGAATCGAAATTTACTGAAATCTACCCATTCGCTAAATTTATATTACTATGTAGTTAATAACACAGTGTTTTCGATCTTAATCTTTTTGATTTAATAAGGTTTTTATTTTGATTGATTTTTTTTTGTGTGCGAAAAGCATTGTTTTCTACTCTATTTTGGAAATTATTAATCGATGTTCCAGTAAAGTAAATGTATATGAGTCTAAAGAGTATGACACGTTTATAATCTTCAGTACTATTGTTGGGATACGTAATCGTAATAGTACCGCATATGGAATATATTTATTTAAAACGAAGGGTCAATAAACATTATGTAAATCCCTGTACTGTACATGGAGACTGGTAAGTGTGTAGATTATAGGTAATACTAAAGGTACATAAAAAACTACCGATGCGTTGTAGGTATAGATCAGACACTGAATCGTTGGGTAATTTTTTTGTCAATCATCAATCATAAATCAACGTTTAAAAGATCCTTCATCAGCCCACAACCATATTCAATCACCGTCATAGCCACTTCGATCCATCGTCGAATTAACATTAGCAGTTATTGTTTATTTCTCGTGATTGTTATCGGTGATGCTGTTTTTATGTAACTTTTAGGCTTCGCATTCAAAAGAAGATTTTTGAGACGAAAATAGTTATGACGCAACAATGGCCCGGTTTTTGGTCATTCCCCTCTTACTTCGATTAGAAATCAGGAACTGCTCCACAAAATTAGCGGCCAAGACAGTTGTTGGCCGTCGATCACTGTTGATTAAACTGAAATAATTTATATTTAACTGGCTTGTTATTTCCGTTTTAAAGTTGGCACTTCCAATATACGTATTTTTTTTTTATGAAAAAAATATAAATAAAAACTCTTGTTTATACAATTTTTAAGATATTTTTCTGTGACGGACACATATACGGGTGAGAGAATGACATTGACGAGGATCCGGCTTGAAATTTAATCCAGCAATATTAATAAGAACCAGGTTAACATTTCCTAGAATGGCGACACAAAAACTAACGGAATTATAATCTAACAACGAAATGTCCCGTAACGCGAAGCAAACGCCCACGCACAACCACAACCTGCAGCGATAAAATAGTCAGAACTACTACTATAGCGGGGTGGCGCAGCTATTCCGAAAATTCGTTCCACGTCCGCCACAGTTCGTCCCCATCTCGAGATATTAGGAATAAACCGGAAAGTTAAAATTAGCGACATCGTGGAATGAGTTTCAATTTGACGGTGTTTTTACCGCGCATGGTCGGCCGCGCCGCAAAGCCCTGTACGTGCTTCAAATTGTTCGCTTTTTGCTGAGCTGAGTGCAAATACACTTATTTTGTGGAATTACGATTAATTTTTTATTTTATTGTAGGTAAACTTACAATGAGTTTTTCTAAGGAAAACGTAAATAATTATGCTCAATCGAATGAGTCGTTTATATAATATGATTTTCGAATTTAGTCTCCTTGTCGAAAAAAAAAAATTGTTCGCTATTAAGAAACAATCGTATCAAACGATTTTAGTTTCATGCTTGGCTGGAGACTATGCATTTCTTTTTATTTTTTCTTCTTTCTGTAGAAAGCAGTTGTGATGACGTCATGAATTCCGTAAAGAAATTGACGAGAAACGACAATTTCATTTGAATTTGACATTTATATATGCATATATATATATATATATATATATATATATATATATATATATATATATATATATATATATATATATATATATATATGCTATATACATATGTAGATATGTTATTGCCCATCAGTTGAAGCACTTTTTTGAACATTGTTTTAAATAATTTTTAAAATCTAATGGGAAAAACTTAAGGCTAGGTCCAATTTCAAAGTAATCCTAAAACAGCACCTAATCAGAAATAAGATGGAATATTGTTTGATGCATTTGCTAGTAATGTTTTCGTTTCGCATAAGCAATTCTTACCAAATCATTTTCCTTGCAAGTTTTCCTTAAATTGCTTAAGTAGTAAAGAAACCACAAAATTGGCCAAATAACGTCAAAAAACAGTATTATTTACATGTTATTTCAGAAAAATAAGAAATCACTGGCGAAAAACCAGGAAACTTGGACATAAAACCATAGATATAATTATTTTCTTTTTTTAGGTGGAACACAATATTTTTCTATCAAAAATTTAACAGCATTGACAAGTTTATTCAATAAGCATGATGTACTTCTTTAGGTACACAATTTTTTTTTCTTTGTATATTTAAATTTCAATCGCCGAAGTCGAAAACGTAACATTTCATAGTTGAAAATTGAAATCAGATCCGAATAACTACAACCTAATAATTGTGCATGTACATTATAACCTATTAAATAATATTTTTAAATATGCGTAACGATTAATGATATATGTATTGCATTCGAAACAATATCCAAGTTTGACACGATAAAAATTTGTATAATCAATCGATCAGAGGAAGTTTCAAGTTAAGCGACGCCATAGAGACCAACTCGCACGTAGGAGCCATTAATTTGCTCGAGCCGCATTCACGGCGGACCGTCGCGTCACTTGCCTGCAAGTGACGTTCAATTACCTAATAAAAGAAAGAAAGACGTATTCCAATTGTATACAAACGACATATGAAACCAAATCGTGTTCAATATATTGACAATGAGGCTTTAAAAGAAATTTACAATTAAAATCTATGATTTGATAGAATTATATTTTTTTATTTTATGTATTTTAGTTGTAGGATACCGAGTTAAGTATGTGGTTTGTGCGCAAAATTTATGTATAGAATCAGTCAGCTAAACCGATTCGTACACGTAGAACTGTTATTAACTCAAATCAAAGTCTCCGTTAATCCCCTAAGCCGGTTATAAATCGTTAACTGAAATCGTATGTACGCGACTGGTGTGTGAATCGCACGTGACAAACAGATAACGAAAAGAGGACAACTTTCTCCAAAAAAAAAAATCAAGAACTACAAAGTAATAACAAGCGCTTAAAATGTAATAAACGGTTAAGTGAATTTGCACGGATGCGAATGTGTGCCAAAACATAGATTATCGTGTGAATTAATTACGTTATGGGATATTCGTCATTCCAATAACGCAGGCTCGTGCGATAATTTAATTGGGACTGTATTAAGAGCGTGGTCGGAATCGGAATCGTAAATGAGACCGGGAAAATCGTAAATTGAGAATGAGATCGAACTAATAATGGAATTTAAATTGAGAACAGGATCGAGATTGCGATTTATGACTGACAGCGACCCTGTTGTGTACAAAACATGAAATAATTTATTTTACGTGCGCACAGGCGAAGCAGCGGCCAAAAGCTACTTATAAGGCACAATTTAGAAAAAAAAACCGCTTCCTAAATAATTAAATAACCTCGGGAATAAGCCAAAATAAAACTAAAAATATGTAAATACATCACCGTATAAAATTATTGTTGAACATTGAAATAGATATACCGCTAAGGTAAAAAAATAATAAAATGACATTGTCAAATACAAGTTTATAAAATCTGACAATGTACGTAAATAAGTAAAAATAATGTCATTTTAGATAATTAACCCGATAGTATACCGGTGCGTTCCTGGTAGCCAGTTGACCAGTTAAAAAATGCTGGTTTTAATTGGTTTAGTTGAAAACAAACGCAAGATAAATTGTTAAAGGAAAGAAATGGCATTTAACTACCTAATAAGAGTAACATACTAGTTCGGGGAGCATTCCCGATTCGTTCCCCGTTGTTTTTGCGGCGCGCGCTAATAGGTACAGGTTCCGCGCTGGCTGGAAGTCCGTCCTGCGGTGTGGTGTTTTGTTGCGGGTTGATTGTCGGACGCCGCGTTCCGAACCTTTTCATTTCAATAATACTAGTTTCTGTCCGCGGCTCTATCCGCCTGGATATAGCACGGCTTCTTTCTTCTTTTAAGATTCATGTATTTTATATAATTTGTAGAAAAAATACTTTACAGCTATTATATATATATAGCAGCAGAATATCGCAAACACATGTTTAAATATAGTAATATATCAATTTTTATAGCGATCGGTTGAATTGTATAGAAATTGGTATGCTTTAGCGCCACCGGAAGAGAAGTTACAACAAAACGTTATAGCACAAAAACTTTCTTAATGCAAGAAAATTTTAACAAAAAAAAAATTGACTTCAAATAAAACCTTTTCAAAACAAATTAATGTGCATTAAAAAATAAAAAAATAATTTTGTATTTTTCTATAACTTAATAATCAATTTACTTTTTCTACTCATCAATATGTAGGAATGATCTACCTATGTGTTTACCACGCAAGAAAGTAGTTAGGCACCTACCCACTTCAAATTTAACCCAACACATACCTACGACTAACAAACAATAACAAAAATATTTTTTGGAGTTCTCCTAATTGAAATGAAGAATATTAGACTACTTCAAACTCAATCAAATTATTACGATAATATAATGTAGTTACAGTTATTGTTATTTTTGGAGTCGGTGTCAGCCAAGGAAACACTACAATATACCTAGCAATAGACACAAAAAAGGTCGGTTAAAAATACATATACGTGCCAATTTTCTTGGTAATCGGTCGAACGGTGTTGGAGTTTAGTGATAGCATGTATATAATTATATATTAAGATGTTGGAACCAAAATAATGATTTACGTCAATGTCATACATTTAGCTTTCTATGCTATGAGCCGTATAGCATAGAAAGCTAAATGCATGCGCATGGAAGCCGCAGATTTTGTGATTTTTGGCTAATTCTTTGCTGAAGTGAAAACTTCTTTAGCACCATTGTAATATGAGACTTGATGAAGCGAAAAAGCGACAGCAAAAAGAGACAAACACGCAATATATAGATGTATAAAATCTATAGATGTATAACATCTAATGTGAGATGAAATAGAATGTCTACAAGATAAAGAGATATGTGTGCTTGTGTGCGTTTATGGAAATTGAAAACATTGCATTTGCATAATAAAACGAAAAATAACTTTTAAACTGGATACCAATATACATATAAATAAATAAATGTACTTTAATCATTTCACTTCTCATACCGCAATCGTCTTATTTTCTTTGCAGTTTAATTTTCTGAAGGCTTCACTTCTAATGCGTGTAATCAGAAATATGCTGTTTTGTTTCCTTTTATTATGAATCCTTAGCGGAAACGGGTAAACTCTGGGTCAGTTGTGTATCTACGCGGACAACCCACCGCCGGTCATGCTTATGTAGTACATAAGGACGGTAGTGTATTTCTTTATGCGAGCCAGTCTCAAGAATCACCTGACCGATTTTGATCGAGTTCTTATGGATGTGGTTTTTATGCTCGTCTGACTAAGGGCATGAGGCATGAGGTTTGTTTTTTATCAGGAGATTTATGGATCCGAAAACGTAAGCCGTTACTTTATAAACACCTCGAAATTCATAACGGCACTTCAAAATTGTAGCGATCTTGTACGTATCTGCATTACATTGTAAATTGTACTCATGTAAGTAAAAGTCGTTTAAGATTTGAACAATATTTTCATAGTTTTCTTGAAAGTAGGACAGTCAAAAATGCAACAAAATTATATAATCTAAATTTAATCGATAAATTATAGCTAACTGCATAAGTAAATAAAAAATATTTTGTTATTGATTATTTTCTAATTTATTGATTGAAGCTTATATTGTAATAAAAAAAAATTATCAAGGTGCTCTAAGAATTAAAATACTGACGCAACATATGTGGGTTCGAATCCAAGCGTATCATTTTTTGGATGGTGAATACATTACCTACTTCTTTGTTGATTTAGTTATTTTTTAACTGTTTTTAATAATTTGTAAAAAGATATTAAAATTGCCTCAACACGCGTAACATCTGTCAGTTTACTGCATTAGGTATAGACGGTGTTTTTAAATGGCTTATGTTAATCGTGTTAACGAAAAGACCAGCAGTTCAAGTCAAATCCTTTCTAATCCGCTTTGCTCGACTAATTCTAATTATCGTATTAAACGCCGTCTGTTGTCTGACTTGTTTTGTAAAATTTTCAAAATGATACTGGCTAATAAATGTAGACGTTCAGTATTTATGAAGAATTGAGAATAAAAAAAGAAGATTAAAATTGATTCTTTGGTCACAGGGATCAAGATGTTGGTAACGTTCTAGTTAATCATAAAAAATATATATTTCTCTATAGAGGCGTAAGCTCTCATAGTATTTTTTTTTCAGGTTAGAAAGTTTGGTCCTTATACCTTCTACGCTGTACCGACGCGAATTAAGGACTGCCAAAGATCATTGTCACCAATGTGGTGACAACTTCCGGCATCGACGACTCAAAAAATTCACCAAAACACGGAGAAAGTGGTTACTATAATAATTTAATGTAAAAACGCATGAAACAATTTGTCCCTATATATGATAGGATTATATTCAGGTTATTTTCTGACCACAGATAATATCTACTCTCAAATAATAAGGAATTTGTATAGAGTTTATTTCTCATCTTGTAATACGTACAGCATCATCAATGAAACTTCAGTATTAAATCTTTCTGGAATAAAAAGGAAATGACATTAAATAACACATAAATACTTTCACCGACACGAGGCCCGACTCGAATTAAATGGTCAGCGATAAAAATTTACTATACCCTTATTTTACGATAGCGTAATAAAACAATTCGTGTTTATTTATGATTATCATAAACAAAGCAATAATCGAAATTTAACATTAATCGATGCTGTGTCGGTTTATTTTAAAATGCCCCAGCAGCGCGCAGACCCTACAGCGAAATACTGCGGAGTATTTCGCTTGCGGCTTTAAGAAAGTTGACCGTTTTCTTTAAATTATTTATCGCTGTAACACAATGTAATATTGAAATCAATGCGTTCAATACCCATTGCATACAATGTAACTGTCGCAAACATGAAAAAGGCCGCTACAGCTTCGAAGTGCTGTTATGTGTATCGCGTATGCGTAGTGAGTTTGTAAGCTTATAAAATACTAGCTTTCGTCTGTAGTTTCATAAATCTTCTTGTAAAAAAAAACCTCAAGCCTTAAGTTCTTGCTCATATGATAATATAAAAGACATCTGGAAAAAATCGATCAAAGTCGGTGGTTTTCGAGATTGAATTGCATAGAGAAATACAGTTAGTTCTTTATGTATATATAAAAATAGTGATGGCTTCGTCCGCAAAGACAGAACCGATCCAGAATTTGCTCGTAGCCGTTAAGAATTCATTATCAAACAAAAGATAAAAAGCACAAAATTTACACACACCTAAGCTAAGACGGGAGAAAAGCTATACTGCCCTTGCAACATCATAAAATATATATCTAAAATCCCGATAAAATTACCGTTTTGAATTTAATGTCTTTAGCTTCCTCATATCCTCATTTTCTAATGGTAATTAAGGAAACCTTCTCGTCCCCTTTTGCGTTCATCCGCCCGTCTGCTATCTTTTAAAAGGCTTCAATTTAACTACGAAGTAGTACAAAAATTTTACTAAAAAAATCCGTCATTTAAGGAAGTGAAATAAATGGTGGCGTATTGTTCGTTCTTACCTGACTGTACAAAGTGTAATGGTATAAAGTTCTATTTACAATTATTACGTCAAATATTTTCGTTGGACATGCATGGACAATTAAATATAAGCTACCTAAAAAAATATCTCGTAGGTAGAGATAACCTAGGAGAAATGACGGGCATATCTGAAATCGTAATCAGTTTTATGTTAAATATATCACTCAAAAGAGTTGATGTCTACAGACCACATCTCTCCAATGTTGGTAATTGTGTTTCGTCTAGAAAATAGTCGTAGGAGCTGTATTTAAAACGATAAACGTAGAATATTTTCACTTGTTATTTCTGTTTTCGAGTAATCGGAATCTTTCCTATTTTTTACTTTTGTGTGTGCATTGTTTTAATATTCTTATTCGACGTGGTAACGTCTTATAAATCGATGAACGCCGACTGCATGTGTGAAAAAAACATGACTCATTGTCGCGTTCCACCTGAGCCGAGCGTGCGAGCGAGAGCGCGGAACAAGCGATAGAGAGGCGTCTTAAGCGTTCGGCTTGTGACGCATCTAACTCTCTTCCACTCTAACGGTCGATGGAGTGGAATCAATTATCATTACTAGATGGTACATAATAATGATAATTCAGTAATAATAATCCAATCCAAGTCATGAAAGTATGCAATTTTTCATCGATGTTTTCTCATGACGTTATCACGTAAAATTATCGTCCGTAAACCGACTTTACAGACAACCGATTTTTTAGTGGAATGAAAATAAATAGCTGTAGGAACGGACACACATCTATTATAAACCCTATTCATGCCTCTTTAGTTATAAAGCAACCAAGTACCTACATAAAGATTGTACCGCCATGAAATAGAGAACAATTTTGTTATGAATATAAAACAATACGTCAATTCGTATAATTCCGCTTTTGTAATCAATTATCTGCTCATAATGAACACATAACGAACGTACATGAATCACGGCATTTGATCGTTTTTAAATTATGTACTTATCTGGCGTCTATCAATGTATTAATTCTTAGTATATTCTACTTGTAATGTTAATTCATATTCTTCTCGCGAGTTTCGCTGCCGAGTACAAATGTTTTCTTAGAAACGGAACTAAAGTACGTCTACACAAATTCGATTCCGGCTCGGGCGTTTGTCCCGAGCGCGTGAGTTATATGAGCATTTAGATGGTTTAGGTTTTAATTAAATACTTTCTAAAATATTTTTTAAATTTCACTATTTTACTACTATTTAATTTAATACTTAACGATTATTACTTTTATATTGGATAATAATGAACAATTAAACAAACCGATACGGTTATTCTGTACTAACCTAATGAACTTTATCACAGATTATTTTTTAATTTAAATGCGCACATCTCATAATGAATGACTATATCGTATTACATTACAAAACACTTTACGAAACTTCACTTTGAAAAAAAAACCGTCATTATGGCATGATTGCATTTAAGTTCTGTGAAATAATCAATCTCTAGTAGACAGATCAATACAAACAAAACATAATACTATTATTACAATATCTTTACTATTGCAAGCTTAATTGTGCAATTACGACACTTAACCTAAAGTGGCCTAAAGTGAAAACATTATACAGATATGACGGCGTCACTGAGAGAGAGCTGTAAACGGCGGCTCGTGCATTACTGTATTAATACATTATTTCGAAATATGGCTTCGTAATACAGCCTGACGTTTACGAAGGCTTTGACGTACGCCGGCGATGAGTAGGCGCTGTCGTATTAGAAATACTTTCTCGGTTCGAACGTACAACTTTCGTTTTCTTGTTTGACATAAAGCTTATGCTGCATCAACTCGGGGCGGAACCATTATGGTCACTTACTGGCCACTATTCTAGGGGCAGTACTTACTCGACTTATTCATCTATAATAATAGTAGAATTTTGAAGCTAACATTTAAGCTGTTTCAAATCGTTGTATCGATATCGTGCATTCCTTAGACATGCCCTATCATGTTTTATTTGCAGATTGTGGGGCTCGGACCTCCACGCCGACCTGGAGTGAGTTAGGAGCGATGAAGGGTCTTCGTCGACAATGTGGTGAATACGTGCAAAACCGACGGCTTAATTTATTTTAGGCAATAGAGTACATAGCGAGTGGTTTAATTTAAGTTAAAAAAAAGACTTATTGGTTAATTCATGTGATGTGGTAAGGGAGCGAACCCACATCGTTCTGATTTAAAAGCAACGCGATAAACCGTTGGCCACTTACGATCTACAATGTGTGGTGATCATACGATTGATTATAAACTTGAAAACTTTTTTTTATATTAACCACGCGTTCTTCGATTTGTAAATAAAAAAATGGAAATCAGACTGAAAACTGTAACTTCAAACTTAATTAAGCCACGTCACTTTTCATACTAATCGTCCGTAAGAAATCTTTTGTTATCCATGATAGGAGTTATGATAACAATTTCTATCTGCGGCGGCTTGTAGTAATGTCTGATCGGCCACAAAGAAATTTACTCTCAATCGCGACCGACATCGCTAGATTTTATTGATTATCTAGATCATCTAGATTTTATTGTCGATCTCGATTCTTATTACGGTTTCAACCCTGACTTCTATCCGACTACCGGCCTAACTGTCAAAAACCATTTAGATCTTTACTTTTTACATACAAACATAAAAAATAAACTAAACGCTATTTATATTGATAGTGCAACTAAAAATGCGAGCCATACAGTTTACTGCAGTTAGAAAAAAACTGATTTCTAATATTTACATTTTTTTGGTCAAATCTCTTACGTCTATATGATATTGACAAACGGTGTGCGTGGATTAATTTTTATGAGATCACAATTAACAGATCACCCTCCACTTCGTATTAGGCCGATGCGAACGTCTTCAAATTCAGAAACCTGCTAATTTGACATAAAATGTGAGAGAATGAGTTTTTCAGTAGAGATAGATCGTTGTTAAATAATGTGACGTCGAAAATGGATCACTTTATTGTACGTCTGTTCACTCACCTGTCACAGCCGTTTTGGAATGCTATAACTGTGAATAGCTACAATTGCAGTAAGTACAAGAACGAAAGAACTAAGAGGATTGGCAGCATGCAGTGAGGCGGACCGTAACATGACTGCACTTCACGCGAGGTCATCGGGACCGCATGTGTTGGTAGTGCTAATACTCCTAATGCTCTGGTACACGTGACTATCTATATTTTCCTGAAGATGTGCTGAATTGCTACGAAATACACATAGAAATTGTATCTAATTGATTGGCGGTTCAGATAAATAGGTAACTAATTCTTGCTTCGGTGTTCGATATCTGTCAATCGTCTTGAATCAACATTCATCTTGTTGGGTGAGGATTCGTAGTGGAAGAACAGATTCAAAGGTCAGTGGTGGGTTGTTTGCTGGATCTTACTTCATAGACAAGCGTGTAATCATTAATTTCCACGAAATAAAACCATATGCAATATAATAAAAAGTATTTTTCACAATATTTTTGAAGTGAAACTTTTTCATAGACGTATGAGAGAAATTTTCGTCGTCAAGTTATTCTGTTATGCCTTGTTTATTTCTAAAACTCAGTAGTGACGTGAAAAATAATATTTCAATAATAAGGTGATAGGCAAAAAAAAAAAAATAAAAGGATTTACTCTAATTCTAGTGGATTTGTAACAAAAGTAAGTAACTTTATCTTTTTTTCTAATACATCCAACACGTGATTATGGTATTTATTTTTTTTAGGTTGTTTCAGGTTAACCTAAGTTTTTGATTGTAAGTATCCGTAAATGTATATAATTTCATTAAACTTGCAATTATTACTTAATACTACTGTTAATCTAGTAAACATCAATTAAATATAAAAATAAGAAAATAATAATTTAAAAACAAACTGTACATAGTTAAAATGAAAACATAGAGAAGTACATTTTTTTTTTACGATATATAGAATTTATCTAGGAAAAATAATCCTCAAATATCAACAACAACATCCGGCATTACAATTAATGGAGTTTTTACTAGGTCACTAATTCCGTGGTATGTAAATCATATATTCCACATTTTAGTTACCATAAACCATTAATTACAAAAATATATGATAACGATATTATTATTATCATCGTAATAATAATTCTATCATAATTAAGGAAATACTATAAAATCCTAATAGCAATAATAAGGTGAAATAATTATATTATTTGTATGCATGCCCATGATATTAAAATAGCGTTAATTTAATACAAAATGATTTTTTTTGCTTAATCTTTATCTAATTTAGTTTTATTTAACCAATTTCTGTAATGTAAATTCGTAAATAGTGAATCATTTTTCGAAAATGATGTCATAAAGAAATTGCACTTCTTACGTGTGTACACTAATACACACACAATTTTTTTACAGATTGAGGCTTTTGCTAAAAATCCCAATGAGCAGACAATATTAATATGTTTAGGGTTCCGTACCTCAATAGGAAAAAAACAGAATCCTTATAGGATCACTTTGTTGTCCGTCCGTCTGTCAGTGAAGACCCTTTTTCTCAGAAACCCGTGAAGATATCAAGCTGAAATTCTTATCAAATACTCAGGTTTACTGTTAAGGTCTAAGCCAACGCATTCAAAAGATACTGCCGTTTATGACGCAAATTTCAGACAAGCGCAAGGGAATCAAAACCTGCAGGGTACTTTCCGTAAACTCAGAATTTTGAAATTTAGTACGAAGCAACGTCTTATATCATAGATAAAGGGAAAATTACGAAAACCATAAATTTTTAGTTACATCATAAAATATAAATATTTTCAATAATTTAAACTTATTACACCTTTCCTCATAAACGCGTAGAAGTATTAAATTGAAATTCATATCAAACACTCAGGTCTATAATACCTTTAAGTTGTAACAAAATCAAACTTCTAGGTCAACGCCATCAAGAGAAACAGCAATTTAAGTCATATATTTTGAAACTCGCAACTACTCGCAAGGGAATCAAAACCTACAGGGTACTTCCCGTGAACTCAGAAGCTTGAAATTTGGTACGAAGCAACGTTTTATAGCCTACATAAAGGAAAAATTTCGAAAACCTTAAACTTTTTGGTTACACCACATTATATTTTATTTGAATAATTGTAAACTTATTACCCTTTTCCTCAAGAATGTGTAGAGGTATCAAAATGGAATTCATATCTTATACTTACGTTAATTACCTTAAAGCTGTGAAAAAAAATAATTATAAAGATAAATGTAATTACCGCATTGACTGCTACTTATCTTTGTGTATGGGAAGGGGACAAAATTGTATCGCGTACGTACGTCGCAATTGGATGCCGTGACAGATGGATCATGTAAAAGATATTATTTAAATAACCCGGGCGCTGCAAACGGCCATTGTGAATGTAAGTGCATATAGATTACAATGTCAAATTAATGTTACAATACAATGCATAAATACAACAATATACATCAGCAACCTCAATAGGTATATTTCATGTTCTCGTCTGATTGTTGTGGGAGACTTCAATATCGATTTGAGAATGAATCCCCAGAATGGAATTTCTACATATTTTTCATCCATAAACATGGTTCCGTTAATAAACACTAGCACTACAAGTAGTACAACTATAGATAACGTTTTTCGAACTCCAATGTTCAGCGAGGTATTATTCATATCTTTTTCAGTCACCATTTACAGATCTGGTTCAAATTTAATACTTAATTAGTATTTTTGAAACAGATTTCTAAACAGTGATTAAAACACTTTGTAAGTAAAGAACTTTTGCAAGACTGCTGCTTGCGCCCTACACTAAACAGAAATACATGAGTATTTCTAGCCTTGACTAGTGTAGGTATTTCAGTTATATTATAAAATAAATGATATGTGTTAATATAAAATAGAAGAATACTGAAACGATAAAGTGAACTTTATTTTAAATTTACACTCCTCCAGCTTTTCACATTGTTATGTTATGGATTTCATTTTGCAATAAAAATAACATGATTATGACTCGATTGTCATGATGGGTGAACTTTTACTTATATACCTACAGGTTTGTAGGGAACCCTCGGTGCGCGAGTCCGACTCACACTTGGCCGGTTTTTTATGTGTGGTATAGTTTGTATATAATTTTTAAATATATTTATATAAATAGTATTATAATATAGTAAAAATATGCATACATTTACAACGGTGAATTTCAAACTCTCATTCGAATTAATTAACTGTTCACTTTTAAAGTTAAAAATTAAACACGTCAAAATAACGTTGTTTTAACTTCACAGCAGGCAGTTGTATAAGTTAGTCTTAAATATATTGACATTTATGACATAAAATTAATGTCACAAATACCAATGTCTCTGAGATTACAGATATTTTGACATGTTTAGTTTTAACTTTAACAGTTAGCAAATTAACTATTGCAAATGAGAGTTTGAAGTATACCGCTGTTGGTGTGGCAAACTAATCATGTAAACAAATATACATTTGAGACTGCAATTATTTTTGATATCCCTTCGATACTAGATGTACATTAAGAGTTTTTCATTTTAAAATAGGTTCCACATCGTAAACAATTTCATTAACACTACGACATTACAAGCTGTGATAGTGATAACGCATAGAAAAAAAACTGAGATGCCTTTTAATTCCAAAATTGGTTGAATCAACGAAGTTACAGATGTTGTTTTAGTTAATGGAAACGAACGCCGTTCCGTGACTTCCTTTTTAACGAGCGCCGTCGCGGGAAGGCGCCCGGGAGTTGGCGCGGGCGCAGCGAGAGGCTTTTGTTCCTCTGCTTTTGCGCTCTCCGAGTTCTAAACGGCCTCCCGTTACGGAGGACCTTTGACGGTATTCGGTTTCATTATTATTTAAACGAGCTTTGTACTTTTATTTGTATACGACGGGCTTTCTTTTCCTACTATCGCTGTGACCGGTTTAACGGTTCGTTGTTTTCTTTTTATATCAGTACTTTTATTAGGAACTGTTTCATAATTGAAATCCTAAGTTTAGAGTTTACGATCAAGAATTTTTAAAAATATTTTCTCTAATATGTCTATAAGACGGAAATTTCCCCAAACTATATTTGATTAATAATCAAAATCAAGTTAGCACGTTGATGATATCGATCTAAATTTTCGAACTGACAAAATTACAGTACTGATACGTACATCTGTATGCACACATGTAAATATTATATCTTCCGACATTATACCGTTTGCGGTAATTATTTATATACTTTAGTAAATGACGATAACTAATAAACGGAAAAAAATTAAAAAATTGGTTGCCTGTAAAGTCGGTATACGGCGAAAGTTTTACGTGACAACGACTTTGAATGGTAAAATCATTTTAATGTGAATATTCATTCGTATAGTAGGAAGAAGGATGAAATAATAGTAACAATTTAAAACATTTATTTATACAAAGAATTATATTTAAAACATTAATTTATACAAAGAATCTCGCACTGAATTTCATATTACAGACTTGAGACTTAGCGTACGGGCGCTACTTAGCATCGCTCGACTGACCGTGGACGAGCAAACAGGTGCAGCGGCGCTGGTTTCCGCATTGGGAACTCTTCGACGAAGAACAGCACAGACTTGAGACTTGGCGTACGGGCGCTACTTATCATCGCTCGACTGACCGTGGACGATAAAACGGTTCAGCGGCGCTGATTTCCGTGCACGGTGGAACTCTTTGACGAAGAGCGGCACAGACTTGAGACTTGGCGTGGCGCTGCTCATCATAGCTCGACTGACTGTGGACGAGAAACGGTTCAGCGGCGCTGGTTTCCGTGCACGGTGGAACTCGACGAAGAACGGTACAGACTTGAGACTTGGCGTATGGCGCTGCTCATCATCGCTCGACTGACTGTGGACGAGTAGATGCCCTAGTTTTATAAGTAGACTCGTTAAGAAAGACATGAGGCATTTCAACGAGAAAAGAAGAATGGACTGCATTAGATCAGAAAATCAGACATTAGAAAGGCTGGTGATGGACCTCATCAACTCTCAAAACTGTTACTGAAAAATTGCTCAAAGCAAAAATATGAAGAATGAAAAAAGAAAAAAGGAGTTTTCTTGTTTTTAGACGAGTGAACACCATCTACCACCATCACACCATCTCAATGCCTACAATAGAAGAGAAGTCGGTTCCCTAGTTACACATGGGCGACTCGTGTAAACAGAGCATCATCTATCACAACAGGAACAAAGAAGAACGGATCGCATTAGATTAGAGTGAATTAGAATTAAAATTCCTATTGATGAACTTCATCAATTTCCAGATGGATACTGAAAACCTTGCACGGAGTGAAGAACGCAGAGTTGACGAAAGAAATTAATTAAGAAAGGAGGATTTATTTTAAGAAGAGCTTGACACTACTTAACTTCTTTTTAAGATTTATGCAACAATAAGCTAATTATACTCGGAAGACACTCTTAAACAAGATATGAACTATTCATTACAACAAGGGCCATACAAGGGCCATAATGAATGGACTACATTAGCACAGAGCAAAAAAAAAAAAAGCTATGGATGAAATTATCAACTAGTAGAAATGGACACTGAAAACCTACACCACAAAAGGAAATAAAGAATGAGAGATTAAAGAAGATAAAATTAGGAAAGTTTTCTTTTAAGAAGAGTTCAAAACCACCTAATAGATATTGCTTTAAGATCAAAGACAAAGAATAAGTTGGACACTCTAGTTACATATGAGATAATTGCAAAGACAAGAATGAGCTATGACAGTAGTAAGTAACAAAATGGGCTGCACAAAATTAATAAGGTAATAGCTGAACTTTGTTGGTTCTAACTGAAACTAGAGATTACAAAGATTGTGGATGACCTTTACCAATTCTCAAAACGAACATTGAGATCTGCACTAAAGGAAGAAAAATAAGAATAAAAGATTAAAGGAAGAAGGAAATTAGGAATTAGGATTTCTTTCAAGCAAAAGCTCGACATCATCTGATGAGCACCGCAAGATGTACTACAACAGAAAGAAAAATTAGACATCCTAGTTACACATGAGAGCCTTGGGTGAGACCGAGCTATTACAACAGAAACCAAGAAGAAAAGGCGATTATAGTACAGAGCAAAGCAGAAACTTAAAGGCTGTCGATGACACTTGTCAAGTTCTTAACGGTCGCTAAAACTTCTTCACCAAGCTGAGAACATAAACAATGAAAAATCGACTGAAGAAAAATCCAGAAAGGATTTGTTTAAGAGCTCGACACCATCTACTCAACTCTGCTTTAAGTTCTTCTACAACAGAAAGTTATTCGCACTTGGGAGATTCGCATAACAAGACAGTAGTTTTACAACAGGAACCAAGAAGAATAAACGACATTAGCACAGACTACAGTAGAAATTAGAAAGGCTGCAGATGAACTGTTCCGACTCTCAGAAATGGACGTCAAAGCCTGCACCAACAAAGGAAACGAAGAACGAAGAGAAACAAAAGGAACATACCTTCCCACTATATTTATTGACACACTATAGTATCTATTACCTATCCCGAATCCAGTTTCTGGCTAAAGGTTGCACGAATACCGGCTGGCTCTACACTCCCGTCACTTCTAATCCAAGCTAGAACCTACACTCCCCCCGATATTTACGCTCCCTTCGGTGTATCGGGACTTGTCCCTTTCAGTCATTGCGACTGGCTGAAGGTTGAGCGATGATGATGATGATGATGAACAAAATTTTATTTTTACCTTTACACATACATACGTATTTATATACAAATATACATACAATAACTTGCAATACATTTGCAAGCTATGCACTAATTCTCTAGTGCTGCGCGCGCGGCAGACCGATCATAGTTGAGTGGGAGAGAGACGCAAGGCATTCGGCGGGCCTCTCTCGTTCGGTGACTCATCGTAACGTTACCGAGCGTTACACTTTTCATAAGTGACTCCCAGCCGCAACCTAATTTAAGACGTTGTCACGTCAAAAAAACTCGTTGTCTGTAAAGTCGGTTTACGGATGGTAGTTTGACGTGACAACGTCAAATATTACAATAATATAATATACAGAACGACATAAGGAGAAAAGTTAATTGTTTGTATTATCAATTAAATGAATGTTCATTATTTTTCAGTCAATTGTAACATCACCTGTCATTACTGCTCTCGCCGACCGAGGCTACTTTTTAAATAATAAATAATAAAAAAACAATAAGAGAAATATTAATGAAAAGATTAAACACATAAGCTTGAACAATGAGATTTTTAAATGCAAGAATTACTTACCATTATTGTCGCAATATTAAACACACGTGAAAATCACAATAACATTTTACTTCACTTTATAAACATTTGACGAAAACAGTTCTCGTGTATCTTTTGTGCTAGGCTGATCGTGTAGAGGGGAGATAGATGCAGCACGAAACGAACTGAGCCGACCACTCGAGCCTCGCTTGCGGAACGGGACATCGAGCGTAACGGGACAATGACGTCAACTTTTTCGTGTATGCAGCCCGTAATATCGAGTTATTAGACGTTGTCACGTCAAAAATTAAACTGTTGGAATTCCATTGATAACACACCACGAATTCCACAGTATATTATGGTATAGGAAATGACATAACAAATCACAACAGCGTACGTCCGCACCACTGCTCTCGGCTATGACGGCCGCGCGCCCGTGTCAAAACAACTCATGCGAGCATTATTGGCCTGCCGCCAAGTTTTTCGAAGGTCTCGTCGCCATCGATCGAAACCGAACAAAGTAACGAGTCATCCGCGCTAATGGGCGGGGACGTCTCTGCACCGGCGGCGCGTCGGCGCGGCCGGCCGGCGGGTCACGCGCAAACGCCGCGTCGACTTTGTGTCACATTGTGACCGCGCCACGCCGGGAAGGTCGCACGCGGCCGGTGGCGATGTACGCGCCCTGTCCCTGCCGATGTTTACGAGTTAAACGTCGTCTGCCTATTCGTTTTTGAAGAGTAACTAAGCAAGCGGATACCGCTGAAGTTGTTGACCTGAGATTTTGCACACAAAGTGGCCGTAACCCGGCCGACAGCGGGTGACGTACAAAATCAGAATGTCGTCC
Source organism: Eumeta japonica (assembly GCA_005406025.1). NCBI lineage: Eukaryota > Metazoa > Arthropoda > Insecta > Lepidoptera > Psychidae > Eumeta > Eumeta japonica. The sequence continues at coordinate 247,340 of BGZK01000273.1, forward strand.
GATTGCCTTTTCGTTTCTATTTTCTTTGAAGGAAAACTGTTCTTGTTCATATAGTGGTTGTATCTCCGTTTGAAAAATAAATCACACATAAAAGCGAAATATTGCTTTTATTGTTTGTCTGTTTGTTATAAAAAAATTAAGGGCAAAATTACCTAGTCCATCAACCTAAATTTTTCACCCAGAAAGTTAAGCACTAGATCGAAATCGGTATTGTGATCTGAATTAACTTAGATTAGACCGGAATTGCAACTCCAAACAAATTTATGTTTAAAAATAATAAAACCAGTCAATTGCGAGTTGAAATCGTACATATAGGATTCCGTATCTCCGTGCAATGTTTTAGAAATAGTTTGGTAAAAAATACACATTTTTTGTATGACGACCCTCTTTAATTTTTCACTTTTTTTTTTTTGTATTTGTTCTTATAGCAGCCATAGTAATAAATAATCGGTGAAAATTTCAAGTGTTTAGATCTATTACGGTTCAAGAGATAGAGTTCTGTGACAGATGGACGGACAGACAGTGGAGTTTCAGTTATAGAGTCCTGTTGGCAGCCTTTTGGTACGGAACCGAAATTGGTATCAGAACAGAAGGCGGACTAAAACGGGATATGAAATTAGAATCAGAATCCTAATCCAGATCGAGATCGGAATCGAAAACAAGGTCGAAACCAGAACCGCTACATGGATCCATTCAGGATTGAGAGCAGACTCCGATGTAGGATGAAAATACGATCAATATGTGATGAAGGAATATATTCTATTCCCGCCCATAAAAAGATCTTAATAAAATCTTATATTATGGCGAAATACAGTTGCATTAGCTTTAAATAGTGTTGAGTATTATTGTTACAATGTAGAACAATAAGCATTGACGACACAATACGTAATCCCTATTCTGATTACAAGTATTTTTACAACATAAAAAAAGGAAATAAAATATTGTCCTTGCATGCGCAGAATGATTTATTTGCTGCAACAGATCGCTCGCATTTATTTACGTGGCTCACAAGAAACAATGATCGATACAATAAATTATTATTATATTGCATTTAGTATATTGTCTCATGCATTTATATTAACGGTAGCAATGAGATCAATTTCCTTTGTCCTTGTTTTTCACGTTTTATATCAATTCTCGCAACACGTAGTCTTCTTAATAATTCATTAAACTCGGAGCTATCAGTTTTATTTTCTATTAAATCCACCAAATAAACATACCTAATATTGTCATACATTCGACAATTTAATCGCGATATACTAATTTTGTAAGGGTTAGATTTCTAAACGTAGCTCAACAAAATCTCAAGAAAATATTCTTGTCGTTCACAACGTCTTCTTGATCAGTTACTTCTAATATTCTTATGTTATCAGTATTTATTTAGTTCCATTCGAATTAGTAATAAAAAAAAATTCCATTGTTGTAGATTAAGTGTAATCATATATTTACAAGCATGTTAAGTGCATAAATCACATATGGTGTTTCATAAAGTGCGTTGGCTTGTAACTAATCGGTAGCCGTTGTAGCACACCGCTGCATCAGCGGGTTCGATTTCCACCACGCTTTCATCAGCTCCGATGAGCAGCTTTGATAAGTATTGGATGTACCGTGCGCGCCGGTTAATGCGACAAGCTATATGCCTCTTATTTATTATTCTTGTAACAAAGCACGGTCACCTTCATTATAAGCTGTAAATTACATTAACCGAGAAAATATTAAATAATATTTTTATAAGTCCATTTGTACGTAGGTTACTTAATTTATACGAAATACTACATTTTGATACTACTTTTTAAACGTACAAACTAGTAAATCATGGTAATAAGGTCATTTATTATTAACAACGATTTAATATTGCTTACTTTATTACTTATATTATTTTTTTGTAGAAATCTGTCGCCACTTTAGTTATTGATAATCTTTTTGTTGACAGTTTTTCAGATTTATTTTTGGCTTTCATGCCTGGTATCCATTATGTGTATTCTCTCAGCTATTTTAAGCCTTTCTTGATTCCACCTGTTTCTCTATTTGTTCTCTCAATGCGTTCAATCTCTGGGTTTTCCTATATTTCCTTATCAATGCTTAAATTTTTTTGGTAATTTTTGCTATGTTTTGACGGTTTGCTTTTCGTTTTTCAAGCATTGAATTCCTTTCTTCCATTAACTTTAGCATTCCTTTTGCTAATTTATTTTTTTTCTCTTCCCTGATAAGTCTTGATTTGTCTGAATTTATCACTCCTTTCTCTAGAACATCATACTTTTTTTGTATTGTTTCATGTTTTTCAGTTTTGTTTTAATATAGTTATTAATTACTTTAGGACATTGTAATTGTTATATTCGTTGTTGTGAAGATAATATGTTTTCTTGATCTATTATTTTTGCACAGTTCCTCTTACTATTCTATGGTCTGAATAAAAATTTAACTTATTCACTACATGAACGTACTGAAGATTTGTTTTTTTTCTTGAAGGTATAAAATCGATTTTATTTCTGTCTCTGCGATTTAGAGACATCCATGTCCATTTTCTTGACTTTGTTTTCTTATAGAAGCTATTCATTATTTTAAATTCATTTAAGAAAAATCTATGGGTTTGTCTCCGTTGTCTTTTCTGTTACCACTACTATAATCTCCTAAAATAAATTCATCTTTGCTCGATTTTTTGCCTACCTTGGCATTGAAGTATCCAATAAAGATTTTTTTTTCGTTTTTTGTACTAACTCTGTCAGTTCTTTCTGATGGATCGATCTTTTGCCTACCTTGCCATTGAAGTCTCCAACAAAGATTATTTTTTCCTTCGTCTTTTGTATTAGTTCTGTCACTTCTTTCTGATAGAACAAATACAAAACTTATCTTTCGCTACTTTTGTGTCTTGTTCTGTTAGTGCATGAATTTGTATAATCGACAAAGGCTGTTTAAAATGTAGTAGTATATGAAGTACGCAATTCTGTCTGATATTCCTTGCAAATTAATTATTTTGCTTTTTAAATGACTTTTAATTCTTTCTTCTGTCATTAGTGTTCTGACGTTTAGTGTGGCGAGATATATCTCGTTTTGTTATAATTTTTTTGGCATGAAGATGAATTTCTAGGGGATGATGGTCTAGCAATCCCACGGAGACCAGTCGGATTGGGGTTGTTCAATCTCCAGTTGCTGATATTTAGTTGCTACTTTGTTTGATTTAGTTTTGAGGTATTGGAGAAAGAGTTTGATTTAGGTCTCATAACGCAAAATACATTTCTCTTGTTTTCTTTTGTTAAAGTGCTGCTCGTTGACTTTTTCGCCTAATTTTGGTTTTCTGGAAAAGTCAATTGTTCTCTTTTCCTTTTTCCTTTGTTTACATTGCCGTTTATTACTATCGATGGATCATATTTTATAAATGCAATCGTTCTTTTTGCGCGTTCTTCTAGTACCTTTGGTTTTAATTCTCTTCTCTTTTTCAAGACTTCTTTAGGAAAATCTTTGGTGATGTAAACATTTTTTAGGCCTTTCTTCGCTCTTAGTATCCCTCTTCTCTTCCAATTATATGTAAAAGCAAGAAACACAGGTCTCCTCTTATTTTCTTAGTGAAAACCGATACGATGAATCTTTGAAACATCTTTTGCTTCTAATGCGATGTTGAGATCTATTGAAGAATATTTTGTATCTTCTGAAGCAAGTCCAATGAAGAATTCTCGTTTTCTTCCAAGGCAAATAATAAAATGTTGTTTTTCTTTTTCTAAATAATTGATCTTTTTTTCCAATATTTCTATTTTATTTTTCATAGTTTTATTTTATTTTATTCTATAAAAGTTTTAATTTTTCATTCATTTTCTCGAAAATAATATTTTTTTGCTTTTCCATTTCTAACTTCATTTGGTCGAAAAGTATTTTGTATTGTTCCTCCATTTGGTATTTTATTTCTCTTCGTACTGTGGCAATTTGACTTTACGTATCTTTACGGCCACACGCCACTTGATAGGAATGCCACTGTCAGTTGTTACTAACCGTTAGTATATATGTACTCGAAAATACTGAAGCACAAAATTATGATTTATATCTTCACTATTTTTATTCGCGGAAATATTTTGTATCATTGAATGTTTTTGTTTAACACAACAGTTGTACTCGTAGCGTTGATAAACTAGTGTTTCGTAATTTATTTCGTCGGACAAGTTGCAAGGAAATGTTTACTGTTCGGCAACCGGAAGCGGTATCAATATCAACGAAAACAATACTAACACAGATAAAGAAGTACAAAACATATGATGTTTTATTAAAAGAATGTCAGATCTGCACTAGCCCTATGCGAGTTGGGATTTAACATACCGTTGAAAGCTCTGCTAAATTATGTCGAGTAGTTTTGTTTCATAGCTAAAGCCAGTGACAAATAATAGATATTTAACTCTGATGATCATACAGAGAAACACTCACGGTGCAGAACATTACGATTCAAAGTCGCGTATCTGGCAGTCGCAGGCGGGCGGTCTAATCACGACGCTGTCATTTCTCAGATCGCGCTCATGGCATTTGACATTTTATATTGCATGCTACTTTCGGGATTCCGTAACTAAAACGTACAAAAGGGTCCCTTATGAAACTATTTTGATGTTTATTAGGTTTTCCGTTTGCTTGTCACGGACATTTTTTTCAAAGGCTAGGAATTATTGCCATCGATTTGAAATTTACAACAGTGGCAAAAATCATTTGCTTATACATTTATATGTAATGAAATAAATTTTATTCATTTTATTTTACTAAATCATATCTTGTCAAAAATTATAATTATCGAGGATATCGTATAAAATATAGTTACCTTTTTGTTCTACATCTGACTAAAATTATATATGATAGATCTTATAACAGAAAAAAATAAAACGGTCGTCTTATACCTATGTATGTACAGACCTAATATGTTTTTAAATATTACATTGTATGGAACCCTCAGTGAGTTAATTCGCACTCGACAGTTTTTTTTTAAGTGAGATGTCGCTTAAGAATTCTACATCGCGTTTCGTTCTCAATCCCAACTGACGCGAACAAATTTAATACGCCCCGGGATTAACAACGACTTTTAATTAGTTCATGTGGATAAATTTCACTGAATTTTTCTTAGTAACGACCCCTTCGGGGGCTGTACTTTTCGGGACCGACCCTTAAACCTTGCCGTTTTCTGTCGCAGTCGTTTCGGCGGGTGCGCTGGCGCGAATTGTCGGGAATGATGCATAGAGGAGTCGGCGTTGGCGTCATGCCAGGCGCCCTCTCCCGCCCCACCCTGCCAGCGGCAATACGGCCTCTAATTGAAGTCGATACTTCAGCAATGAACGGGTGGCGGGCGTCGAGCGCGCCGCCTCAGCGGTTGTTTGCCGTTGCGGCCGTGAGTCATGCCGGTTGCGTTAATGCACCACCCACCGAGATTACTTGCGGTGTCGTGCGAGGTCACGGACGAATTTAATATTTTCTGCGTTTCGATTGCCAAGTAAGGCAAATAAGGTTCGAGTCATTTCAATTAGACTAATAATTTAAATTGCCCTATCGTTATACTAACATGTAGATGCGTTTTAACATAGTAGGATATAGAATACAATGTTGTAAAAGGACCACATACGAAACTATGAAATAGTACGTTTACACACAAACTTAGCGCAGTAAGTATTTCGCATCGAACACAATATTCGGGGGAATATACAGAGAATGCACATTCTCTACACATATATGTGTATAAATTAGTGATTGATGTACATGATAAATTTCTGCAAGTGATTAATTTTCAAGTATCCGATCTATCGTATTTTACGCAACATTCTAGTAATATTTTAATCTATGCTTAATCTTGAAATCTCTTAAAGATATTACTCACGAAATTTCTAGCTCACTTTACAAATGACAAAAATAGTACATGGCTCTTCTTCCCCATGGATACTGTGACTATATTCCAAGAATGTATTTGTATCGAGTTCTTAGTAGTTTTTATAGTCAAACTTACGACACCCCAAAACGCGCTGCCAGATGTCCCGGCGGGCGACCGTCTATCTCCGCCTATGATAAAGGAGCTCTGTTGCGACTCAAAATAACAGTGTTTACGTGTTACGGCTACCCCGGAGAAATGATGTTACACGAATATGAAATAGCCGCACTGGGTGTGCGTCTCAGTTTTCTCTTTGTTCATTGCTTTAGGTTTACAAATATTTTTTATCAAACATCAGTACTCGGTTGGATGAAAAATATGCTAAAGATTTCCAAAGCCTAATAATATTGTCATTCTAATATTTCGTAAATTGTTATTATAATATGCTCGATTTTCTGAAATTACATTTCAATTGATTCCACAGACGGTAGCTAGCATTTTGCTTACATAAAAGTGATATATATATATATAACGATACATTTAACTCTTGCTTGCGACTTCTTCATGGGATACATAATAAGACTCTACTTGTGTTAAATTGAATTTAATTTGACCTTAATGATAACTTAATTTGAATACATACTAGTAAACCTTAAAAATCCCATCATCCCTTTCAGCGATTCTTGTAAATAGACAGACAGAATAATTCTAAAAACAATTATTTTGATTGTAGACCCGCTTAAATTGTCGACCCCAAATGGTTTAAAAAAATATTATATTTTGATGTTGCAATTTTATTGTTATAAAACTGAGATATCTGTAATATTCACATATTCTTCTAGATGAGTAGAGTTTTTCCTTTTTATATTATTCCAAGTGGTTACTATGCAAATGAGATATAAGTTTGATAAGGCCCCGAATCGATTTTATTGTCAAAACGATTCCATTTGGAGAGGATACGGAGCAAATGGAGATTTTAAGTTTTATGTAGCGATTTCATAATAAAATACACCTACAAGAGTCTCATTTATGAGTTACCTTTGAAAACCTACTAATACGACTTGTATTAAATGTTAATTTAATAAGAAGCCCTGGAAAAGGGACTAGAAAAAATTATATAAGTAAAATGAATGCACAAGATATAGTTTATGTTTCCAAAGTCGGCCTATTTTCAAGAGATAACCTTTTTACACAAGGGTTTTGGGACTCACCAACAGTTCATTTGTTTAAACTAGGTCGTGTTCATTGACACGATGTCTCTTATAGAAATTAAGAAGGGTGTCAAAATTTAAATACATTTAAACTAGAAAAGTAGTACAATTATCTATACGTATATAAGCGAAATACCACCGACTGACAGACTGACACATCAAGAGATTTTCTAAACTATAGATCCGATTGACTTGAAATTCGACATGGTTACTATTTTCGGGACGTAGACACTCATTAAAAATGGATTTTACGCAAATCCTGTCTAAAAAAATTGTCTAAACGGGCGGAGCCGCGGGCAAAAACTACTAGTAGATATTCACAGTACACAAATAATTGAAAATGTATGAAAACTTGTCAAAAAGTCTATTCATAGCGCAAATGTAATAATTATAATGATCATTATAAAAGTGAACCGTCTATTTTATTAAGTTGGTACTATTTAAGAACTATAAAACACTATGGAATTACTTCGCAATCACATAAAATGATTTTTGTTTGTATCATCTACATCTCTACATCTCTACCAAAGTATAGGCTAACACGTGCACCTCATACTGTGTGTGCTACACGCGGATAATCAGATAATGACGTAGTGAACAACCTCTAACAGTGACACGTGTAGCCAGAACGTATTCAGTTAAAGTCATAGCAGAACTGACTACACAATGTAGGGAACAATCGATAGGACGTCTCTTCATATGTTTACACCTGATAATCTTGTTCGCACAAATAGGTGTATGTTACAAATAGATGTTTTCGATCATTTAGAACGTCTTCAAGACTTTTTAGGGTTCCGTATCTCAAACTTTATAGGATTATTTCATTGTCCGTGTACCCGTCCGTCTGTCTGTCAGTCAAACCCTTCTGAGTATCGCATATAGTTATTAAATTGAAATTGATATAAAATATTGATGTTTGCTGTCGCTTGGAGCTGTAAAAAACCAAGCTTAAATGCGTTAAGAAATATTTATATTTTTGCCATTTCTGCCTTATATTTTAACACTTGTAAGTAAATCAAAACCTTTAAGATACATCCCGTTGACTTAGAAACATCAAAATTCAGCAAGAAGCCAGGTCCCACAGCATAAATAAAGGAAAAAATTTGAAATTTAATAATTTGTAGTTATATTCTTAAAAAATATATATTACTTTTCCATTACAAATTAGTATCTGTAGTTGGAGTATGGACCGTGATGTAGACTGATGTATAGGAGAATATTTTTTACCTTCCTATGAAAATTTAATATTTTCGAAATTTCTAAAATTTCTTTCCAAATATTTTTATATAAAAAAAATCGTAATTAAGTTTGTACAGAGCCCTATTCACAGTTGCGAGTGCAAGTGCCAGTCACATTTGTTCAGTGTACCTTTGTATCATAACTTTTAATCATTTTCAGGGTTCCGTATCTAAAGGGTACACCAGTATTCTTCGAGATATTTAAGGTCAATGGGAATCATTAAGCCTCCGCTGTTCGTCCGTGTCTTGGATAGCTGCATTTTTTGTACCGTGATAGATAGAGACTTGAAATTTTCACAAACTATACTTATACTATGAGCACTATATTAAAAATAATAAATAAAAAAATTAAAAGGCGTCCTCATACACAAAAAAAGCGTTTTTAGATGTTAATTTTATAAACTATTGTTAAATAAAAATAATTATGAAATAGTCTAATTAACACTTACAAGCGCTGTCCGACTCTACTTTTGTAACGTGACTTTGCAACTACTTACCGAAACCGCTGTCTTATTAATACCTGTCCTATGTCGGTGTGCTAGTATCAGTGATGCAGTGAGGCATGAGTATAACCCGGGATGAGTACGCCTTATGTTGATATTAAAAAAAAAAAACAGAAAAAGGCTCCCATTATCTCGGCATTCATTGCTCCGGCGCAGGTTAATTGCTTTTATCGTTCAACAGCCGCAGGTCGCGGCGGGGACACAGACCCGGCTGTGTTAATAAAGCTCCACGTGTATAAATTAGGACGCGTTGTTCTAACGGGGACGTCTGTTTGAACAGTCAACGCGGAACAGGATTAACGGGTACCGGCGCCGCGACTGCCGTCCGACCCCGGCTCCACTCGACGAAGCTTTGATTGGTTGATATAAGGTTCACGTTTGAAATAAGAATATTAAAAGAATAGTTACGATTTTTGAAGTGAAACTCTTTGGTTACGTCTAGTTTGTGTGGATTATCATATGATTTTAGCATTAAAAATCCTTTTTCAATCGCGTAGAAAATTTTGATTAAAAATGCTCATTTTCATTAAAAATGTGATGGGGAGTTAGCGTCCTCAATTGCTAAAATAGAAGAATTAATACGATATTAAAAATTATTTTATTCAAAGTACAACATTACTATAAAAAAATGTTAATAACTTATTTAAAATTAAAAAAAAAAAATACACTATCCTCCAATCTTTTTTCAGAATATTTTTCAAAGAATTTAGAATTTGTCGAAAACGAAAAAGATGTCAAAAGTTTGGGAAAATCCGTTCTAGAGTATTAAATGAACTATCTTTTCAGTACAAGCTCAAACGATAGATCGGATATTTAGTGCTACTTTTGTGGCTTTTTCAAACCAGATTTGGTTTAGATTTGATTAAATCTAAAATATTTTTATTTTGTTGCTAATAAAATTACACTTGAAATACGTCATTATGGCATTCTTTTGGTATTAACATTAACACCCCGTTTCGAATGCTAATTCATTTTTCGGTTTCGCTCAAAGATACATGATAGATAATCAATGAAACTAGTACATTTGAAGATTACATGAAACAGTCGAGCGGTTCAGTCCCATGGGTTTTTTTTTCGTTAATATATTCAGATACGATATAATAGCCCTACACCACTAAATACTACATATATTTTTAATGAAAGTTTTAAATTTATGAAACGGCAAATTTGGAATTTCAATTAGGATCTTATTATAAAAGCGCACACATTGCCCTTTAACTGATTTGTTAACTTTGCCAAGTCTGGTTTTATGAGCAGCACGGTCCTTCTTATGTCTAGTGTTAATATTAGAAATGTCGCTCATTTTTTTGAACGATTTTATATTTCTTTTGACATATACCAGGTTTTCGTATATATATTGTGACGGTACAGTTAAAATATTAATTTCTTTATTTTTTTCTCTGGGAGATGCTGTTGGTCTCAAGTTATAAATGGCACGAATAACCCGCTTCTACAGCACAAAAAATGTGTTTATATCGGCTGCATGACCCCATAATAAAATTCCATAGGCCATGAGACTATGAAATGAAACTACTTGCGGTGCTTTCATTTGTAAGCCACCGAATTCTTTTGACTGTGTATGCTGCAAAACTAAGCTTTTTCGCCAATTTCGTTATATGGAAATTGCACCATAACTTAGTATCTCGAGTCAGACCAAGAAATAGGGTCGTGTTCACAATATCCAGTATCTCGTCCCTAACTACTACGTTTGTGTCGACCAATTTGGTATTAGACAACGAAAATTTAATTATTTTTATTTTCTTGTCATATGTTCTTTTAATGAAGGTACTTTTTACAAAAATGTTTACGGTCCGATTACGTTAGCTCTTAATACAGTGTGGTACGGCATAACGGTAGCAATAACGGTAGTAATTGCAAAATATTATCGCAATGATAATAATACTTTAACAATGAAAATGCTTGTTCGAGGTCACAGATGTGTTTTCGCATCGCTCTCGAAATAATAATCAATATTATTATTTAATTAGCTATTAGTGTTATCAAAATAGAGTAATTAGCTTAGTTATCTCCTTAAGAACACAAAGTGTAAATATTTTCTCTACGCACTACACTACAATCACTACATAGTACAAAAGTGCTGCGCGTGAAGTGACGACGCGACGCCATTAAACACTTGAACTCTATTTACACACGTTTCATTAATTTCGAATAGTATATTTAGTTTGTGAATCTGTGATGTGCCCTGTTGTGCTGTGGCAGACCCAGATCGTCGCTATCAAGGAAATCCTGGTGAGATCGCTCCATTTACTCATTGTTTACCATAGGAAACGAATCTGACAGTATCTAACAAAAGGTGCAATAGCATATACACTTCTCTATAAATCGAGTTCCCACTCTTTACTAATAGAGAGTTCCTAATACTGCTTTACATATATACTATTCTTACACACCATAGAATATTACAGTCAAAACACTGAGTGCATTGTTATAATTTTAAACACTACCTTGTAATAATAAACATTAAGAAAAAAAAATAAAATAATAAAAAATAAAATAAATTGAACACTTAACTATTAAGCTAATTATATAAGTGCGTAAATGCATGCATACTTTTAGTTAATTATAGTTACAGATATCTATTGATTGTCATATTCAATTAATATTTATTGACAGCACATAATTAAAATTAAAACTGATTTATATATTATTGTTGTTACACATCACAAAACTATAGTAAAGATACTAACTGTATATTATAAAGACAGCTAGGAATATAGCTCTTAGGTTAAGACAGTATTAATAAGAAATAAGTGCAACAGAGTTGGGTCGGTTTAGAAACAAGAGTGTGTAAATTCCCACATACCTCTAACTTAATTGCAATCATACACAGTGATTACTGACTGATAATGAGTATGTAGAATAACCGTATACTATATACCATAATATATCAACAATACTGAATAACCTAGTATTATAAATAGTTATAAACTATAGGAAATAGAATCTTGAGGTATAACAATTACTAAAGGACATAGTTAATGGTCTACTTCTGTATAAGTGCATATTATGAATCGATCAGTAGTAGAACTGCTTCTCATAACTATAAGAGTCTATTAAGTTACCTAAGGAAGCATTATACCTAACAGTAAAATACAACAAACTGATTTGCAATATAACAATTAGAGTACTATTTTATTGGTCATAGGATGAAGTAGAAATAAAAAATTAATACATTATATGATTCATATCATTATATGATACATATCATTATATGATACAAACATCTCGAGCTGACTGATAGTAAGTAATTATTAAGTATTATACAAATAGTAAGTACTAATAGATAACTTTTGATAATACCACAGGACAAGAACAGTTGGTACATATATACACGTTTGATAATAATCCCTACAATATACCTATTATCCAGTAGGAGACTGAGAAATCAGAAATTGTTTTTGTCATTCGAAATATACACTGGTAAATTTGTTAATTTTATAACAGGATTACCACAACAAATAATAAGTCACTGTGCTGTAATTACAAAACAGCATAAGATATATATTATTGTCAAATATTTGTAGTGATTAACACTACAAACTGAACGATACTACATCTACTATAAAGATTATTATCAATCATTAGAGGGCGAAGTGATTAGTAAGTTATATTAGTAACAGCAAAAAAATAGGAATATTATTAAACACTGAATCAGCTATCAATTGACTAACAATACAGACTCCTAAGAAACTGCAAAGAGACCTGATAATTAATATATTGTACATCTAAATTGCTAGAAATTTTTAGTTTCAAGTTTCAAGAACTAGGAAACCATAACCCACAATGGAAGAATACACAATCATAAAAATAAAAGGAGACGGTAACTGTCTATACAGAGCAATAGCACACCAAATAAATAAGCTGTTTGGGCTAACATTCGATCATAAAATGGTTCGAAAAGACTTGGCCAAATTTGTTCAAGAAAATCAAAATGACCAGAGAATCAGGTTAGCTCTCATAAATAACATAGCAGATGAAGAGCTTCCAAACCAAACATTGGAGGAAAAAATTGAAACATATATTAAAAAACAATTTACTGATGGATTTTGGGGCGGTGAAGACATCCTAATTGCAGCTGCGGAATATTACCTAGTCAATGTCCATATAATTCAGGAAAATACTAATAGAATTACATACTGCCCCCTCGGGCCACCAGTGCAAGGGAACATATACTTATTATTTTCAGGGAATCACTATGACAGCATCGTCACTCTACAGACCCAAGATCGCTACGATAGCCAAAATACTCAAAAGAGTCCACAGTCGAGCAACAGACCGAGCCAGATAGCATCCCTGCCGACAACATATAGAACTGCTCTTGCAATATATGAAGACTGGGGACTAGGTATGGACACAAAAGCAATAAGAAGTTCACCGATCCAACTAAAAGAAAAATACCCTGTCACAAATTGATCGTAGGCACATGGAATGTAAGAGGCTGTGCAACACTTGATAAGAAGAAATTAATTGATCGACAATTACACCACTTAAAAGTTACGATTGCAGGAATACAGGAGACTCACATGACAAGTGGTTCATTTACATCTGAGCACTACATCTGGATACTAAGTGGTGGAAAAAGGCACAAGAAACAAGGGGTGGGCATAATCATCAGGAAAAATGCGATATCCAGAATTATTAAAATCCAAAGGAAAAGCAATAGCGTATTAGGTGTTCATTTGGAACTGAATTCTGAACCACATTCTTATCATACAGATTGGCTCATTATAACAGCGCACATCCCACAGTGGTCAACTGAAAACTCTCTGTCTCATCATTTTACAGATTGCCTCACTAATAAGAAACAAATGCCCAGATTCAAAGCTATTGCTCCTTGGAGATTTCAATGCACACATTGGTCGAGATGATAACCGAGGTACAAAAACTCGTAGTCGGCTACAATCTATTTCACCCACTTCAAATCACCTGGGCTCCTTTCTACTTGACTTTTGCGAACAACACAACCTGGTGATCAGTAGCACGTGGGGTCGCAGATCATGCAAGGTAACTTGGCGCTCTGGACAAAGGTCATCACAAATTGACCATATCATCACAGAATCATACAATGGCGCCAAATTCGAATACATAAAGGCTACTGGACAAATAAAGCTAACTCTGATCACAAAATCATCTTCGGAGAAATAACGAAAATGGCTAAAATAAATACGCCACCGAATAATAGAAAGCGCGCATCCAGAGAAAAATAATCCATCAACCTACCGTTTTGGAACTTCGACTATACGCTCTTAAACCAAGACAGCATATCAAAAATATGGAAAAAGCGTTGAAGATAAAGTCTTGACTGCACTATATCAGCAAGGGCAGAACCCACTTGATTGGAACCAGCTCAATGAGATACTAAGATCATCGGTTAGAGAACACTTGAAGTTCAACAAAATAAATCGAAAACCAGCAGACTCGCTCTAGCAAAATTTATGAAGGCAAAATTTTGGAAGAACAGGTCTCCCAAAGATCCTGCCACGATACAGAACTTCAAGGACGCCAGGAAAGAACTACTGGACCTACAAGAAAAAGAGGATGAAGAGAAATGTCAACACTTTTTCGCACAGATGCACAAAGTTCGTAGATCCCAACGAATGAAAATGACATATGAATTTCTTAGAACTTTCAAGAAGCAGACTGGAAGAAAACAGCCAAAACGGTTTATACCCATATCTACATGGATTTACGAACTGCACAAAGTCAAAGGCCCAGAGTTCAGAATTTCACAAAGTGACAAAAAAGCAATTAAATCACCGTCTACCGACACCATCAACAACATCATCAAACAAATGAAAAAACGGCACAGTACCAGGCCCGGATCAAATGGTTATTGAACTATACCAGCATGCGCCAGAAGTATTTGTAAAACAAGTTACAAAATCATCGGAAAAGCATGTGAAAACAACTCCTTTCCGCAAGAATGGGTGGAAACAATTCAAATTCAATCCCCAAGAGGCTAGACCACAATCCGTGAACGATTATAGAAAGATATCAATCTGCAACGCAGGCTACAGAATTTATGCCACTTACCTCTTAAAACTATTAGATGAAGAAATCGAGACTATGGGCAATTATCAAGCGGCCTTTATGAGGTACAGATCGACGGACAATCACATATTTGTAGTTAGACGAATTCTGGATGAAAAATGGAAGGCAGGTAAGCCCGCGTATGTACTGCAACTCGACATTGAAAAAGCATTTGATTCGGTAGACTTTTGTGCTCTATATGATATTCTGAGAACAAGGGTCAATACTACTTTAGCCAACAGAATCATGTCTTGTCTCAAAGAACATACGTCAATCCTATGGTTTGGACAAAACCCAAAGTATCACCAAAGGAAAAGGGTCAAACAAGGATGTCCACTCTCACCTCGGCTTTTACCATTGTGTTGGACGACGTTTTAAGAACTCTAGAGGAGTTAGTCAGTGAAGTAAGATTGGATCAGGATGCAGAAATTAATCTCCCCGTCATATTATCATTCGCAGACGATATTATCATTATAGGTGATAGTACCACAGTTCTCACTAATATAATGAAGAACTTAAAAGAACTCCTAATTTCAGTGGGCTTAAAACTAAATGAAACTAAGACAAAGATGCTAGTCAGAGATCCAATCAACAAGAGCATAGCCAAACAAACACAGGAAATAAATGGAGTCTAATCACTCCCGTGGACACCATTAAATATCTGGGTACGTACCTGACCTCAGAGCTGAGTCGAAGAGACACGATAAAGGCAAGATGTAAACAGGCAATCCCAATGCGAAAGGTCTCATTCCCTTCATCAAGAAGACCAAAATGCACTGGAAAATCGCCAAGTTAATTTACAAAATGGTAATTTCTCCTCCATGACATACTGAACGTAGTAGCATTAACCAAATCAAATAGAACAAGACTGAGACAGTACAAGAGAGATTCTGAAAGATATGTTACAAGCCGCAAGAAATCAACCTAAACTAAAAACACAATCCTCGAAGGAAAAAATCACCAAAATCATCAAGGTTAGAAGAATATGTTACTACGGTCATCTACTAAGAAGAGACCAACCCACATACTCTGCTCTAAGATATACTACAACAGAGAGAAAAGTTGGACGTCCTATTTATACATGGGAAGACTCGCTTCGACAAGATCTCAATTATCACAATAGGAACCAAGAGGAATGGGACACATTAGCTCAGAACAAAATGGAAATGAAAAAGCCGCGGATGAACTATACCAACTCCCAGAAACGGACACCGAAAGCTCTGCACCGAGTGAAGAAAATGAAGAATAGAAGACTAACGGGAAAACAAACTTACTCCAGATTTCTTATACATACAAACGCTACTACAATGGGAACTAAGAAGAACAAAGCAAATTAAAGATTAGGAAGGTTGTGGACGAATTATACCAACTCTCTAGCACCAAAGTTTATCTAAGCAAAGAATGAAGTATGAAGATTAACTGAAGAAACAAACTTTAAGAAAAAGGCTATCTTAGAACACACATGACTTATCACAACAAAACTAAAGGGAATAGGCCACATTAGCAATGAGC
Organism: Eumeta japonica; assembly: GCA_005406025.1. Lineage (NCBI taxonomy): Eukaryota > Metazoa > Arthropoda > Insecta > Lepidoptera > Psychidae > Eumeta > Eumeta japonica. The sequence continues at coordinate 263,679 of BGZK01000273.1, forward strand.
AACGTAGAAACTAAAAGATTACGGACGAACCACCAACATCCAGAAGCAAACACTGAAAGCTCTACACCAAGCAAAGAAAACGGAGAACGGAAGACAAATGGAAGAAACTTGCCTACTGTATTTATTGACACATTATAGTATCTATTACCCATCCTTAATCCAGTTTCTGGCTAAAGGTTGCACGAATACCGGCTGGCTCTACAAACTCCCGTCACTCCTAATCCAGAATAGAATCTACACTCCCCCCGATATTTACGCTCCCTTCGGTGTATCGGGACTTGTCCCTTTCAGTCATTGCGACTGGCTGAAGGTCGAGCGATGATGATGATGATGATGAATGAAAATGCTTGTTCGATCGCCTCAGTAGGCATCACATTTACAGCGAAAATGTGAATTCGCTCTGGTGTCGTGAGCTAAATAAATGAATGAAACGCCCAAAGATGCATATGGATAAGGAGTACAATACGATAAAAAGTATTTTAAAAAGTTTTATGGTTTTTTCAGAAAACAGAAAAAAACACTAAAAATGAATGAAGGAATTTTAGGAGGTTCCTGAAGCGCATTTTTACACGTTTTTAAATTTTTCTCTTATATGTTTCTTATTTTTATATTGAAGATTGAGTCAATATCTGAGTCAAGATTGAGTCAATAGCTCGCTTTAATTTTTGGGAAATAATCTCTTTTTTTAAATTGGCCGTTTCGCGATTTACGACTTGCGTAGAATGTGAACAATACTGGTTTATAATGATAAATAAAGTTAATTTTTACATATAAACAGACCTTTTTTTGAAACTTTTAAAAAACAATATATTTATTTTTAATATTATGGTTGACTTTTATTTGTTTAATATCATTCCGTTTTTATTGAGTTAATTTACAATGAACCCGAAAGTCTTGTAAAGCAAGATATCTGTGATATTTTTTATTTCCAAAAACTTAAAATAAGCTTAGAAGTATAGGATTTGCAAGATCCGATGCATGGTGAACGCTTTCCAAAGGCCATTACAAACGTCTCTAAGGAGACTCGGCAAACAACATTTTACAGTGGTTTTAAAAGATATGAGGTGTGTAGATAGTGAGAATACTTTGAAAAAGAAAAAAAATATATCATAAACATAATATGCGGTGTCAATAATGAAGATGCAGAGGTTTATGGTATTGCCCACGTATCTCTTGGAGCCATAAAAGTCAGCTTGAAATTCAGTACTGAGAGACGGAAGGAATCACGGCCTAATAAAAGAAGCGTCGACAGGAGCTATAAATTTTCTTGCGCCGTTTGTTTGACCGAAAGCACGAGGGTCGATGGAAATAGGCAAGCCGGTGAAGTGTGCCGGAATTCGGTACGGAATTTCCGATAATTTTTTCGTTTTATCTAGTGGATTCTTCCTCTTTTTCTTGTAACCTTTACCGTTCCGTCACAATTTTCTTGGTGCATTCATTTCTGTAACATTGGTGATTTTCGATTAATTTTTTTGAGATGATGAAAGTTATTTTTACGTCATTGTAACATAATTAAATTTATATTTCTGATTTTGTTGTTTAAAACCAAATGTTGACCGTGTTTTTAAATAAATAGATATAATGTAGGTTTACCTCAACAGCTCCACCCACGTGGACATAGAATAAATTTCTACTTCTTTTATGTCGATCGAACGCGCTGTCAATGATCCCATCTTTTTACTGCTTTCGATTTCAGTCCTGGCCTCGTTTTTGATACAGATTCTAGTCTCAATTTACATTCAGATTTTGTTCAAAATAAATATAATGCAAAAAAAAAAAAAGAAAAGGAAGGTATAAAATATGTCCTATGGGGCACAAACAACTATTGCCATATAAAATTGCATCAAATTCTATCCAGCAGCTTTTATGAAATTAGCGAACAAATGCGCAGATAGACAGACTGAGAAAAATTCTAATAACAACCTTAAAGAAAGGACAAGCGATCTGGCGTTTATAGGTTTATAGCGTAAGTGGAAAAGCTGACTTCACAGGTTTTAAGATTACTTATTTCATTTACAGTACGTTGTGCATTCTAAAGTTGTAATTACTTCCTCAACTTATTTACTTCTTATATTTCTTCCTAAGAGTCGAAGCCGGCTGCGCGTCGGCGGCGCCCGCGCCGGAGCGCCTTGACCGCGCGCGCCCGCTGCGGGAAGCGAATGGGCCTTGACATCGTGACCATTTTGTTCCGTACGATTTAATATCTTTTCTCACTCAAATGTATTGTTATGCCTAACTCTTTTCGCGCGCTGATGGTGGTCGGATAAGCGTAGTGAAACGAACAGAATTAACCGCAGTGTCGATTTCAACAGAATGCTTTAGGTGTTTTCAAAACTTGTTATGTTAAAAACTTTCGTGGTCTTTAGTATGTAGATTGATTGGACGTAATCGAGAAGGTTTTCATTGAAATATTTTCGCTGCAATATAAATAAAATTTGGCAAAAATCTTTGGAAAAATAGTATGTTTTTGTATGATAGTTTACTATTCCAGATGAATACTTGTAAAGGGAGTATGCAATATTGTATAGTTCACAGTCATTGCAGTATCCAGTTTTGCACAACTAGCTATACAAAATGCTGCATTAATGATCGTCGTTCAAAACAGACGCTATAAGAAATATAACTTTTATTTGGCCTTAAATCAACAATGCTGTCAGTATCTTTCGTAAAATACTCTCTCAAACAGTATTTTTTTTTTAAATTTGTCGATTATCGATTTGATGTTTGAATGCTTTATAATTTTCAATGTAAAGTAAAATAAAGTGAGTGTCCGCGCCCCCTGGTGGACGTGCCGTGATTATTAAACGATTCGCCTCTATAAATTATACAGTAACCACGGGGCACGTACGTCAAGTACTGCGGGACTGTTGCCAGCTCGTGACGCTGACTTTTAGATGACTGATTTTTGTTGTAATTTCTCATTGCAAATGTACCGTTCATCGATTAGAATAGTGTTTCATTACTTTGTGTACTCAATAATGGACGAAGATTTTCAAGAAATGTACTTTAAAGTGATTAAATCATATTTGCATCAAAGTTTGTCTGACTTTTCGTAGTGAAGTTGACATACAAATTTCAATACTATACTGTAAGAAGGAAATACGTTTTTCGGTCTATTGAAAACTAATTTTAAGCATGTGTCTAAAATGAGTTTTCAAGAGACCGAAAGAAGCACATGTGCACAAATTATGTTTTCACTTAATTATTATGTGGACTTTTTCCGATGAAATTTATAATCAGAGCGTTTGATGTTTTCTAATAAAACATACCTATTTATAGGCTAGTTTTGTAAATAATTTGCCCGAAAGTGTCGTTGTTTCGTTGTCGTGTTTATACATAGTCCCCAAAAAATTTTATCTCTTGCTTTGATTGAGTTATTCGTTAAGTTTATTGTTAATTTCACCCATAATACGAATGCAGCCTGAATTGTAAAAACTGGTCAAGAGCATTTCAGACTATGCTCATTATAAGGTTCCGAAGCCATTGTTACAAAAGAAATGCACAATAGATGAAAAAAGTATGTTGTTACACTTTTCTGTTTTTTCCGCACAGAATAGGTATAAGAAGTTTAGCCGTTTCTAGCTAGAAAAATAAGTGGGTATGTGGCTATAAATATTAAACTTTTGTAAACTAAAGAGCCTCAGTAAAAGAGCGTATATTCATGGAACTTATGTCTTTTTGTTGAGGAGCTCAGTTTTTCAGCAAGAATTCAAAAAAGTATATCCGATGTTCAAAATAATTTTCTTTGAAAGTATTTGTTGTTTTTTTTAAATTTTTTTCAAAGTTTTTATTTTGAAAGTTTAGAGAATAATGGGAGGGGGGACAAAAAATTTGTTACTTTCGGAGTGATTATTTCCGAAATTAGTGACGTAATCAGAAATATTGCTTAAAAACCTTAAATTGTTTTTAAAAGAATTGTCGAAGTATGTGCTATGCGTGATATTTGCTGCAAATATCTTTTTCAGTTTCTGTTACATGTATGGAATGCCCCCTCCTCCATAGATATATATATTTTGTTATTAAGTGTTATGTTATTTAGTTACCTACAAAATTAAGTAGCGGCTTATGTAAAACACTTATGCTATAAATTTCATCATTATACGTTTTCAGTTCTTAATAAAATGCCTATGACATACGAACGGATGAACGGACGAACATGACGAAATTATTAGGGTTCTGTTTTTGCCATTTTGGCTCGGAACCCTAAAAATGCAGCAATTAATAATATCTAGCATTCAATGAAACTATTTTTGATTGTTATAACAGCAGCATAAAAATGGGCTGGTTCGAATGGTGAAATACCACACTATCGGAGAATACGACTGTGAAGGAGCAGCTACCGTTGTTTCTTTTCGGCCAGTGATTGAGAGTTCTGGTGAACCACTCTCCCTTTTGCCTCTCCATTGCCTCAATCTCCTCTCCATTAGATATTCTATATCCTCCCAAGAGACCAGCAACACACTGGTGACTCCTCAAGGGTTACGAGTTCCCATGGGCGACGGTGATCGACTACTCGGAGATGGCTTGTCTGCTCGTTTTCCTCTCGAATATGCAATAAATTCAAGTAAATCCCGTGACCGAACATGCCAGGTCGCGCAATCGTCTAGAGCAAGAATGTTCACACTACGTCCCGCGAGTATCAATCAACAAGCCAGGCCACTACTGCGGCCCGGACATGACCCATATCCGGCCGGCCATAGTTTATTTTTAATACACTGTAAAAGGAGAATGGCCATTATAAAAGCGGTAACACCCGACTAGAATTGAAATCAGTTCATAAGACTAATTAATTTCGAAATTAGACGCTTTGTAAATAATTAGTATATAGAAGTACTGTGTCCAGGGAAGAGACTCAAATAAGTGTTATTACTAATTTCATAAATTTTGATGTAATTATTTACATCTTCTACTTAGAAACAGAAACGGACTAAATTTGGGATTAAAAATACATCTATTACAAAAATAGGTAAAGCAGCTAAATTTATCTAAATGTATGCGATATTAAGTATATTTTTCATTATCCATAAAAATTCTATATTATCGAGCAAACTTAAAAACAGAAATAAAAACGACTTCAACGAGCGGTCACGTCACACGTGATCAGTGGCTAGTTGCGATTTGGCGAGTTTTTATTATCTCAAGGCCCAATAAATTAACAGTTTACTTTATACTAGTTTCCTTCAATTTTAAATTCAAATATACCTTTATTTCATAGGTCATGGACATTGCTTGAAATACGTCACAATACTTCAAGAGTTTGCGATTTACTACTTAACTTCGCCACTTTAGCGTGGTTACGTCCGCGAGCACATAGAACGAATTCATTCATCGTGCATGTAGATCGATCTTGCTGCCAATCCCGATTACGATCCAGCTTTCGTTTCCGATAGCAGTTGAGCTTTTGAGTCTAGTCCCGCACCCACCCTCGGTTTTGACCCCAATTCAGCTCCTCATCCTATTCACGTTCTTAATCGTAATTCTGCTTTTAATTCTGATCCGCTCTCACTGACGGTGCCTATTTAAACAAAGCCAGAAACAAATGCTCTATTTATCAGTATAGTGTAGCTTCCTATGAATGAAGGAAACGATTTATAAATATCAATTTTTCTAGTATTGATATAAAAATATTTTTGAAGGAAGAACTTCTTTAGGCAACGATCTTTATACGAGTAAAATTTTATGAGTTCATGTCATCGACATGGTAATGTTATAATAATGAAAATAATAAAAATAATGATGAAAATTAAATTTATTGCAATTCATGTAAATACTTATACTATAAATGAATAATGTAAATGTACATTAATTTTTAATTATTATGTGTCAATGAAGTTATATTTATTCATGTGTTATACTGAGTTTGCGCAGCCCATAGTTTTTGTTTGGTTTATTTGTTAATCAAAATACACTGAATAAATAAATACAAAGATACATAGAATTGTTGTTCGGAGTGTTGACAGACGTGAAAATCAGTTTTAACTTTTCACTGCTATCAGTAGTTACAAATGACCGCCTTCTATTTCTTGTCATAAAAGGTACTCTATGTTCTATTTCAGAACATAATATACCTTTATACAAAATTTAATTAGCATCTGTTCAGTAGTTTGAGGGTGATTGTACTCATACAATTGAAGCGATATTAAAAAAAAGCTTTAATAAAGATTTTTAGTTTTTCAAATGATTTATGATCTTCAATAACGATATTATTAAAATTGCGGGAGTATGTTTATCACAGCAATTTGGACATACTCCTTTAGGTGAAAATCTTGTTACACTGCAAATCAATCAATTTGCCATAGAAACCGCACATTTGGGATTGTGTGGCAAATGTTTCGGCAACAATAAGCTTTGAAAAATCTTAATACTGCCATTGCATCAAAATCTGAAAAATAAATACGATATTTGTGTTTAAAGGACCCAGAAGTTTAATCGTGGTTTGTCACTCATATCACTTGCCGGCTAGTCCAGCTATAATTTGCACATAGAACTAAATGAGTGTGGAGGTTAGACTAAAAAGTTTGGCGACCTATGGTTTAGAGTGTATAAAACAATAATATACTTACAGTCTACTAATAGCATTTATTTTATTTGATTTACATAATGAATTTCATACGCATTATTTATAATTTTCTTGGGAAAGTACAGAAAGAATCGATATCGATAATAATTGTTATCAATAAAACAATTATTCATGAATGCTTATCAGATGTAAACAGTGGAAATGTTTAAAATGAGTTTTTGCTCAAGACAATAGACAACTGCTGATAAACTAATTGCACTATAAGGATACCTACTGCTTTGTGTGTCGCTTCTTTTGTCATCGTAGTAGAGTTTAAAAGATAGTAACAAGGTAATTAAGTTAAAATTATGTAATACTATTTATGTTTATAATTAAACTTCTCATATTGATAAGTTCGCCTGTGTAATTACAACTAGAAAATAATATTATAGGAAAAAATATTAAAACGTGTTTATAAATTTCAGTAATGTTAGTATATGATTCGGGTGGATAAGGATAATTGTGGTCTGGATTATCGTTTTAAAAAAAAAAAGCTTTTATTATTTCTTATTACACATTATGTATTGAAAATAGTTTAAATTTCAATCGAAAGGTTTAATTTGAAATTATTTTGAAAAATAATTATTGTTTTAAAGATGATGCCACTTTGTAATCCATTTCTAAGGCTACAATCCGTAAGACTTAAGCTCTACAAACACATTATATGTATAGTGATAATAAGTTTTCTGAATTATCTCTGTCAGTCACCATTGCAGTGGGGAACGCGCAACGGTAAGAATCGTCCATTGGCTGTGATAATGTTGGATTGCGTTATTATTACAATTTTAGCCGCCTTAATTTATATTTACATCAAAAACTTATTAAATAAATATAAATATTGGCAAAACAGACGCGTGCTAGGGCCCAAGCCGATACCATTCGTAGGCAATTTTGGAAGAGTGATATTTCTGAAAGAAAGCGTAACTAAATTCTCTAATAGACTCTATAATGCGTATCCCGACGAAAAAGTGGTGGGCATTTATCAAGGCATGAAACCTTGGCTGTTGGTGAGAGATCCAGAGCTAATAAAGAATGTTCTGATAAAAAATTTTTCGCATTTCGCCGACCGTGGAACGAAATTGAATAACAACCAGTTGTCGTTTAACTTATTCGACGTGGAAGGCGACGCGTGGCGTACGTTGCGGCAGAGTTTCACACCGATATTTTCCTCTGGTAAAATAAAATCTATGTCTCCACTAATAGTCAGATGTGTGAAAGATTTTCAAGAGTACGTCGGCGGTTTGATTGAAAAAGAAGTCGGACACGAAGTGCGCTCTTTGATGGCCAGGTACACGTTAGAAGTCATAGGAACTTGCGCTTTTGGCCTATCTGTCGGTACACTTTCCGAAGAAAACAATCAGTTTAGAGATATTGCATCAACGATGTTTACGCCAAGGTTAAAAGTGGCAATCTGGAGAGGATTGGATACAATCTTCCCAGGTATTATGGATTCGTTGGGAATAAGAATAACAAATGCAAAAGTTTACAATTTTTTCATGACTTTGACAGAGAAAATGTTACAAGAAAGACGAGGAAAACCAAAAGTACGAAAGGATTTTATGGATCTCTTAATAGAGATGTACGAACAAGGACGTATTAAATTGAATAAAAAAGATGAAACTTCTTCAGAACTGGAGATCACCAAGAATGTGATGGCGGCGCAGGCGATGGTATTCTACGCGGCAGGATTTGAAACGTCATCGGCTGCTATGTCGTTTCTATTACACGAACTGGCGCTTGATGAAGAATGCCAAGAAAGAATTTATAATGAGATCAGAGAAGTAACGAGAAAATACGGAGACCAGATATGTTACGAAGCTGTATGCGAAATGAATTATTTGGAAATGGCTTTAGATGAGACTATGAGGAAACATCCACCAGGTGGAGTTTTAATACGAAAATGCGTCTCCGATTACGTATGTCCTATCACTAAACTAAAGATCGAGAAGGACATGCGAATTCTCATACCTGTGATGGCTTTGCATCGCGATAAAAAATATTTTTCAAACCCAGATGAATTCAATCCGGAGAGATTTGCGCCTGAAAACAAAATGAAAATTCCTTCATGTGTTTATATACCATTTGGAGAAGGTCCTAGAAATTGTATAGGTGAGGTTTTTTTATATCTATTAAATTAAAAAAAAATTCTTTGTATAACGACTTTGTTGCATTTTCCTGTTTCAGGTTTACGTTTTGCTAAAATTGAATCAATGATGGGAATCGCCGGTTTTCTCATGAAATTCAAAGTTGAACCTTCCGCAAAAACCAAGAAACAACTCGACTATGATAATAAGGGCATAACATTAAAGAGTCGTGACGGAATATGGTTAATCATAACTAAACGAGAAGTCTAATAGCAGTTTTTTTAATTCATGTTAATTTGAAATTCAAAGACCTTTTTGGTTTTACATTAAATAAGAAAATTAATGTTATAAAAGCCTAAATTAATATATTAGTTACTTCCAAAAACCATCGTCAACATTTTGAAAAAAGTGCTATTTCTTATTTGAGTTACGCAAATGTTACTTAATTGAAATTTCTCACATTTTGCTGTACCTCTGATTAAAACAATTTTCTAAGCCTCCAATCTTAAAAGATTACAATGTTTGAATATAGTCAACTTTTAAAATATTTAGTATAAGGTATAAATATTAGAGCTAAACGAATTATCGTTTGAACTATCCCACAAAATATTATAATTTCAGAATCATTCAATTATTATTTAATATAAATAAAAAAGGTCGAGATTTATTTCGTATTATTATGTATAAAAAATGAAATAAATAGTATTATTCAATAAATAAATAATACATATTACAAAATAATTCTTACCTTCCAAATTTATATTTAACTATCAAAGATTCCTCGGCTACAAGTTGATTTTACAGCCGATCGCATCTTATTCTAGCTAAGTATCTTTATTCACACCCGATTTAATGTTAGTCAATGTATAATAGAAATACATCTATTACGTTATTGCTTTTTTTTTTCTAATGCTTTATTATAATGTCTTATTTATTTTTGTTTATTTAATATTCCTCGCTTCATTGCGCTTGAGAAAATTTTGCATCTTATTTTCTACGGTTTCATTGAAAATCAATGTTTGGCAGTCGTGATACGTCAGGCGTGACAGTAATTATGAATTCATGAATTTAGCTTATCATTTAACAAGTAACCCCCATTTCATTGTCAGTATACGCCTTCGTAATACGTTCCTAGGTATTTATTCTTCTATATTCCAGTTTGTTGTAAAATAATCATTAGCCTAAATATGTGTTTGATAAAATTAGAGAAGCTATCGTTTTTGCTTCGATTTTCGAAAATCGAAGTTTTATCAGACGTTGACGCTTTGTTTGAGGTCCTAGAAAAGTTTTTGATCATAAAATGTTTAGAAGGGAGTTCGTGTGTATTAAACGATTGGTTCAATTGTGATCGGGTTTACGGGGCTAGATAGAACTTGAATGTAATTACACTTTCTGTAATTTTAAAAACCATTAATCGAATAGATTTTGACAAACCGAGAAGAGTTATCTCTTTAAAAACTCACGCTTTTCCCAGAAGGGTAGGTGTATACTACAGATCTTTACATGGTACGATATTTGCATACTTTTCTTGCTTGCCACGCCTTACATCCACTGACGTCCCTAAATTGTTCTGTGTAAACGTGTTAGTTTCGGATGCTTACAATTTGGCCTTTTTAATATGCTGTCAATTTGGTCGATATAAGAATTTCTAGGGCGACTCTTGTTGACCCTTCAGTCACATACACATTCACTTTATAGATATATTTAATCATCCCGTTTTGATTAAACCGTTTCTGACGCTGAATCATCGGAATAAACTTTTTTTTTCACTAACATAATCACCTTTACTGATCCAAAACTATTATCATATTTTCATATTATTTATAATTCCTACGACATTTCTTTTAATTTTCGAGGATTGTTTTTTTTTCGGTATTAGAGCAGTGACCCCTGCGCCAGAGACACTGTAAATAGTAATTTAAAGTAATGTTTATTATTTCCTTTACACTGTAGCAACCTTATAATGTTTTAATTTGAGTTCAAATTAAAAATTGTTTATTTCTTGTTTGGTGATTTATACTCTCTTTTATTACAATATTTTTTTTATTGCTTTTGTAATCATCTCTGCTATTTTTTTTTCTTTTCATCTAATTAAAATTTTTAGTTGATTTTGTATTATGTATTTGATTTTCGTCTTCATATTAATGTATGTCGCCTTGTTTTTATCATTCTGAATTTCGCAACTTCGCTAAAATATACTTAACGAATTTCGGTTATTCCACATTTTTATTCCAGTATATGTGTCCAGGAGCTTCACGTACACTAAAATACCTTACCACTAATCTGATATTTCATATAATTTGAGATGCTGGCTCAAAAAACTTCACCATGTATTTTGAGAACTTTTCATATTGAAACACTTATTATGGAGTGTGTGTGTTTGTTTCCTCGTAAACATAAGAAAATTAAACACATTAAATGCAGCACTGGGGTTTGCAGATGTGTTAATTCGTAAAATGTGACCAGGAGACCGATTCTCGGAATCTTCGTTAAACGCTTTTCGTTGGTTAAGTAACGAAAATATTTAAATTGGAGAACACAATACAAACTTGATTACATTTAATGTGACGTAGAAAATTGCATTACATTCATTGTGACAAAGAAGTAATGAAATATATTATTGTCATATTATTACATTAGTAAGTATGTGCAATGTTAAACAAAATAGGAATCGTTATTTACATACTTAACTGATACGATCAGTTGGAAATAAACCTTACAATGTTTGTATTCCTTTGAGCTACCACAATAAATTAACTCGCGATCACGAGGATATGCCATTTAAAGATTCATTGGAAGGTTCGATAGCAATACAACAAGCAGTAAATCAATGACCGTATTTTATTATGGCAATAATAACGATTAATTAAATGCAATCGAATCAAAAAAGATGGTGTCGAATGAAATTGAACAAATTAAAAGCACGATTAATGAAACAGATGTTCGAATGTGTTAAGCAAAAGAAACATTTGTGTTTTCTTTTTACATTTGAGTGCACAAAGGCCATGCGGCGTACTCTCTGGTATGATTTATCTAACAATTATTATTGAGGCTCATCATTAATGAAAAAGAATAGAAATGATAATAATCTGATCTATTTATTTATGTCTTTCTTGATTTATAACCAACTCATTGTGCCACCACATCACAGATGATGTTATAAGTGCCACCGTCATCGCATCTCCACAGCTCCGCCTAGCGAGTGAAAAGAGAATCGCCCCCCGGTTCCATCTGCAGGCCGACATTATGCGAGTCACACTTTATCTCAGTACTCGTCTGTTAAAACCGTGGGCTGTTCGAGTACAGCACTCGTTCAGAAAAATACTGATAAAGATCAAACTTCATTTCATACGATAAACTAAAGGCTTATTGTTGTTCATGCGTTTAAAATGGAAATGTATGTCTGTAATTTTAAAATTCTTAAGTACGAAATACGTTTTCTGGCAACACTAAAAAAAAACTATAATTAAAGTTATTCCATTTTTAGTTGTATTTAATGATATGACTAAAAATGTAATTATAGAACTGGCTTCGAAGCCATTGTCCTGGGTTTGTTGAAAGGTACACGTTCTAAAAAAGTTGGACCCCCAAACAAATTGAAAGGGCTTCGATACTTTTATTATTGATTTATCATTGTAGAGCTGAAACCGCTAAATCGAAGTGGCTTTGTCGGGTTTTATAATCAAGAATTTTCTACACCTCATTTTCATTTCATAACACTGTTTAGATAATTCAATTTAGACAATCTTAGTTGTTAAATAGAGTATATAACAACTACGTAAGTAAGTAATAACTGTGTTTGCCTAAACTTGATTTTTACATTCAAATCGTTGCTTTAAAGAAAACATAACAAAATGACACGAGCAAGTTTATGATCAAATTCATTTATATTCCAAAGAACGTTTCCTTCTTAGTGAACTTTTAATTTGAATAGTTCGTACGTACATTGACCCGTAATTTAGATAAAATAAAAATTATTCAAATGTAAAGCAATTTTTGCGCGATTTTTAAAAGTGGTAGCAACTTAGTAGTTTAGTACACTCGGCTGCGATATAGATAATGCCAGTTCGAAAACGTGCTCCACAGAATGCTTTTACTTTCATGTGCATATTAAGATAACAGTTATCACTTACTTTGGGGAAAAACACATCGTAATTAAATTTGCATATAGAAGGAGATTCATCAAAATCGTAAAAAGATTACCTAAATTCCTTAAACACGCAACGGATCAAATGAAAAAAGTATTACAGCTCAGTGACCGCTTTAAGGAAAGACTCTTATCAGACAGGTTTGTACAAATATGTAAAATTATTTTGTATATGGAAGTGAACTGTATAATAATGGTAAATAGTTATTTTCAGTTACTCAATTTAGGTTTTAGATTACGTCATCGGCACGGGCTTTTTAATTAAGTATATAAAAATACCTGTTTCAGGAGGCTTTGAACGTCGAATATCCTAAAATCCAATTAATTTTTGATCATAACCAATTAACTTGTAGACAATACGATGAGTTACTCACCGTATTGTCATATTATGTACTCACCGTGAGTACGTAATATGACGATGATGATGAATTCTGAAAATATATGTGCGCATGCGTGCATGCATGATGGTGTGCATGCGTGCGTGCCTGTATACCTATGTGTGTCTGTTGTGATATATAGATAGATATGTAATTATCTATCTATTTATAAATATATATAATGAAAATGGTTTTCTTTGGCTGCACATTTCGCAAAAAACTACTAAAAGTATCGGATATGAGGCTGTAACAAATTGACGCAGGATCATCTGTAGATAGTTCTAGGCTATTTATAATATATAAAATATAAAAGTATATTTGTATTTCATAAGCTTATGGCTGAACACATTGTAATTGGGACTTCGACCATTCGACGCGGAATCGCATGTAAATGATTTTAAGATTCTTATAATATTATGTTTCTTTGAACATTCTTTGTAGTACAAATAGTGATTTGTAATCTCTACCATTAATATCCAGGAGAGGACCAAGATCAGTATCGATTTCTGTATTGGAATAGAAAGCGAGACGGTGGCCGGACCCGGCAGCTTAACCAGCATTGACATCGACAACGGGACCATGCAGGATCGCGATCAAAAAAAGACAGAAATTTTTATCTTGTAAAAAGAAAACTTTTTCGATTCTATGCTACATTTACAACAAATGTTGTAATACTGTATGTGTCACGACATTCACTTTAATCATAACAATCTCTTCAATTTTATGTAAAGTAATCAAAATTCCAAAATCCTAAGTGTTCGACAAAAAAACGGACGTGGCGTGAAAAATACTGATAAAACAATCTTTTACGAGGCCGCTATCGGCTCTTTATTACACAACGAATGCCCGAGGCACTTAAATCCACGTAATTTAGGGAATTTCGATGGTGAGATATTAACTGTTACGAGCGGCCGGCTACCCGGCGAATTACAGTAATGGGGATGCATACGTTTTACAGCGAATATCGGATTACCTACATGGAGTCACGATCTTCGATTCTCGTGTTATGATGGAGGAACTAAACTGGAGGAACTGTTCTAAGAACAAACTTTGTATACGCAGATAATAGTCGATTCGTCTGATTTCTTTAGTTCCTCCATCATAACACGAGAATCGAAGATCGTGACTCCATGTAGGTAATCCGATATTCGCTGTAAAACGTATGCATCCCCATTACTGTAATTCGCGGGTAATAAAAGTACCTTGATTTTCAATAAGAACAATTGTTACTAGTTAAGTTCTTATTCTGTTGAAGATTAATACAATGATTAAAATAGCGCAACACGCAGATATATAATTTTTTAATGCAGATTTCTTAAAAAATTTGTATATTTTGCATACGGATTTCCATATACCACTAATTCTGCTATAGCTATCAGAATGTGTGTTACATAAATGTGCAAATACAAATAGAAAGGTTTTATGAAAAGTTGAAAATGTAATCGGAATATTTATGGAAATTTATTCTGCGTGCGCATGAAAATCGAGGTTTAATATACTCAGATATAGGAATACTAATACTTAATTTAAATTAAGAATTCAGGCCTTGTGTTTCATAAATAAATTAAATTATGTCACCTATTCTGTCAAACATGTATAATTAAAAAAATGTATTTTACATTTTTTGAAACGAATAGATAAGTTGTAATTATTGTTAGTGTAATAGAGTGAAAATGCGACTCATCAACATATATGAGAAACATTATAAACATTTTGTTCAAATAAAGCAGCTTATGACTTCACCGTCAGTTAAAACTACTCATTCACGGTGAACGGAGAAGCGTTGTTATGACGCGAGAATATGCAACTTCTCGGTCGTCTTACTCGAACTTTTCAAGAACACCAAACAGATGGCAGTGCAGCATTCAGCAATGACTGCCTTTTGCTTTTGGAGTGGTATCGTGCAAAGTGGACTTGTCCGGGCAAAAAGCGAATGCAATCCGTTCTTGCCGAATCCAGTCGTGCAGAGAAACACGACGTCAAGTTCAGCGTATCGACGCCCACGGTGCTAAAACAAGGTTTTTCTCTCTCATAGCACTTATGAAGACGAGCAATGTAGTTTTATAGTATAAAAGGCACTTTTTAAAATAATAAATAATTGTCGCCTTAAAATGGCTTCGCACTAATTTACATTTTGATATAAATGAGCAAGTTCGATTTACATTAAAAAAAATCTTGAGTAATTTCCCGACAAAACATTTCCATGAGAAAAGATGTAATAAATAAGATTGCGTCTTGACTGTGATCAATAAGGACAATGTGATCTCTGTAAGGCAGCTAAATGAAGAAAATCGCCACATGGTGGTATTAAGAGACTTTAGGTTATTTAGGTATCGGTAGGAGAGCCATGTTGTGATCAACTTATGGCCAACAAAATTCGAAAATGGACCAGCTGGACCGGTGCCGTGTACTACAACTCTCACAGAATATAGGCGTGAAGGAACAGCCTTATTTGTTGCGTTTTGCCCAATAAGCAAGAGTTTCAATTACCCACACCCCCTACATGATCACTTTTCCCTTCATCAGACGTCCTATTTATTTTTCAAAAGGATGGCAATGCTGGCTCCTTTGGATTTGCAAGGGTGCATGAAAGTGTTCAAGGAAAATGCTATAAAAAAGCCTTATTAAAAAAAGTGACTATTTCAAATTAAGAAACATTGTCGTTGGATTCCTCATGGAATCATCTCAGAATAGAAACAAGCTCGTGTTGATTGACTCAAAATTTAAATTAAATTAAATATAGTCACCAAGACTCAAATGCTGTATACGATATTGTGAAAGATAATGATACATTCATAAAATATGAATGTATAGTTACCATCCAGAAAGAATACAACAATGTACAGTATGGGCATACGAAAAAGATAGTAAATTAACGATTGAAGCAGACGAGAACTAGTTATAAAGTAATTGCGTTATACTTTTCTCAGAAATGTCCAGTTTACTCAATTCTTTTGATGACCAACTCTTGACAAGTGATACTGAGTATGGTAGTATTTTGCTTAATGTCCTTCAATAAGTTCGAAAGAGAAGACATACATGATTTTTTTTACATCATAGCACAATGGTGCATCATACACTGCAAAGAATTCAAAATCTTTAATTAATGACGTGTTAAATACGGAAATTTTTCATTATAGTAATCACATTACGAATTAATTCGTATCCAAAATTATATCAACAAAATAATAATTCTTATTTAATTACAAAAATATAATGCATCGATTTAACGTTCACGTTTCTTGGGGACTATTATAATAATTGCAAGGCGGTGATATTAAAATATGTGAACCTCAAACAAAAGTTATACCACGCGTATCTGTAATAAAGGCCTACATTTTTCCTAAATCAGTGAGATTTAGGCAGATAATCGTCTCGTTCTCACATTTCTAGTTCTCCCTTTTATTAAAAAAAAAATGCAGTCGAAAAAAAGGAAAAGGTCAAATCAGGGTTCAGGGAGAGCAATTCGTAAAATCCGTTGAAACAGTTCATGGGCGGTGTCGAGCGGCATCTACGTCGACGTCGGCTTCCGCCCGTGGACCATAGAGGAGATCTACGAGGGTGGCTTTCCGTGGAAATGGGATAGACGTGATAAATGGCCCTCGACTGGCGCACCAATCCGCGCCGCTGGCGCCAGCCGGTCTACGGCGTCGGCACGTTTGATCCCTGCGCGTGTCACCCTTAAAAATAACTCACGAGGGGAGTTAATACCAGTAAATATTGTTTAGTGTTTACAGGTCAAAATTGTTTTATTTGACGTGCCCACGTTGTTTCGTGATGGATTTGTTTAAGGTAGTCCGGAACGGAATAGAGAAATTCTTTTTGCTCCAATGCGACTCATGCGCAAAATATCCTATGTTTTAACTTATTTTTATACAGTATCACCCTCCTCTGTCTCTCACTAGATTTAATAGAACATTTAATTTAATAAATAAAACAAAAATTAATATTTTTTCTAATCTTCCCATCAAGGATCAGTAAATCTTATTGCTTATATATTTCGACTTTTATATACTTTTAGGCACAATAATTCAGAAATAAAGAAGGTAGAATACTATAAAATAGTATTCTTAGAAATTATATTTTATATTGTCTAAAACATTTATATTATTACTAGAAATACTTGTTCCTTAGTTGAAATCTAGTTCGATACATTATATAGGATACAAATTGTTTCGTGGCCCTGAAAATGTGAACGCCTCATTTTGAAAGTCATAAACAATTGAGTTTTTAATACAAAAGAGAATTAAAAAAGTAAAATTTATGATAATGAATTACATGTTTTAGATATACATAGCATCGTTGTTGCTTTTTTCGACTTAAGCGATTCGCAAAAATATTGATGAGAAAACAAATATAAAGGAGGTGGCGAAAATAAAAGAGTATGGAATATCCTTCCGAGATTATTTATTTTTCAAAATCAATAACTCAATGTAGAGAAGATCTGTTGAGTATGGTTGTTTCTAAAAGCTAATCATAAAAACGATCGCTAAAAAAAATATGCCTTTAAGAAATATTTTTCATATCGTTCCATAGTTTTTCCATTACAATATATAGGCACACGATCCTACGATCAGATTAACGGCGGGTTGCGCTAACGTAAAAATTTATTTTGTAAAGTTAATCCATAAGACTACAGATTGTCCATACATGTATAATCTGTCGGATATTACTGATTACTTTTACGAATTACGTTTTTATTTTTGGTGCAACCAGCCATAAGG
Source organism: Eumeta japonica (assembly GCA_005406025.1). Taxonomy (NCBI): domain Eukaryota; kingdom Metazoa; phylum Arthropoda; class Insecta; order Lepidoptera; family Psychidae; genus Eumeta; species Eumeta japonica. The sequence goes on from BGZK01000273.1 coordinate 281,570, forward strand.
GTCTCGTATATTCCAATTCGGTGCTGTTAACGACTGTTGTCGCCAACGCAACGACAGCGTCCAGGACCGACAGCTTAACGTGCTCTATGTGTCAAGTAAATATTTTCATTCTGCTTAAACTAATCGGCCAATCCGACTGCGGCCGGGAATCATACCTGTCACGTTCGAAAGCGAGACTCCGAACACTCGACCGCCGATACTTTTATGCGTTACTATAATAATTAAAAATAAAAGTAACTTTTTTGTTTAGTGAAATCGTATATAAATGACGTGTGCCCGACGTGCCTCGCTCGTAATTAGCACATGATCGTACGCCGCTTACGAGGCGAATCGGGGCGGAAAGGCGTACTTCCGCCGGTTACCAGATCTTTTATTCTTTAGTCGCGCAGAGTTGAAGATTATTTGTGCGTTTGTTAGAAATTATTATTTGTCAAATTTTCAAAATATTCATCCCGTAGTCTCGTAAAATTTAGTCTTCTTGAAAAAAAAATGAACATATAGAATAAACAATGCGACATATATAACAAGCTTCTTTTACTGCAAATTTTTCTATATCGATATATTCACAATAACCTTTCAGCGCAATATGTACCTGATCATACCAGAGTTCACGCCCTAAGTTCGTTTCTCGTCGTCGAGGGCGCGACATAAACAGTTATTAGATTTGTGAGTGCGACTATCAGAAAGGGAGAGACCGGGAGGAGCCCATCTGCGCTCAGAAATCGTATTTGAGTTGTATCCGACGTAATACGGTTCGGGGTTTGGTGTCGCTCTGTCAACAGAAGCGGCGCAGGAGCCTCTCGCTATCCGCCGGCGGTCGCAATACAAGTATATCATCAAAGCCGGGAACCGCGACGTGCGTCGAATTTTTAACGCGAAGAGTGCATTTTCTTTCGCGAAACATGTGCATGTGCACTTGTACAGGTTATAACATTTCGATTTATAGAAAGCAATAATAAAAGCAAAATAATGTTTCATGTTTATGTTTTTATTTAGTGTGTTGCTCTCATGATGATTAACGAATGTAAGAATAAAGAAAACTTTTGATTTAATTGTTATTACGTAACATTTATTTATTTGTCGTAAAATGATGAATTGGATGTTAAAATTACAAGATAAAAAAAATCATCATTGCACAAAAAAAATCCTATTCTATTCTTTGAAAATTTCGCTTATTAGTATCTTATTTGTGCTTATTTACTTTTTTTTATTATCATGTTACTACAATAAGGTAATAAAATATAATACACTTCAATTATTAACGTTTCGTTTCATTTCCCTTCGATTTATTTATTTAGTTCCGCCTCTGTTACTTAAATTCTTTACTAATTAGTGGAACATTGTATTAAATATTCAAAAAAGTCAATTTCGACTAGAACAGTTTCTCGTCTTTCACAGTTGATAAATTTTGTTTGCTCGAGTCGAGTCGATTGTATAACGCGACACTTGTTAGTGCAATACTAATTGCACTAACAAGAAATAATAACTTTTATTATTCAACGCTTGAACGTTCAAATTTCGTGCGAATACGTTCAAGCAGATTTTAGTGTCTAAGTTTTTAAAGCGATATTAGAGACATTTTTCTGGAAAAGTTTATAACTAACTTCAAACCTATAGAAGGTACGTATATAAAATTATCTTATCAGTAACCGGTTTATATTTAACATTTTTTTTGACAAATGCAGTTTCTAGACAGGTATCAAAAAACTGTTATCATCTGAATCGAGCTTAAAGTGTATTTCGTATCCGGATAAACAAACAATACATCATGTTAGGAACAGAACACACGATGGTACCAAAATCGGAATCATAAACGGAATCAGCACAGGTACAGGGTTCAGAACTACATAAAACTATTCCAAATCACCTGAAACCACGTCGGAACGAAAGCATTGGAATCGTGATTGGGACTATCCAACGTCTAAGCATTCAAAGCATACAAAGACATTTTATTCGAATCCTATACGGGATGACAATACATGAACAACATAATAAATCAAATAAACGGAATACGAACATTGTATCGGGTTGAGCTTATTTCTGTACGTTTGTATAGACGTATTAAACTATTATTGCGCATTAAATTGCAAGGCACAAGTACGGGGGGGGGGAGAACGGAGAGACGTCTGTGCGGGATCGATCCGGCGCGACGCCCCCCGCCCCCCGCGCCCCGCGCGTAGGCTGCTCGTAACGCGGACGAAAGCCTCGACCCGCGTTTGTTTTGTCTGCTATGATCGCGATACGCTATCGCATTAGTCGAATAAGCGTTTTAACGAATTTAAGAGCCCATCGAGTTCGAAATCGTGTAGGACGTGTATGTATTAATCGTCCGAATGACATCAAAGTACGTCGGTGAAAGTAAAAGTACTTTGGTGCTATTTGGGTATATGTTTTTATTTATTTGCTTTTCATTTAATAGGTTTTTTGTGGAATGTGTTGCAAGAAATTTTATTTTAATGGTCATAGTTTCTATTTTTCCTTAAATATTGTGTCTGAACTCCCAATATCGAGTCGCCAAAAAGTTGTAAATGTCAAGGCCATAAAAAATAGTAAATTAATCACGTTAGTCTATATTAAAAAATCACGTTGATCTATAGTAAAAAATCTTAAAACCAGACCAAAAAAAGACTGAAATTATAAACTAATAGTTGTTTCACTGAAAGATAATGGTTACATAGTTATAAAACATTACATGACGTAGTTTTGAGATGTCGTATCGTGTCGTATATAATCGTAGATATTCGAGATGTCTGATTTTGGTATCATATTTGATTTGCCAGGACTTAATACCATTTCTCATGATAAAATACGATTTGAAATTTTTCCTGCAATAATTGTAATTTCCTTATGATTTCGCCGTGAGGGGGTAAGAGATACATATACTCAATTCTTCGTTTATTAATTTCCATTAAACTTTGACTTCGTCTGGGTACTTGTGACCATATAAATTGAAGAACTATTGAATGAATTTCCATAAAATACTTGAACTATATGTATATGCTATTGAAACTTATACAAACTACAAGGTGCAAAGCTGTATGGTATGTGGAACTTGAATTCGTAAATGAGGAATCTTTGACACTTATGAACCTTGGAATGTAGTTCTGGGAAATGCGTAGAAAAAAATAGGAAAGAATATTTTAGATACAGAGAAAAAAGGTTAGATATCGACATAATCAAATGTTGTTATAATTTCATTGTGTACCAATTATTGCACCGATGGTGGATTCATGATATAAATGTCAAATGAGGAGTCATTAAGCTGCAATAATTTTTTATAGCTTCCGCTATAACTCAGAGTGTAATGGCGTTTTACTATCACGACATATCCCCCAACATCACACATTCATTTTTATGCATTCGACATTCACATATATGTTGCCCAGTTAATTACCATGCAGTTTCTGTAAATTGTAGTATCATCATTTGGGGACCATAAAATCTGATGGTTTCTGTGTAAAAGTCGCGTACAACAATTATCATTAAATATATATATATGTAAAGTAATTACTATACTAATTTTTTAATTTGAATTTTGCCGCGAGTAACGCTGCCAGCTACGTCACGTACGATCGGCCATATTGGCTATAGACGGTTTACCGTCTATAGCTTTATCTATATCACTTTATCTATAAAGTGATTTGTCTTTGGTTAAGTTTTTAAAACGTCAAAGAATGTTCATGTCGTGACTAAGGTTATTTCAGTAAAAGTAAATCGGAAATTGTAAATAAGATAATATGTAGAATGATTAACATTAAATATCGTTTCTTTGTTTACAGGTTAGTTCCGTTTATTATAATTGCATATATGTGTAACCTGTAATAATTGTTAAAATAAAATCTTTGTTTACATAGCGACAACAAGTTTATTCATTTACCAATTATCGAAGAGATAATAGATCTTATATATGTATATGTATATATATATATATATATTTCATACTGCTTAAACACAGCCGCTACTATGAATCCCTTTACATCGAAGACGGTGTCGATGAAATTAAACCAAATAACGAACACGTCTGAGAGGCGCCCCGGACCGGTAGTCTTAATGAGATCATTCCCGTTTCGGGCGGGCGCGCTGAGTCAGCGCCGGCTTCCGGCGCGCTTCCGGCACGGCTCCGGAGTGGTCGCCGCTCCCGTTTATTTTCTCACGGTTGCCTCAATGTATTTATGTAATTGCGATGCACGTATATTTTGAATTTGGAAATTGAAAATTAATCAGCCTTAGTGAAGAAGGACGATCATGTTCCCATTTAAAATACTTAAAATCGTATTATGTATCTACGATTTGACAAGCTAACGAATTTGATAAGATATCCATAGGGTCCACCAGACGTCGGTCTTTTAGTTGATTGATAATTGTCAAAGAATTGATATCGTATGTTCTGTTCCGATGATATTTTTTAGACGACATCCGCGTGTAAGACGCTTACTTTGACGTTGTGAGATCTTAGACTCCATCCTAGACAGAGTAATAAATTGGTTGCCCTAATTTCAATCTCTAAACTAGGTTCTCGGTGTGATTTCGCATTAGTATATATCTCACAGTATGGAAAAGTCTTATCGAGACAAATATTATCACAAACTAAGACTCTCTAATTAGTACATTTTGGCAGATGGATTCTTATTTTTATATTTGCAAATTGAAACAATTTTCTGAATATTGTTACTATTTACAAATGCAGTTTGCAATCAATTAAGTCGGATTAAAATAAATAAGACCCGTTGTACTAGATCACGGCTTATCGTGAGCGCGTTCGCCGGGACGCAATTACGAACGGCGAGACTAACAAATAAAATGCTCGATCGCGCCGTGAACACAGAAAGGCTCATTATAACTTAAATTATCACTCGATAAGTTATTTATGGACGAGCCCTTTGAACTGAATTAAAAGTACTCTAAGTCCCTATTTATGTATTCCCGCTTATAATGTTTTAAGTACATACTCGGTAGTGGGGCTTACAACTAGTCAAATTTTGTTGTCAGCTTACAATTTCTAAACTTAAGTTATTAATATGATCTATTTTATTTATTATGCTCATCAAAAGGCATTTAAGTACTCTTAAAAGTATACCGGCGAATCTGAAACACTACTGTCGAAAAGAATCGCTAAGAAATGTAACTACTCTTAATTTTTAACATTCAAGAACACAACAGAATGGGAGAGATCCGCTTCAGTATTATGATTGTATCTGGAGGAATAGATGGTGTAACTGTTGATGTCTGCGAATCAATGAAAGACAGATGGCTCTATATTCTTTGCGTGAATGATACTAAACAGAAAGGTATAGTGATGGGGCCATCGAACATGGATCCTTGTACATTCATCGGTCTGGCGTTGACCAGAACCAACGAGGACACCGAAGTGTTGGCTTCAGTCTATCAGAAAAGTTTATATAAGTGTGTTGCAAATATGTGAACCGTGGTCTTTGTATTAATTTCTTTAATATCTTCGTAAAATATAATATAAAATAAAATATATCTCGTAATGAGGTCTTTCACTTGATGCGTCATCTAACCTAATGTCACCCCAAAATCTAAATTCGTTTTGAATGACCCGCTCGAAAATAGATCACCAAACTCTATACGGGTATAAAATTTTGAATCATTTCAAATCAAAAGGTCGTAACAAAGGGAAAGACAAGCAGCCAGACACACCTGACTGATACCACGTGTGTGTCTGGCTCACTTCTATACAGATTCCTTTACAGAAGTGAGTTATGTATAAACACGTTGTACATGAGCGTCCAGAAACAATTTCACCAGCGTAACTTCGACACCGTTCGCAACCCGCCGAGCCGAAACTCAATACCGGGGATAACGTTTCCCGCTGAGTTATAGCGGACCGACTCACGTCGCCGCCGCCGTCGAAGTCGCTTGTTTCGCCGACGAGGAAGATGCGACAGAGTTTCGCTTCACCTTCGTATTTATCGCTGTCGCTACCCACGGACTGAACTAAAAAGGATTCCTGATTCGTGACTCCGTACGAAATCTCAATCGTTTTACTCTTGCCTTAGAACTGAAGATGAATCCGCATTTTGATCTTTTTTTCCGTGTAATCGTAAATGTATCTATATAGATTATTGTCGCTTCGGAAAGTGATAAATTAAACAAGCACGATCGTTTGTTTTATTTATTTCATCGATCATCGGTTTGGGGAAAAACAAAATGACAAATTCTGCATTAATGTTGTACATAGCGAATTATATTACTTTTCATTATTTATTTAATCCTACGTTATAGCCACTAAGTTTGTGAATAAACACAGTAAATTCACGGTATATTTGATAGAGATCGGAAAAATAAACCTTACAAAATTCATTTTATATTTTCATAATAAAATTGTAACAGGTCGAAATGAGCACATTGAATGTAATATTAAAAATTGTAATTGGTGGACAAATAATTTTATCGTTACAGGAGCCGAATCAGAAGAGTTTTTTTTTTGTGGATCTATCTGTATCTTGATCGTGACTCACGTTAAAATTATTTGAAATAAATTTAGCACGATTATAATTCATACTATGAATTAATATGATATGTGCTTTTTAAACCGAAAATAAATACGATTCTCGTGGGATAGACAAAAATTAAGAAAATCTTTATCGCATTACGTTCAAAATTAATGTATTTGAATGAAACTTTGTTTGATTAAAGCTAATAGAACGGATTAATATCATATATCCTTTCATTCTTTGAAATCGAAATTGAATGCGGAATGAGGAGCATAATCGAGAGCGGGTACGACACCAAAGCTAAGAACGGGACCGGTATCGTAATCGAGTGTGAGACCGCGATCAGAAGCAAGAGTGTAACCAGAACGGAGGGCGGAACTGGAAGCCGGATCAGGATCAGAATGAAGTACGAGACCGGAACCGAAACTGAGACCGAAGCCGCGGTTGAAATCGAACGTAAGACTGAAATCGGAGTCGAGAATGTGAGCGGGACTGGGACCAGGATCGTAATTGAGAGCGAGATCGAGATTGATATTGACAGCACGATGCTTAAATATAAAAAATGAAGGAGTTCATTCCATGTCCACACGGGCAAAGTCATGGGTGGAAGCTAATCTTAACGCAAAAATTGTCATATCGAGTTGAATTTCAGAAAAAGATTAGTAGCCCGTACTATGTAATCAAATGTTGATTTGAAGATTTTGTACACGCGGCGACTCAACGTATCAAAATATTTACATTGCGTATCCTGACACGCGTTCAAAACCGTAGAGTAATAATTTTTTTATTCGAACTAATATTTAATTGCAGACGCGACGGGCGCTTAAGAGTGCATTGCCCGCTTAGATATTTCACTGCGGATTGAGCCAGATCAACTGGACCACGACATCATTATAGTGTTGCTGTCTACAAAATATACAAAGTTTTTGTACACGAGCCTATTATTTTTAGTTTGTCTTCAGTTAAATATGTATGTATATATATATATATATATATATAAAAAAATTATACAGCTAAATCTGTTTTTCGGCGCAGATGACGACACAGCGACGCCGATATTACCACCTGTGGTTGCGACGCCTCAACATTTTGACCTTCGTTATATGAGATTCACAAAAGCTAAGTACGCATTAAGTGTTTTTTTTTCTTGCGTAAATAAAAAAACTCCACATGTGAGAGTTCGACTTGCACGTCCAAGGTTCTTCGCTTTTATTAAGAATATACATTGAAAATACAATTGAAAGTATTTTCGTACAATTCTACTCACTGACTTTAACAACATTGTGATCACTAATTCTAAATTGCTTACCGTAGGGTTGTGAAATTAATCTAAGTAAGAAGAATTACTTATAAAATATAAATGCTATTGAAACGGTCGCCATATCAATTTGTACATCTAATAATAAATGTGTATGGGCATATTAGTTTACATTATATTCGAGGCAAATAAAACATCAATGCAATAACAATTTTGCAACTTATACGAGACGAGTGCAAAACTTTCAACTCTCTCTCTCTCTGACGTTGCACGCAGTGGGCATAGGCGTTGCCGTAAAAAAATGTCGTGCAACGTCTCCCACTAGTACCGTGTAAATAAATACCTTTAAAAGAGCGAAGTAGAGTGGATCGCGAAGATGCCCTTTCGCGATATAGGGAACTCGCCGTTACGGCTGCGACACGACGTCGGGTGCAACAAAAATTTGCAGCCAATTAAACTTACAAAACGTATACAAACAATTTAATTTGTAACGCGTTCACCCGCGAACTGTTATAGCATTTGCAACCTCAAAATGTCTTAACGAGATCACAACAAATATTTGATAAATTAAAGTTGACGGCCGGTTATATAAGCACCTACTTACATTATTGTTGACGTGACAACGTCTTAAATTAGGTTGGAGTCACTTATGAAAAGGTGTAACGCTCGGTAACGTAACGATGAGTCACCGAACGAGAGGCCCGCCGAATGCCCGTCTCTCCCCACTCAACTATGATCGGTCTGCGCGCGCCTAGAAATTAGTGCATAGCTTGCAAATGTATTGCAAGTTATTGTATGTATATTTGTATATAAATACGTATGTATGTGTAAAGGTAAAAATAAAATTTTGTTAATATGAAATTCAGTGCGAGATTCTTTGTATAAATTAATGTTTTAAATATAATTCTTTGTATAAATAAATGTTTTAAATTGTTACTATTATTTCATCCTTCTTCCTACTATACGAATGAATATTCACATTAAAATGATTTTACCATTCAAAGTCGTTGTCACGTAAAACTTTCGCCCGTATACCGACTTTACAGGCAACCAAATTTTTTTGTATTGCTGTATTCACACGTTATCTTTAATGGCCAATTTTGTGATTTTTTCACGTTTCTATTTCTATCAAAAAAAAATTGATCTTGTACACAAGGGTGCTATCAAATGAATGGAGACTACTTAAGCAAGAGATATCTTACGATCACTATTACACAATCTTCGTTGTGAACAATTTGTAACTGGAAAGAATATAAAATAATTATGTTTTTGACTACTTACGAATAGGAACTTAGAGAAATAGAAGATTAGTGAAGCTAAATTATCGTGTGGCGTGGCGGTATGCCAGAATAAGGAAAGGAGATTAAAGCGAGTATAATACTCTATTAATATTTTTTATTCGTTTGTAACAATCATGTCCTCATCAATGCTGGCCATAAATTTATTCGATTGTCGCTCGAGACGCTCGACCGGAATTATCGGGCTACAAAATCGGTCGATGAAATTCTTCGATAAAATCAAGCGCTTTTGGCGTTCGATTTACTTTCACTTCTTATTTATACCTGATCCTATTAGGGACAATATGTTTCAATAAAGAAAACATGACATCAGAAAAAATTTGACCATTATTTTTCAATTACAAATTTAAACTCCAGTCCATATAAAATATCTTTTATAATATTGCGTTTATAATAAGTTGTTAAAAAAAAATAAACATCCATTATCGTTTACGTTGGTCTGCAAGCAGTGTAACAAAGTCATCTTGAAAAGGAATAGTCGATTCTATGACGTAGTGGCCGAGCGACGATATCGATCGAACAAGCCTGATCGGCAGATATTGTCGATCGACTACGAGAAATTTATAAGCGACAATTTCAAGCTATAAAATAGAGTAAGTTTGTAGACCTATATGAGAAATTACGCGCATTATAAAAAATTCAATTAAGAAAACATACGAAGAGCAATAAATGAAGGAAGAATCTTATAATTTCTCATAGATTACAGATTTACATTGTTTATTAATTTATACGATCACTTTCTGACATTAAATATTTGAGAATTGTCGAAGTGACCTTATAATTTTTTTTTTATATCAGAGCAGGTTTTTAAAAATATAAACAAAATAACTAAACATAGGATCCAATTTTAGTGTATATTTTAAATGAAAAATATACTGATCATGATGCTAGTCAGCTGTGTCTTAACTATAATCTCATCGTATGCAAGCGCGTCTAGGTGCACTCGTGTTCGTTGAGATGCAGCTTCTCGGCTCGTTTCCTTCACGGCCGCTTATTGTAACAACTTTATCGGAGCACATAATCAGTTGATATTTTTTAACACGGCACCTGTGAGTTGACGGCCGCCGCGACACCAGCGGCGCTGTCGCGGTCTAAATATAAATAGCGCGCTAAAATAAACAAACACGAGCGCGGCGGCGCGGCGGGCGCGGGCGGCGGCGCACCGCACTCGTTGCGTTGCATTCCAGACACGCTCTGTCCATCCTACATACTATTAGGTCGTAATTATGAAATGGTAGTAATCTATTTATATAATTAATGGCTTGTAATTAGATATAATTGCTTGACAACAAATATTTCGATTAATATGGTTATCAAAGAGATCATTGAAATTTGGAAGTAAGTTAATTCATTGTTTGTTGTTGTTACGTCATTGCGTGTTACGTTTGTTTTACGAGATTGTTTATTTTTGACAGCCATTGTTAACTTAAGATATTAAACATTTGTAGAATTAAATATTAATTAATTTTGTAGGAAAGTATGGTGAATTATTTTAGTTCAGTCTTGGTTTTGAATAAAATCGTGAACTTGTTTATATTATTAAATAAATAAAATTTTCTAGCTTTATAAGTAAATTCTAAGAAAAAAATCACAGAGGGAGTCCTAAAACGTCTTAAATATTACTATAGTTTAATTATTTATTCATGTGGTAAAAATAATGAATAGGTTAAAGGTAATTAAGAAGTATCTACCTAAGCTTCTAGTAATATCCAGTACATCATTACGACACGTTATTTTTTGTGAACTTCTATGCGACTATTTTGATTCAAAGTATATTTTAATGCATCACAAAAACCAATTGCATAGAAAAACAAGGTAAAATGTTAGAAATGAACGCTTACGATGAAACTTTTTAGCTAACAACTACTTCAGTTAAAATAAGATGCATCTAATCTAATATTTAATATTGTACATTCATCTCATCTCAAGCCAAGAGTAGTTCTAAAGTGGAAGAGGCAGGGGAAGGTAGTTGGAATCAGAACTTATGCAATAATAAGTTACGAGACTTATTGTAGTCGAATCGAAGTCTGTCTTGACTGGACTGTCGACTTTGTGACCAACCTGAAAGGCTAGACCCATCCTTTTCTCAAGTCTAAAGCGATCTAAAATTATACAGATATGATCCGCAAAAACCATGTCTAAATCAATTCATTCCATGTTATAGCGTCTAGCTGACAGTAATCTTGACCGTTTACTTATAGGATAGCATGTGAATTACTTTACAATAAGTGATCATCAGCTTTTTACAAATACGTACTATTTGCTTGAAGGGTCCAAAGTCGTGTTTGTTCAGAAGTCTGTTTTTACATTTTGCCAAGTAGTAAAATACAACATGCAAAAAATGTAAGTCAAGCAAAACGGTGTTTTAAGCCTTTGTGATTTTGCATATATTTCATTATAGGCCATCATTGCGAAATTTTACACAGAATTATCGATATAGTTATTAAGTGATTTCAAGATTATAAAAAAAAATACGTGGTACATCTCCGGTAAGTATAGGATTATTTTTTTTACAATTTTAGTAAAATAGATACGCTATCTTAAAAAAACAAATCATGCAGGTACCGTATTGTCATCATTTTTGAAAAAAAAAAGTTCATGGCGCTGGTGATAAACGCAATTTTTCACATTCAAGCACGCATTTAGTTTTTTCCATGTATTCTGATAAAAAGATCCGAATCTTTACTCTCCCCACAAAATGTGATGATATTTTGCCCTCAGCTAAAACAAAATCACGGCATATCTCGGTTTGCGTGAACTCGAAATCGTACCATTTGCATACGAAAAGTCTCTGGAGGTGAAATAGAGGGAGTGTCCGGAGAGCACTTTTTTTTTTTGTTAAAATGTAAATTTTAGCTATTTCACAATAATACAGACAGGGATCCACTTCACTGCCGACCTCACAACTAAGAGCATCGACGGTAATGAATTATGCATATCGCGACACAAGCAGACGCTTCAGATATGCGTTATGAGGAAAGTTCCTCGCTTTATGCTTATTTTGCACAAAGGACGGAAGCTCGTAAAGTTTGATTACTTATTGGTGTGCGTTCATATATTGTTAATTAATTCGAGCGAATTAATAAATACTAGGCGGCACCGGTACAACGATCACAGTGAAGAAATGCTAAATTAGGAACTTTATTTTTTTTTTAAATTTATTCGGGAAATGTAGTCGTACCATGAACGTACACCAACACAACAAAGTACATACTTTACTTTCTCAATAAATCTGCTCTTTCCCCCGTGACAAATGATACATTAGTCTTGGGGGCCGATTATATGAAAGGGTACTAGTTTATTGTAATCCAAGCAGTTCTTGCTGTTTGCACACGAGATCGGTTAATAAATGTTCTTGCCGATAACAAAATTGCAATAATACGCTGCTAAAGACAGCTTACAGAGTTAAATAATTTGGTGTCATGTTTATTTTCGAATTCGCATAATCCGCCACTTTTAATACAACAATGTTACGTGAAATTTCTACGCATTTAAGTGAATTTCACACATGCTTGCAGCCGTTTATTGCAAACATTGAAACATTTAAGACAAAGTATATCTGATTTCAAATTTAATACTACGATAAACTGTATTATTTAAAGCCGAAACATGCTCAAGATTATTTTGTTTCGTTAATCAAAATATATTAGAAAAAACTGGTCAAGAGCATGCCGGACCATGCACAGTATAGGGTTCCGAAGATATTACGACAAAGAAATGCACTACAGATGAAAAAACTACTTTGTTATACTTTTTTCCATGTTTCCCGCACAAAATAGGTGTAAGCACTTAAGTCGCCTATAACTGGGGAAACTAGTAAGTATGTCGATTATTACTCTTAAACTAGTGAAAACTAAAGTGTACCAGCAAAAGAGCGTATCTTTATGGCTCTCACGTCCTTTTGTTGAAAAGCGCAGTTTATCGGCAATACCTTAAAAACGATATATCTGATCATATTTAAAATATTTATCGTTGAAAGTATTTATGAAGCGTTATCTTTGTAATTTTTTTCATATTTTCGGATATACGATTTGGAAAATAAATTACCCAATTTCTGCTTCTTTCGAAGCGATTATTTCAGAAAATATTAAATCAACCACAAAAATTGCTTAGAAACCTAAAAGTATTTTTAAAAGAACTGTCGACGTACGTGTCACATGTTGATGTTCGCTGAAAAATTTTTTTTTCAGCCTCTGTTAGGTATATGGAAATCTCCACCATCCTTAGAAATATTTACTTTTGTTCTTTAATGACCAAACCTAGTAACGGCTTATACAAGACACCTGTACTCCGAATTTCATCAATATACATCATGCAGTTTTTGAATGAAATATCTGTGACATACGGACGGACGGACATGACGAAACAATAAGGGTTCCGTTTTCGGCATTTTGTCTGGGAACCCTAAAAAGGCAGTATTGTGTATGTGATAGAAGCATCTTATTATAATACCTGATGAATATAGTTTTGTAGTCGGCCTAACTTAATAAGCAAACTCCAAGGTTGCAAAACTGAAAGAGTAAATAACAAAATCAGCTTCGATAAACGATTACAAATTGTTTTAGCTCTGCAACAACCACGCGCAAACATTAGCCTGGCGGTGATCTCATAAATTTTACCCATACAAAAAAAAAAACGCCCAATGCGCCTAAAGAAGTTTTACTTCAAAAAACTATTGAGAATAATGCAATTCATGGCACAACATATATTCAGTTCAAAAATTCACAACTACGAATGTCGCTTTTAATAAAATACGTAAAATAAATTTAATTACTTGTGCAGGAATAAAATTAAAGTAAAATGTTTAAAGTCAAACTTATGATTATAGTTTTGTGTGTCAAATATGTTTTACTTAATTAATTTTATAAGTCACAATATTATTGCATAATTAATCGAAATATATTTATGAACGTATTCATAATAATATTTTAAATGCAAAAGTAGCTCTGTCTGTCTGTCTGTTACGTTTACACGTCTAAACCGCTAAACTGATTTTAGTGAGAATTGGTATGTAGTTAGCATGAACTCTGAGTAAAGTTATTAGCTGATGTTTTTATTTTGTTCTCTAGCTGCTTGCCTTTTCACACTTCAAAAACGGTTAAATCGATTTTTTTTCTTTTGGTAGACCGATAGATCACTATCTCGTAAAATATAAACTACAGTCGGTTTATCTTTTTGTTTCTTTGTCCGTCTTCTTATAACTTAACAATAGCATAAACGATTTTGATAAAATTTAACACACTCGTAGAACTTACTGTGACATAAAATGGTCTGTATATGAAAAAGAGTGGGTAAAAAGGTGGAATGAAGTGGGAAAGGTTGAAAAAGAAATAGGAGAAAAAAAAGGTAAAATGATAGTGAGAACTTGACAGAGTTTTACTCTGTATTTTCATCTCGCTCCCTCTGTCAGAAGACAGAAGGAGCGAGATGAAAATACAGAGAGATTGAAATCAGGAAGAGGACCGTCATAAGAATTATAATCAGATGTAAGATTGATGTGTTAATACGAATAATAATCTCAATCAAAATTCTTTATTCACGCCGGTATAGCCCATATTTTTATTTGATAATTATTCATGTAGTTGAACGAAGCTAATGAAAAAGGAATACACTATTAGCGTCAAGTCAACCATTCGCACACTAGACTCAGAAAGACAAACATAATTTTCTATTCAAAGCTCATTTTAAAGTATACAACTGTATTCTGTTTATCGTCACTTTGCTTACTTTTCTTTAGGTGGATGATTGCCACAACATAAAGACTAGAGGAAAACAATATGTTCGCGATTCCCATGTTTAGATCCAGTCAAGGATAATAATTCTTTTGTGGGCAGGTTTGAGGTTTTGTACATTTTTGTATTCGTTTTATAGTTTGGTGCATATAATGAAAAAACACGAATTCTTATACAATCACTTTTATAACTGTCACTTTTATAACAGTCTGAATGTGCTGTATACTACTCCTTATCTTCTGACTTACTAAGCCTAAACTTTTGAAAAAAAATAGGAAGTTTAGACCTCACTCATAGTTTACAAGAAAACTACTTAAACAAGAACCCTAAGTCTTTAAATTCTTGAGCTCGTATTAACCTAACGGACATACTCGTCCGTGAATGTTTATTAAGTTATTGACGCCATCTTTATTTATAAATTGAGTATTGCCTGTTATGTGTTTAATAGCTTTATACAAAAAAAAAGCTAAAGTATGCCAAAATTATAGTCAATACATTATAAGTAGTTTGTTAATGACGTTTTTAAATTAGTTATGTAAAAGATGCAATCCGGAGCACCATACGCTCGTAAAATGTCTCCTCTAAATGTGACCTTTAAAAATAAATCTTAAGGAGCTTTCCTATTATATTGCTAAACCGTTGGTATCTATATTTAAATAATTTCCAATAAGAGTATCTATCTTTTGTTGAATAAAATTCTTTTTATTTATTTTCTTTATTTTCTTTTTTCTCTATCGATTTTCAACATAATCGTTAAGCTGTTAAAAATCACCAGTATAGGTTTTGTATATGAATTTCTCGCTGACACTGGTGATCAGACAATTCTCCCCATTCGAATATGATGGGTGCCATCGACTTAATTGTATGAATTAATACGTCGATAACGGCCGCATCGATTACAGCAGCGAGGAAACGAGTTTCGTTACGACACTTTATTAAGCATTTAAGGCACAGAATAAGCCGCGAATTCATGCATGTATTCGCATCGTACAGCGGATATTGCGGGGGGAAAAAAATCGATAGCGGCGCTCGTGGTGCACAAAAATTGTAATAAAGTAGGCTCCGGCTCAGGGGGCCTTTATGGGTACGTGGGTGACAACATAAATGTGAAACTACTCTCCATATAAATACATGTGCACCAACGCGGCGCTATTTGGAAACGAGTGAAACTTTTGAATGCAAATTTGTATGTTGCGGTAGGTAAAATTAAAATTTTGTTCAACACTTTTGAAGATATAATTGTTTTGGCATGTTTGTAAGCAAATGTCAGAAAATCAAACAGAGAAACAATTGTTTCTAATATGGGAACTACAAAATATCTTTTTAGTTAAGTTGGTGAATCTTTAAAATCCATGATGGATTTAAAAAGTTCATAATTTGACGTTTTTCAAATTGGCAGAGGGGAATCAAAAACAAAAAGTTGCAATACCTTACACGTGATTAAATTGAAACTGCTTAAATAATAATTTTTCACGCATATCATAGAGGACACAAACGCAAAAAATCTAAATAACCATGAAACACATTAATAAATTTTAATTTACCTAACGCGTGTTACCACAGCTTTTCATATATAGTGTCTGACAGTACATCTACAACGCGCGCATGTGCGACGTTCTTAATGTAGCGGTTCGTACAGTTGTATATACGTTGCTTTCTTATGCTCTACTTCCGTAGCGTCGGAATATTACACCTCTCTTTCTCCTTTTATATACGTTACATAATTATTCTCTGTTATCTAACGAAATGTGCCCAAGCGTAACTCGTCCGTGAAATTTTATTCTCGATTCTCGTCCAATTGTCGATTACCGAATCGCCGCCTAAGATGTTTCACTTCAAAAATTAAAATTCTTCCTTATTCGACTTACTTTTTGTCTTTTCCATTTTTATTATCTACTCCGTAATATCGGCAATCGCGAATCTTGTTTTACGTATTTTTAGATTACGTGAACATACAAGCCTCTTTACATAAGTTTGAAGCACGGGGCGAATGGATTATATCGACTTAATTGAAAATTTATTGGGATCAATGTGCTTATGGTGAGGATCGAAGCAGGTACTTTCGGGTCCGAAAGCATTGCTCTTCACCACCGCCCCACCGCCGCTAGTTCCGCCACTTCGTTGTTTATCATCATAGATGTTTTGCAAACAAATAAAGAAAAAGGTGAAGAACATCCATGCGATATCATTCCTATTGATCGTTCCTTGTCGTCTATAAATTAAATATCAAGCGAAGGAACCACTCGAATACAAAATGTGAGTCGAGTACTAGTTGTGTCTACGACTTGTTCGTTACTCGTGGATTTATTATTCTGTGAGCGTCTTTTTAAAAGTCATTTTCCAAGAGCTACTTTAATGAAAAAAAAAACCTATATTTTACTCTGAGTTATGCTCAAGTTACCAGTGAAAAGTGAGGTTGATTTTTGTGATTCTTCTCATATGTGCCTAAAAATGACATTATTTGTTATATAACTTGTCATATAATTTGTTATATAATATGTTATAAATGAAATGTACACACATTTCTTTAAATGAACTTTAATTCATTTTTTTTCTGGTTTAAGGAAATACTCCTAGAAATCTTCATTTGAAATAAATTACTGATAATTGTTAAAGTTAAACGCTAAATACGCTAAAATACGTTGTTTTAAGATCACAATTGGAAGTTGACTAAGTTAGTCTTAAAGATATTGACATTTCTTACATCATCATCATCATCATCATAATCGCTCAACCTTCAGTCAGTCGCAGTGACTGAAAGGGACAAGTCCCGATACACCGAAGGGAGCGTAAATATCGGGGGGAGTGTAGGTTCTAGCTTGGATTAGGAGTGACGGGAGTGTGGAGCCAGCCGGTATTCGTGCAACCTTAAAGATATTGACATTTCTTACATTATATTAATATCTCAAATGCCGATATCTCTAAGAGTATCGATATTTTGACATGTTTAGTTTTTAATTTTAATAGTAAGCAGTTAACCATTGCAAATGAGGGTTTGAAGCACATCACTGTAAAACTTTGAAATATAATTTTTAAACAAACTAGAGAAACCTTTAACCTGCTTTTCTTTAACAAGTTTAACGCCGGATAACACCAGAAGAAAAACATAAATTGTAAATGTAAGACGTAATTAGACAGATCAATCACATAAATTTAGGTAAATTCTATTTTTACGTCTATCATTTCTGAATTTTTGTCTTAATTCAATCCTACATCATATTACCCGTGCTGTTTCATTCGATGTTTGATTCGTTTTATAGTGTATTAAGAAGATAACAAAAAATCAAGTTCAATTTAAAAATGGCCTCGTGTCGTGCAAATAGTCACATATTATTTTAAACTAGCTTTTCGCTTGCGGCTTCGCCCACATGGACGTAGAATATTCTTCGTCTTCGTCTAATATCGATCGGTGTTGCTGTCAATCCCAATCGTACTCCACTTCCGATGCCGGTACTGTTTCTGGATACCGGATTCTGTTCATCATCCCGCTTTTGATTCTGTAAAAGGTTTACAATAGATTTAATACAGTTCGAATACAATATAGAATACAGTTCGCGTATTAGAACTATTAGTTAATAGTTCTGATACGCGGGCGGAATAGGAAACAAAGGTTTTTTTTTCATTAAAATCTTCCCATTGGTAGATTTTAATGAAATTTAACATCTACTTTTGTGTTTTAAAAGATATTTATGATATGTATTAGATGCTGTATAAAATAATTTCAATCTAAATTAAATGCCGGTAAGTATAAATGTAATATGATATGATTAGTATTATTTATTTGTCGAAATAGCGTCGCCAATATGGCCCATTAAGTACGATATATGACTCAATAACAAACAATCCACTTTCTTTTACTTGTTATAAATAAAAGATACATGTATTACACATAACTTTCCGGGAAAAAAATCTCTAAATTATAATTAAAACTATACAAAAATCCGTTGGGTAGTTTAGAAGAACTAAGCCCACAAAGAAACAGACACGAATAGCCACTTTATTTCATACTATTTAGTGATAACTGTGTTTGCAAAGACATTTCGAACTTGCTTAATTTCTCAGCATCGCCAGAAGTCAGAATATAAATAAATCAAAAATGCATGGAGTATTTACGAGGATTAAGAGTAAGCGATCACACTTCAAAGGGCGCTTACTGCGTATCTTAGTCCGACACGTACAACACCTACTTAAAGTAGTAGGATAATTATCAAAATCGTGATACCGTTTTCATTTATTTGTAAAATGTGTAAATTATAATGGTTATTGTGTTAAATATTTTTTTTCAGATGCCATGTCTACGATTGCATTATAATGAACGAATATTATTGCACGCCACATAAGCGGAGCGCATGAGGTAGTGCTCTACTCTCGCCTTACGATACATGAGTGATTTTTAAAAGTTTAATTACAATGAGATCCATGAAATTTGTTAAATTTTTCTAATGTGAAATTGAGTTCATGAATAAAAGGAATCAAAGCAATGATATTGGTTGAAATATTCCTTTTTTTTTTTATATTAGACTTTCCTGTATTATTACATGATATTTATTTGTAATAATTTACGTAAAATACAAACCGACAATCGACTAAGGCATGAACGAGGTCCCTACGACGCGGCCGTAACCCAATTCGTGGACGGAGCCGCGGGCCGTTACGAGGGTCGTTTGTCACGGGCGGACGTCGCGATTGCGCCGGCGCGTCGGGGAGACATTGTTCGGAGACAAAAGCGGGAAGTTGCAGCGGCGACATGCACCAACGGGCGGAGGCGGGCTCGCTGTCCGCCGCTGACTCGCCCGAATCGATATCCTAGCCCATATGCGTACGGCGAATCTTAATCGATTTTTTCGAAAATCTCGTTTCCGTCCTCTCTTCACTCGCCATCGAACGAACAGACAATTAGGTGTCTATGAGTAGTATTAATTTGATCTAGAATAACTTCTGAAATTGAGTACTGTATTGAGATTCCGTAAATATGTCTATTTTAGAACATAAGAAAAATAAAATTCTGTAATCTGCGTATCCATTTCTTTAATTTGTTTTAGAATTTAAATAAGGATTTATGTTGTTTATTTTTAATAAATGTATTGTTAATAAATAAATATATTGCAATTTATTTTGTATCTCATTATAAGTAGATGTATAAGGGAGGTTTAACTATACATTAAAAAATAAATGTCTTTTGTTTTTTATTTGATAAAGTTCCTCAAAAATATATTTTATATCTTTATTATCTATCACATGTTCAAACGACACAAATTCATAATTGCTTGATTATTCTAAGATTTTATAAAGAAATAAAATAGTTTTATTGATTAATACACTATTAAACTTTTAATTATGTCGACAAATACACTTTACGCAAATTAAAATTTTTTTTTTGCATTCTGGCATTAACATTTTAGATAAAGTAATAATACTTCATTATTAACAACAAAATGTATTAGTTACATGTATTTCATTTATAAAACTGGAATATGAAATAAAAATAAATGGCTTAATAATCTCCATACATATTTATATGCAGCAGTATAATTGTCTAATACGTATGTTTCCTAAACAGTAGTTACAATTTCCTCGCACTGTCAATTAAATGATGGACAATCGTATCTGATGGCTATTAGCCAATTGTTCCACATTAATCTAGACCGCAGGCGTAAAGCGCAGACCTTTATGGTTATTCGAGCGTGATGACATTTCCATTGGGCGTTGCCGGGTCGTAGGTGAGAGACTGACCGGGCCCTTCAGCGCCGCGAACGCTCGCGCCATTTGAACTTCAAAGGGCTTTCGTGTCTGGGTGTGACGATTGTGAATACTATACAATTTTCGTTGTTCGAATGATGGGTGATATTAAAATTACGAATAAACGGATATGAATTTTCGGAGATTAATAATTGCACAATGTAAAATTTTGGCATACGACGTTTAAAATAATTATCCATTGGCAGTTTTGCCACATGAACTGATCGATTCTAAAATATAAATATATTAGACTAATTTTATAATCGACTATTTTCTACTTTTATGAAGTCAATTATATCATTATCTTCGAAAACTTAGACAAGTTTAAAAAACTAATTTCAAAAAGAATTTGTCCTCCCTTGAATGTGAGGGTTGCGTGTGCGTGTGCGTGCTCGTGTTTGTGTGTGTGTCTGTGTGTAATTTCATTAGATAATAGGTTTGTGTAATAATTCTATGACATCTCACAGATATAGGTAATTTTTTTAATTTTCAAGAATATGGTAGTCAGCAGTAGTATGGTGGTCAAGAGAAATATAAAAACCAAACATCGACAATAAACGCACTTTTGCAAACTGAAATAGCTCAGAGAGGTTTGACAGTTGACATTGACAGTTTCTTTGACTAACTTTGTTTATTTTAAAATACTTAAACTGTGACTCGGCAATTATAACACGATCTGAGACTTTACAAGAATTTTCAAAATAACAATTTTTATATACGCTTTAAATGACAGCTACTAACCATTTGCTGTATTCACTGAGTCGGGTGACATTTGAGGATGAAATTAAAATTATTTATAATCGGCACAGCATTTTTTAGAAAATGCATTTTTTTTTGGAATTTTCTGTTCCTTTCATGACTTATGATATAGTGCATGTGCAAATTAAATTTTAACGCACAATTTTTAGAGGCCATTTTGTATCTAACTAGTCCTAGTTTCGTATTTGAAATAGCGAATCACTATTAAACACGTTTTTAAAAGTGTTAATAATAGAAACTTCAGAATTAATCACGAATGAAAAAGTTAAGTCACATTTATAGACTTGTATTTTAATTTAAGTTTTATAATACACATGAATTAATTTTCAATTTGACCAGCTCTCAGTATCGACCAACTAACCTATCAACCAACTAAACTGTCCTTTCTCGTCTTTGCAAATTATAAATAAATTTTTAATAAAATATAAAAAAAACAGTATAGTTTTAATTTAAAAAGCATTCTGATTTTACAATTCGAGATAAATCTCTTCCAAATTACGCCGCGAACTTTCTACGAAAAAAAAAAGCGACGACGACGTATTTCAATCTGCAGCCAGTGATAAGTCTTCGTCGTTTTTCGCGTCTATCCCAATTGCTCTCGTAAACGACGGACCATCTTCTAAGCGAATTGGATTGACAAATTGATTTTTTCCTTTATTATCCTGTATCTGGTACGTTAATACCTTAGCTTAATTCCTTATAATGTACTTCAATACATTAGATGGAAGAGAGTGACAATATTATTTTATTTATAAGCAAAGGACCTTGGTACTCATTGTATGAACTCTAAATTAATAATCGGATTAATATAATAGAACGGGAAAGTGTTTACTCCTTATTTTATCAATTAGGCAGAATTACGGAAATATGAAAAATTCAATATTCATAATTATAACTACGCATATCCGATTGGGTTTTATGATGATATTTCTATTTAAATTGTTGTTTAAATTTACGATTTTTATCGGTTTCCAAATTGTTATATAACATGTATTAAATTATAGAAAATGAGATAAGACAAATTTATTTATTAGTAACAATAGTTGAAGTTTCAAAATATTTCATATGGTATTTAATGAGCATCCATGCAGAATAACAGTAAAGTACTTATCTTACAATTTTTTAGACGCTGTAGCAACTGAATTGGCCATGATATATTCCACCATCCCTGTGGCTAACATTGTTTTTTGTTAGACTTTCATATAATACTGCATTTTAAGAGATATTCGAAAGTGAATTTTATTTAAAAGAGCGCGTAAGAAAAGTTACGGTATTTAGGTTGATTATAGAAATTGTTGAAATTTATCTATAAGTTGATATTTTATTGCTCCATATACTAAAAGAATGTTGTCTTTTAAAAATATAAATCTCACCCTTCTGAAAATAACAACCATCGATTAGGATAAAAAATGATTACGCTGTGGATATGACTTTTTTATTTGTTTTCAGTCGTTTGAACTTCTCTGATGAATTTTTGAAAATTTCTACATGAAATGGTTCTGAGCCAACGTATACCGATTCGTCATTAAATCATTACTTGTATGCGTGTGCACAAGTCCACCAACGCCGCGTCGTCTGGTACGTGGTCATCGCTTGAGAAAATTTCTTCCTCAGCGATCATCAATTTTACAATCGACATGTCCCGTTCACTACTATTTCAAGTTCCTCTACGTCTAAGATATTATGGTAACTCCACTTCTGTGTATGTCTTCGTTTTGGACCTTATTTTGCAGGGAAACGTATCGATTTTGAAATTGATTGACTTTGGGTTTGTTAACAAATTCAAGAAGGAACTTCCTTAATCCATATATCATCACTAATAATACTCACTATTTATATACTTTTTAGACGTTGAAGTATGTTAGATCCGAAGACTTCGTGTAGTATATGGAACGCTGTTTGGCCAACGTGTTCTTTTTTCGACTACCGTTATATTCAACTTAAACAGTTGGAATCGAACAATCTGTTTTTTACTTTTTTTCTTAAATTACGTTAAATCATACTTACAATGCAAAATTTTTATTTGTTATTTCGAATTTCTAAAAATATAAGAAATCATTTATAAGTATTTTAAATTTTGTCCTCATTGTGGTCTACTTCTACACTTTGACCACATTTTAAATCAAAATTGCAAGAGATCTGTACAAAACAAGCGAGAAGTTAGTACCTATTAATTTTATAAATGCGAAAGTTTTTATGTTTGGATATTTGTCCCTCAACCACGCTGTAACGCCTGACCAGAATTACCTGAAACTTTACAGTAGAATAGCTTATACATGTAAACAACATTTAGGCTATAATTTATAAAGATACTAATTTTGTGTCACCGCTTGGCTTGCGTGATCGTTTCTTTACTTACGTCGATAAGCTATTGGTGACGACAATGTTCAAGAGAGGTCAAGTCCAACTTCGTTTCGGGCTCGGAATCTCGAGCAGGACTGGAATCGGAATCAAAGCGTAAATGAGATCATTTTATATAGGGACAATCTGAAACCGGTTGGCATGCCGTTATGATATTTATCGATGTACCTTTGAGCTCCTTGAGTTACAAATGTTTTTATTACAAATTTATAGTTTATTAATATAAATAAATTGTAAATCAATATATTAATAATATTAATAGTTAATAGAGCTATAAATTTTTGTAGTTGTAGTTTCTAATGATTAATAAAAAATACTTAATTGAAAAGTATTTACTGCACAATAAAATATTTCGCGACGATTCAAAAAAAACCACACGTAATTACATATTTAAGTTTTCACTTCTGTTAGCATTGCCGGAGTGCCACTATTTTTCGTAGTTCCGTAATCTTAAAGTCATTTTAAAATATATTTTTTTTGAAGAGTTTGTTTTTGAGATTCCCTAAAATCTAGCGAGAGGAATTACAACATTTCAAGAAGTCTAAGTTGAGTGAGTACTTTCGAACACGCACGCACATCACTCGGAAAATAGTCGTAATCGATTCCTAAGGACTCTTAAACGTTAAGGAGCTGATGAAAACTTCATTTTCGAAAATCGAAATGAAAACAGTACCTTTCCCTTAACTTTAACTTAAAAATAGTGTTCTTTTTGACACCGAAAACACACAAAAAAATTATGTGTGTTTTCGGTGTCAGAATGTGGATTGTTCTGTTATATCGACATAAAAAAAAAAAAGAGTGGTGTCGTGGGACACCAGGTAGGAACGAAGTTCCTTCGGCTAATGTAGAATCGACACAATTTGCAAAAAAAAAATCGTGCTCAATCTTATGTAGGTTTTCTTAATTTTTCTCTTAAATTTTGCTGATTAGTTTTTATTTAAGTACAGGAAAGTATTTAGGAAATTCAGTATTTTAGGAAATAAAATAAATTACGTAAAATAAAAAAATCGTAATTCAAATTATCAACTAAAATAACAAAATATGTCCCTTTATTTTGTTTGACAACACAAAATTACATAGAAATAGAATAATTTCCACTATTATCACTGTCAATTGCATTCAAGTCACTTGTTAATTCACTTGCCATTGTTACTATATTTATTATTGTTTTGACGATTTGAAAATATATGAAAATAAACGTGACTACTCACGAGTAAAATGTATCTATAATGTGAATATTAGCCACGTGCTTGTCCATGAATTCATGAGTATATACTATGCATTGGCGGGGGTGGAGAGGAGAATGAGAGAATGAAAGAAAGAGAAAGGTATAATACACTACTCGCTTGTGTATACGATTGTCGCGCCTGCGCACGTCTCATTTAATGGTTTTATTCCACGGACTTTTTCTTATGGTTTTACTATCACATTTTTTTCAGTTCGGTCGCGCAGCAAAACCCCTATCTTCTCCGAGCCCGCCGTAAGGAACTTCGTTCCAAAAAAATCGTTGTATGTGTATTTTGAATAGGAGAGAAATCAAAATTGGCACCAGATTCGGAATCAGAAACGGAGCCGGGACTGAACCGACAGCGCGATCGGTCGATATTAAAATGAAAGGATTCATTCGATGTGGACGGAGCGTATAATTGTAATAAAAAGTGTCTTTAACATTCTTTAATTGCCTTAATTGAATTCCAGAATTTTATAAGTATTATAAATAATAATATTAATATTACTTTTAAATTAACAGTACGCGTTATTTCAGAATGACTATTTTCAGTTTGACATGTTCTTCGCGCATAAAAATTTTATCATCGTAATGTGGAAGCTCCTTTATTGCCGCGCGTATTCCTCGCATAAGCCATGCGAGACAAATAAAATCCGTAACGCGTAAACAATAACAACGAACTCGCATAAGCCATACGGATTATTTACATAGCATTAATTCTCGACGTCAGAGTCGTCCGTTACGGCCGCAATTCAGCCTGTGCGCGCCGCCGCGCCCAACTCGACTAACCTCGTTTTAGTTGACTGACTGCAGAACGCTTTCAGGGAACTTTATCTGAACACCGATCTTATAAAAGCTGACGAAATTGTCTTCAAGGCTTATTTACATTTCAGGTCAGTAGATTATCAGAGAGATCAATCGATATATATATAGATATACATATATGTATGTATTTACATACATATATCTGTTAGATAAGATAAAAATTTAATGTATTATTTATATTTTGGCAAGACGTCTGCCGCGTACATCTAGTGAAATGAAAGCAAAAGGAACTTCTTTTTATACATCAATTTTTTTTTAACTGTTATAATGTATATATACGAAATAGTAACGTATTGTGGCTTAATACTCTCTTAGTATCACCACCTTTCGTGGCATGCATAAAAAAGGGTTTATTTTAAATAATTACGCGTTTAATCGAATAAATAGTCATTTGTATCGCAAAATAAAAATAGATTTTCGTTCAAATTACAAAATATGCAATATATGTCGGTGATAATTTCGTTTTATGAATAATTAAGGTGAGTGTAGCTTTTCAGTACGCCTTCGGCCTTGGGCGCTAATGCCCCCCTAATGCTAGGCAATTTCCGCTCTAGGCTCGCCGGCGGCTCACTAACGCGTAGCTTTGAAAGCCTGCGGTGTAGGAGAAGCGACGCCTCGTCATTTGAATGTAAGTGTTAAACACTTTTTTGTATCCCTTTTACTTCTATTAAGTGCCGATGAGGAAGTCGGGCGTGTTCGAGATTAATAAATCGTTGTCAAGTGGTCGCCAACTCGAAAAATTCTCTTCGCCAGTGATTCGATAGATTTATTTGCAGATGATCGTGAAATAAATGTGACATCGTTTCTTGTGTTTCACTTTAAAAAATGAAATAGGAAATTGTCTAAGTTGAAGAGCTAAGGTAAGCAGTGCAGTATGATGTGCTGCATATAAGAACGCAGAACTTCGCAATCGCGAAAATTGCGCAATTGAAGTATTTTAAGTTGTTTGTTTAACTTTATTTGAATTTTAGAATGTATTTGGGAATCTAAGGTAAAACATTTTAATTCCTGAAAATGTGTTATTGAAATTTATTTTATTTTTCCCGTTTATACATACCTTTTATAATTTTTACACGAGTAACCGTATAATATATACAATATATAGTATTAGTCGTATATAGAGCGATTATACCTCTTCTTTTAATACATATTTTTAGTACGTGCATTATATACATATTGTTTTAGTATTTATGTATAACATATAATAGTTGTATATAATGTAACATTATAAGTGTGTGAATCTAGACGTTTGATGTGACCTTATATATTAGTTATTGTTATTATCTAACAATGGTTTAAGTTTTTATAATATATGAATGCTTAGACTATTTTATAATGCTTTAGCAATTATAACCTTATCCGGCCCTAGGTACAGCTGACGTGTCAAATCTATTATAACACGTCATTGTATAATGTATTTCTGGATAAGTAAATAAAAATATTTATTTATGGTCCCTTATATGAAAACTACATACATACATATAGATATATTTATATATATATATATATATATATATATATATATATACATATATAAATAAACATGTCAGATTTCATTCAAACGTTTTCATTTCATTTAAAACACCTA
Organism: Eumeta japonica; assembly: GCA_005406025.1. Taxonomy (NCBI): domain Eukaryota; kingdom Metazoa; phylum Arthropoda; class Insecta; order Lepidoptera; family Psychidae; genus Eumeta; species Eumeta japonica. The sequence goes on from BGZK01000273.1 coordinate 308,816, forward strand.
TTTTTTGATAATCTCTTTAATATCTTATAATATTATTTATTAATTTGAATCATGAATGGTACATTCTTAAATGATACATTCTTGGTACATCTTATAACATTGTTAAAAAAACTACAATCCTGATAATATCGAGTAAACAAGTTTTGGGAATTTCATAGAATACTGATCAGGTTTCATTAAGAGGGAGGTCCATCCGTGGCACAGTTCGCTGATAAAGGAAATACAATTTCCTGATATCAATATCACTATCGTATATTCGCCCTTATTCGGACGCTCGATGCTCCATTGTCACGAATAAAGCCTTTTGATCTCGGTTCACGCGACCGCTAAGATTAGAAAAATGACATATCGTGTACCAGTTTTTACTCCAAGATTCGCTCGCGCGTATAAAAACCCTTCATCGGGATTTCGATCTCTATTGAATCACAATCTTGACCCTATTTTCGATTTCAATCCCTTTTGGTCTTCATCTCTTCCCCCCTCTCGCTCTCGCTGTCCTTTCTTCTTAACCACTCACCGTCACACTTCATATTATCATCTGTCAATTATATAGTCATATTTTATTTATTTTTATTAGATTACCCAATTATGTACTAAAGCTATGCCAGGTTTCCATCGCTTCATTGCTTAGGTAAAACACTCATATTTTTTTAGATTCACGTTAAGGAACTCTATGACGCAACTCAAAGCATCACATGTGAAGACAACCCGAGGGACGAGCGATTTGATGTGCTCTCTAAGGCACAAAGCCAATATAGTTTATTTTGACTTCAATTAAAAATTCGGTCGACCTGTCCACAGTCAGTATTCGTACCTATCGGCTTTTCAGTGGATGGCTACACTCTACTGTTCTGTTAAAGTTTTAAAATTGCTTTAAATTTACTACTAAATTAAATGGTTTTTCTTGCTGCTAAAGACATTTTAGCAACATTGTTTTGTACAGTTTAGTTTTATTATGAACTAAATTGTACAAATAAAGAACAAAGCTATGACAATTAATTTTAATTTTCTTTATTCAATATTTGGAAGTAACACAACATACATAAAATTTTATCAAATAATATTTCGATCTCGAAATATTATTTGATAAAATTTTATGTATATGTTACAGACAGTTATAATAATCTTATTATAACTGTCTGTAACAAATAATACGAAGTAGATTACGTGAAAACATTTAAGATGTTTAAAATGTGTCTAAAGCACCTAGTTCATTTAAAAATTAAACAAAAATATATAAATCTATTCAAGCGATGTAAGATAAGCGGGTTAATAAACCATATTCTTATTTACATCAATCGGTTCTGGGAAATATGATTGATCTAGGGAGCGATTTGATGTTTTGTTTTTCTTTTAATTTAATTATAAAAATAATGCCAATCATACTTTTTCAAGCTTTATTATTTATTTCGTCTACTAGAAAACGTACCGAAGCATAGGAAAAAAATCTCTCTTTTATAACATAACTAAAGTGAACAAACGGGATGTGCAGTACGTACGAACGTCATCGGAGCGGTGCCCGCGGGTTGCATCACACGCGATCCATCTTCGGCCATTGTTCGCGCCTGCATTGTCTTGCGTCAGCGCTCCTTCACGACCGCAGCGATTTGGCGACGATGGCGACTCGAAAATCTGAGAACGCATCGCCTTCTCGAGCTTTGTCGCATCGGGCAATTGGATTGCGCCACCATAAGTGATTGTGACGCGATCTTCGTAATACAATGATTCAGACTAAAAGTACCTGTAAAGCAAAGAATGAATCACGATAATTATTGTAAACTTTGCAGAAAAAAACTGTAAATTATTTTCAATGTATTTCATTAAAACAGCATCAGCAGTTTAAAAAAGAGAAGATTTTCAGTAGTTTTATTATTTACAATGTTATATGAATACCAATCTTCGGTACCCTTACACATGTAAGAATCGACCCTTATATATGTAAGGGTCGATTCAAAAATTACGTAAGACAATTTTTAGCACATTTTCTGCAATTTCCGGATTCATCCTTCAGAGAACGACCAATTAAACGGGTCGAATTTAGACCAATTCAATCGAAACGATCCGGATCTTAAAATCTGTCCTCGATCGGAAGCCGTACCATTACGACAGCTATGCTATTTTCTGACATCGATTCCAAGCCGTACTTAAGTCCAAGGTGTCGTTCTCTGGTGCGTCGTCGTCGTCGGGTCTTCTGCAACCGTTTCTGGCTGCAGGTATGGACATGAGCCTTTGACTTAGACCCGCGCTTCTTCTCGTGGGGGGACATTGCCCCCATGAGTTCAGGTGATCGTGTTTACCTATTTGCGCCAGTCGGCGACGCTTTATCCTCTCTGTGTGGAGAAGAGAGAAAATCTTGAGGGAGTTGATGTCCACCGGGTCGTCGCTCGTACTGAGGTGTCAGGTTACGGTGCGACGAAATCGGGCCCTCATGCGCATTGTTAAACAGGCGTCGTGCCTGTATTCGGACGAAGTCCTTGATGGATAGCACCCGCAGGTCCTTAGCGATTATGTTATTCTTGACATACCAGCCAGCCCCCGCGAACATCCGCAGCACGTTTTGGGCAAGTATGCTGCTGTAAGGCGGCGTACTAAGCCGGTGTAACGTTTGGCTCGCGCAGCTCAACTTTGTTGACCATGAGCAGCGAGCGGTCGATGTGTACGCCCAGCTACCGGATGTAAGACTTCCATTCCACGTCTTGACGTCTTAGGCGTAATTTAGTCGACATATTACGTAGTCTGCCGGTAAGTAAAGCCGCCGTCTTACCGATGTTGACGGCCATCCTCCAACTATCCAGCCATTCGGGCAGCAGGTCAAAGCCTCGTTGTATTTTACGAGCAGCTAGGTCGGCCCGATGCGATGACACGAAATAAGCGCTATCGTCAATGTAAAACGCCAATATCACATCTTCCCACTCCTTAAGGTGACCTCGTAGAGTAGGGATGTTGTCCGTAAAAGCCGCAAATAAACACGGCGACAGACAGTTGCCTTGTGGAACTCCTGCGCGGATCGGGCAGGGAGCGGATATTGATTCTTCGACAGCGACGCAGAAACTGCGGTCACGTAGGAAGCTGGCAATGATTCTTATCAGTACGGGAGGTAACGATGTATTGAAAAATTTGTAGAGGAGGCCATCATGCCACACCCTGTTGAAGGCTTTCTCCATATACAGAAATACCGCCACTGTGTGTCGGCCACAGTTAATTTCTAATGCCAAGTGGTGCAGCACACTAGCAATGGTGCAGTATAAATTGCAGAGTGGTCGAGTGGCCGACTCCACTTGCAACTTATACGTGTCTGATACTGCTCTTGTCGCAGGGGCAGGAAGGGGTTTAGTCTTTTCAGCAGAGCATATCTATATAATAAGTCTCCCGGGAGGGTTGGAGGTGGGGTGGCCATGAACGTACTGACTTTTCTTCCTTCACGCGCGTAATGTTCCTGCATCGTGGGAGAGTTAGCGGGTGGGTTGCGGCTGCATTGTCTTTCCAGGTATTCTGCTATTGCTTCTGATCGGGATGAACCGTCGTAGCACCGTGCACCTGCTCGATTTGTAATCAGGAATACGGGTGCTGCTGGCTTGGTGAATAGATGGTTTAATCGGGGGAGGTTTTTCATGTTTTCGCTCGCATGGTCTATCATCTTCTTCCACGCCGCGCTGCGACAATCTCTTACCACCTTAGATAGCCTTCTCGCGAGTGTATTGAGTTCATTTTTGAATCTGGGACAGCGGGTGCAAGTCCAGAGTTTGTAGAGTCGGTGTCGGTGTCGCTTGTGATGATCCTAAGTACAGCGTTTCTAAGGATTTCTGGTAGACTTCCCAGTGCCGTTGTCGTGTTGGTCGCGGTAATGAATGCCGTGCTCCTATTCCGACGGTTATTAGAATGGGTAAATGCTAGGTGTCCATGCCGTAACCCACTTCAACGTGTGCGGGCCAGCGCAGCCTATGGCTCAGTAATATATCTAGTACGTCCAATGAGGTCGAGAGTATTCGCCTTATGTTTGGCGTCGGGGTCTCCGGCTAGGAGCATAGGAGTTGGATCGTCGAGGATAACATGGACGTCCTGCACGCGTAAGGGGGATCGCGGTGGTCTATAGACTGCAAAGATTTCTAGTTCAACTTCTGCCGAGCTGACTCGTACGCCCAATGAGCGCATAGATGCGTAATTGGTATGATCAATCGACTCGTGCATGATGTCTTTTTTGACCAACAAAGGCGTGCCTCTATAGGCCATACCACGGGGGGAGATTTCGTCTCGGCGGTAGGTGATGTAGTTTGGCAACCTTAGTCCCTGTTGAGGACGCAATTGATTTCGCCGAGCAGGATGACATGAATGTCCACGAGCTGGGCGAGGTCGCGGAGCTCACGGGTCTTCTCCGTGTTACCTCCGGGGTTCCAGTATAGGATCGCTGATCATAAGACGTAGATCGCCAATACCTATGTCTCGTGAACGGCCCTCTGTAGAATTACCGTGGTACTAAACTGCATATGTGTTCGATGAATTTCTGAAGTAAAACTCATACAAACTCATATATTTATTTACAAATAAATCTATATGTACAAAAACTAATCTGTTATGTAAGTGTCACTATAAATCGCACCGAAAAAGCGATGTTTTCTATACACGACTTACGAGTTCAAAACTCGTCTACACAAATTATAGAACTGAAAATAAATTAGTGAATATGATCATGCCGTGTGTATATCGGAGTGCGCAGGACCGTTTTGTCGCGAACAGTAAGAATAAAAAAGTTGATTGACCCTTCCTCACCCATTAATTGTTACAAAAAAAATTACTTAATCTAAAGAATTAGCGGGAATAATTAAAAAAACATATTTGTTGGCGATAACAAACTTTAATACTTTCCTAAGAATCGTTGTACTTAAATCTCTATCTAATATTTAATATTATTCTTGATGTGGCATGTAACTTCTAGACCTCGTTTGAACATATAGTCTAGTCGACAAGTTCAAAATCGTGCTAATTCTTAGTAAAGGTCCTAAAAATATGTACAATGGGATTCAAAATGACGTCTACAAAATTTTTTTCGAAGAATTTTACTGCACAATAAAAATTGCAAAAGTTATTAACAAATTAAGACGATAAAAAAATGTGTTTTCGTTTTTTGGCAATTACTTAAAAACTATTAATATTAAGGAAGTTTAAAAAAAATTCATAGAGGAGAAAATTTCCTAAGAAAGTCCTAACTTCCGGAACTCTATCTACTTCCATTATTTATATTTTAATTTAGTGCTGAAAATAGGGTCCCACGCGGCCCATACAGCATGGTCACTTTACCCTTCAACAAAGTCTGTCACATAAAATAATTTTTTTATAGGATTAAATATCCATATTAAAATTTTAAAAATTGTGGTGTTATCAGAAAACACTTCAAAGAATAAAGTCCCGCTGGAAATATATATATATATATATGCAAGATCACGTAATTTGTAATAATAAAACGAAATTTGTGTATTTTGTTAATTATAATTTTTTTTAAATTAACAAATAACGAAAATTCTCAACAATGTTGTTAAAATTTTGTTTAAATGTAATATTGAGTTATGGTTATTTTTGCATCATACAGAGGCATTAACCAATGTTAAAAAAAATTTACTGCATTTATTAATAAATTATTTATAAGCAAATGAAGTGATTTAATGTTGTGAGAATATTTCTTACTATTTTGTTGTCATGGAAAAATAATGATTTAAAAGGAAAAAAATTTTTCTTACAAAAATTTTTAATTGTTAAAAACCGCTTTTTTAAAATATTTGATTGTTTAATTAATTAGTTAAGAAATTAATATTTCTTTAACAATTATAATTGCCATTTGTGGCAAACCTTATTAGCACATCAGTTATTTGTAGTTTGATGTTGCTCATTAAACCTCTTGCGGGAACTTCATACCGTAGAGTTTTTGTGCCACCTAGTTAAAAATTCACTCATTTTTTTTCCATAACACCCCTAAAAAAGTATAACTTCAAAAAATTGCCTATAACATGTGTTCTTCCGCTACGAATCCCTATCCAACGAATTGAATATTGATTTGAGAGGAATGACAGATATAAAACAAAGATAAATAAACTAAACAAGTGTTAATAATTTATTTATCCAGTCCGCTAAATAGGTATACTATCATTTTTATGTACGTTTCATGTCAGATCGACACATCCTTAGGAAAAATGCAGACAGTCACATCCACCAGAGCGTCAGGAGTGTTAAAAGTGCTCCCTCATGCGACAAGCAGTCATGCACTAGGCAACACGTCAAAGGGTGATAGAAGCCATTCTACAAGCAGCGACAGACTATGACCATTAACATGCCAGACAATTGTCGCAGACTAACCATCATCCAATTATTACCCAAATAGTAATGGCAAGCATCCAATAATGTCGAATCGGCCATGGTGCATATTATTATTATCTTTATGTTTTAAACGCAACCACTTCTCAAACACATGTAAAACATCGAACTTGTGATCCTTACTAAGTGTGTTACCGGTTTCTATATAATGGTTAGCAAAACGAGATCTGTCTGATTTATTATTTTTAAAATCTGAAATATGTTCTTTGTATTTTGTTTCAAAACAACATCCGATTTGTTCTATATACTCGTATATCGATTTACATTAATCACAAGTTAAATTGTAAATTCCAGATTTTTTATTACTTTGTGATTTATATTTATTGTTGTGTAAATTTCTTAAATTGTTGTCTGTTTTAAAGGCCGTACAAATATTATTATTTTTTAAATATTTTTATAATCCCATCCGAAATTGGACTATAATATGTTAAACTACATTTTTGATACTTATAGTATTATAGCATAAGAAGACAATATTAAAACGAATTAGGAATTTGAAAATTTGCTTTCTACATTTTGATTATAAGAACATCAATAGAAACATTTCAAAGTGTTAATAACTATTAAATAGAACTGACTTCATCTTTTATCCTATTATGTGTTATTACACTTGACTTCCTTCTTTCAAATTAACGTTCATTGAAAGGCGCTCTCTTCCTCGGGGTGAATTTTGCTTCTTTCCTTTTCAATGGTTCTTGCGCTGTTGCTTAAAAGATAAAACTTATTTAGTCAAAAGATCTTTTGCCGCTTCATTTTTTTTATCTCTGCTTATTAATTAAAATTTAATTACGACGTAATCAAGTGACTGTTCAGAAGAAAAATGGATATTAAAAGTAATTTGAAAAATAAAACGATTGCATATGCATTCTTCCTAAAATTTACATTTTGAAAAACATTCTTACTGTCATAATAAATGGCAACAAAAGTTAATGTTGACTTAAATTAACACACTCTAATTACTTAACGAGTAGGTAGGCTAATTTTTTAGTAATATACACTGTCAGGTTGCCTGAAAGAAGTTGTAAAAATAAAGAAAGATAATTCTTTTATTTTACACGAAGAATTATTTAATATCTTGGCTCACAATCTTCTTTCTTACATCGAACTTCGAGGTGATAAAATATTTTTTGGCATCAGCGAGCTTTTTGGTCCAGTGGCTGTACATAATAAGGGAAGCTTCCCTAAGCTGAACTGAAGGTCTTACAGTCCAAGCTTATTAGGCTGTATCAAAAGGTCTCGCCACTTAATTTTAATTTTTTATAAATGATATTACACCCCTAGAGTAACATTATTTATAAAAAAATAATAATAAATCGTTATGAAGGATCATTAACAGCATTATTTAAAAATAGTGAGGATTCCGAAAAGCTTTGCAAGCAATTATTTGCAATGCATTTTCAAACTTCCACTGGAAAATGGGAAACTTGTGCTAAAATTATAATAAGGAATCACATGAATAATTCAAAAATAGTAGTTATTAAAGCTTTATTATTAAAAGATTTAGTCTACAGTTATTATTTTTTCACGAAATATTTTAGTTATGAATTACGTAATTTGGAACATAATTTCAATCGCTCATCAGTGCAAAGTGACGTTATTGCACTATTGGTTATTAAAGTTGTTGACATAAGCTTACGTAAGAAACGCGAATATAATCACTGTGTAAATGTTGTGGTAAAAATAAAATAATAATTATAACAAGGAATAAAAAATTATTACAAAAACGATTTCTTACACTTTTGAACATTCTTCTCCACCTGTTAAAAATATCCAATTAGTAACGCCTCAATTAATGAAACACAATTATTGCTTTTTTAATACAATGGAGTACGTACCACCTTATGATTTCTATAAACCTTGTTGTGGTTGTATTTTGTCTTGATCACCCCCCTGGCAAGGAATAACCTGCTAGTACTATATTATTTTGAATTTATTGGGTTGGGTCATAAGGCCACCACGCTGCCCAGTGCGGGTCGGAAACATGCTTAAATTTCGTTGTCCCATTGCAAAACCATAACCTGCCTGTTTAGGAGACAATGCCCAGTGTGCTCTCCGAAATATGAAGCTGGTGGGTTGATTTATCACAAATTAAGAAGTCATTGATCAACTTACTCGTTGTCAAGATCGAATCCAAAACCTTATTGTTCGAACATGTACCATATTCCAATCTTATAACGAATTCGGCTGCCGCCACATAGTGTATATAAAATACAAATTACAGTAAAAGTAGCTAAAAGCATATCTGCATTGTAGCTTACAAAGCAGATTGTTTCCAAATCTAGCATAATCTTGAATTTTAGAAGAAAGATTTAACTTAAATCTAAGATTTATCATTTTTGTTAGTTTTAGAATGGTGAAGTTAAATAAATCCTGAAAAAGTTTCATAAAATGAAAAAATATTAATATATAAATGAAAAATAGGATGAGTTTCAATTAGAAAGACCTATATCTATAAAAAATATATATTTAAATTGAATCATATTGTAGCGAGTCCTAATAAAATCATCATTAGGCATCATGTATGATTAGCTTTGTTAAGAAATATCGTAAACAATAATTCATGTATAGCTCAATTCCTATGACGGGTCCAGACTCATACCATAATTGTTATCAGAACAAATCAAATAAAGCTTAACATATTTATCATGTTTAGGAGTTAAGTTCAAATATGCATCATATTTCAATAACTTATAAGTATAGCAAATAGCTTAATATACCAAATTTGAAAATATTTTGAGATAACATATAATATAACTATTATTAATAAAAAGCCATATATATCTATGTGTTTTACTATTTAGAAAGAGCATTATATGGATATTAGCATTACTTCGCTATGGTTTCATAGGAAGTGTTAATATTACATTCAAAGAGTCTTATTAGAAGGTATTCATATCCGTTATAATTCGGTTCAACAGGAAAGCAAACAACGTTTATGGTAATACAGGGTGTACCTTGCTCTAAACATACTTTAACAACTGAAAGCCTAGACACATGCAAACCTTATAAACTAAGATATTGCTACTATAAAAAAAATCATTGTTCTCATACGGTGTATTTTTTTTGTAATGTAACTAAAACGATCGATTAAGTCTCGTACAGAGACAGAAGTTACACTAATTGATAAATTGATTTGGCAATCTCGAAGGACTGACACAAATGAATTGGGTCAGTCACGTCATGTTATAAAAAATATATAGAAGACGAGACGTAGCTATCAGAAGTTCAACCGATTTTCAATAAGATCGATTAAATCTTGATGCGTGGTAGGCGCAATTATGTTCAGACTGTAGATAGTTATAGGTAAACTTACAGACAGACAGACAAACTAACAGTAATCATTTACGAATCGTTCAGGTAATAACAAAACATAAAGGTACACAATTACTGCAATTGTCACAATCGGTCAAACTGTTCGTTATTATAATAAGACATACAGACCGACGCTACAGATTTATGTAGTAGTATAAATTTAGTCGTAAAATACGGAGAAAAAAGAAAATAAATCAATTATTATCAAAAACTTCCATAACATTTTTGACGTTAGTGAAGATACATTAGTCCTTATTTTAATATTATAGTTTTAATAATTATTATTTTCAATATAGCAATATCAATCATAAGAAATATAAACAAGAAAATTATTTTCATTCAGGCAAAGTCGGAGTAGTTTGAGTCAATATTGAAATTCATTCTACTAAAATTAATCAAAATAATAACAATTATTAAGAAACTTATCTAGTTGTTACCTGTGAAAAGTGCGAAATGGCACTGAACCCTTGAAATGTTCACGCTTGACCAGTTGTCTCAAAGCATGCGTTACATAGAATGGGCTCAAAGTATGCGTTTGATATAAACATACTTTGGGACAGTCCCCAAAGTATACAGATGTCCCTGAAGCATTCTATCGAAAAACTGTCCTTGAAATGCATATATATATATATATATATATATATATATATATATACGGCAGATTATATGCATATAAAATAATATTTTCATAACAAGGAATAGTGAATTAAATGAGTAGACTCCAGGGATAAGCTCATTCATCATACACAAAACTTATAGAATTCCTTGTTATACGATTCATAATTATCTCGAGAAATTCAATGTGGACCAAGCCCAACGTAAACAAGGTCGATGCAGCGGCAGAAAATCGCCCATGAAATTCAAGTTCTTTCCTTCAACTGGAAAATTATTCTTTCAATTTTCTTTTCATTAGGGTTTACTGTAAAATAACGTATGTGTGAAATTTCAACTGGCTAACTATTGCAATTCAAAAGGTATAGTCATTTAAAGCCAGGGAAAACAGACAAACAGATGAAATAGGCTTATTAATAACTTTTCGTACGGAATCGTAATGATGGCTAGGACTTTTGATACAGCTTAGTACTACCTTTCACGGTTCATAAACTCGAGAGATAACACGGCCGCCCTCGGCGATACCGCGAGATACGCCGGCCGATTTCCTACGATCAATTTACTCGCCCCAAGATTAAATGAGTTCTATGAGAGCTATGAAATATTTATGAACTTCAATATGAATTTTAAAATTAAATGTCTATTTGGTCGTCCATCGCATGCACTGTCACGTAAATTATCCTCCAAAAGCCAAATATCTGTAAACGACTTTCAAATGGTAAATAATTATTTTTGTTATTACGCTACGGAGATTTATACAATCAATCGTTTTGATTAATTCGATTCCGGACTTATTCCATGAAAAGTAAATGATAATACAGCTAATAAGAAATAAACAATATACTTAATAACAATATCACTTGATCGATAAACGAATCAATTAGACGCATGTATCATTTGCATATGGCAGATTTAGGTCTCTTGAATATTTATATCTAGAACATATTTAGGCTTATCATTTTGTTATACTCTACAAATACCTCTTAGATTGTTGTCACTGTCTTCGGCTTGAAAATTGTGTCTATTTATGTCATAATAACGACGTGTTTAATATGGCGCAGGAACCTGCAAATTCTTAGAAAATATATCCGATGCCGTCGTTTTAAAATTTATAGCTTGTTCAACTCGTAAGTAAACGTACAGTATTGTTGCGAATTCGTTCATAAGCTAAATAATTTAAAATAATAAACAAAACACTCCAAAAAAATGTACTGGAATATTTATATAAAACGCAAATATTTATTAACAAGCTGTATCCGGCTAGATCCGCTCTATATCCTTACCACAGACGTTGTAAGGATATAGAGCGGATAGAGTTGAATTTCCGGACACGATGCCTGTAGACATTATACCCCCGGAAATGTTACAGGTTTTAGGAGAAAGCGCGGACATCCACGCAGCCTCTACCCCGCTGTATAGCAGGATCGTTAATAAAAACATTTCTTAAATTCATCATCATCACCATCATTATAAATCTCTGGCCTTCAGTTATCGCAAGAACTACACATTTTTATCTTAGGCGTACAAAATGTGCGGACGAATTATTGACGTCTCCAAAGTGTGTCTGGTCGCTAAAAGTACGAGCAATAAACACTCATTCACACCTTAGTAAGTCTTCAGACTTTTCTCACATTATGTTGACATTATGTCAATATTTTCTTCCTTCTTCTTTACGAACTTAATTTCAGAAAGCGGTGATAACTGTGTGGAAGTTTATTGTAATTATGTTATTGAAAATTTTGATTAAATATTTTTTACATTGGGTGTTCTCCATACACTCAAAACGGCATGTGATGTTTCATCTATTTTTTACTTCATACATTTTATAGGTTTTTCTTTTAAAAATTTGTGAATAAGTGTGATCGTCGTCTTCTTTAAGAAAATAAATTGATAGTCGCTTGTTATCTGCATAGTTTTACTAAGCTTTACTGAAGATGTACGAAAATTTATTGTTCGTTTTTTATTTCTTTTTGTCTACTTTGATAATATTTTATTTAAATGACGATGAGTTTTTTGTGAGGGTCAGTTTAGCACAACGAATGGATACTAGTATCAATTAACTACGTAAGAGATCACAAAGGGGTCGTAGTAATAAACAACGTATAACGAGCATGGGATAATTCATTCGTGTTCCAGTTATAACAGGTAAATTTGAGTAAATAAAATTTAAACATGCATAAACAAAAAGGTTTAATCTTGTTTATTCTAACTTCTAACTCCAGGGTTGGTACGGAATTCTAATTCTACGAGTCCAATTTGCTGTTCACTTGTTTTTTTCTCGTATGTATACATTGTTTTTTTTTGCAAATGGCTATATCTTTGGCATATCAAATCTCACAAACGATATTGTGTTTTGTACAGAATCCAACACGACATCCTATCCCATGAAATTTTTCCGACTTCATAATGTTCAATTGAACGTAACGCATTAATTTAACATGCATACGGAGTGCGAATATGCGAAATTTGCTGCAAGTTTTGCAATAGTATTGCAACTATTCACGCGCCGAAGACGCACGCATGCCTGAAGCCGCATACTCGACGGCCGTCAAACGCGCCGGCCGCCGGCGCCGTACACACGCGAGCCTGGAATACCGTTTTGAATGAAAAATGATCTCCTCCACAAGAAAATACACAATCAACTTAACGTAATCACCCCATTCGTCGAAGTGTCTCCTTCATAGACTTTTTTTAACGATTTTGCAATGCACTAAATATTTTTTCTCGAGTGTCTTACTATTTTCTGAAAAACCGTCCATTCACAATACTATAAAATATTTATGTCAATAGTACCTAGTTAAGACGTAATGATGATCATCACCGAAACGACGATAACAAATGATGTTTCCCGGTTTCGGTGATCTAAAGTAAAAAAGAAGTCGAATTTGCGAAAACTTCCGCTTCCCGAACATAAGATTTATGACAGTCCCCGTGTTGGGTTTGTTGAGATAGTACTTCTTAACAAAGTTACTTAGAAAATATGTTACTTCGATAAATCATAACTTTATTACTTACACAAATTTCAACTAACAAAAATTCGCAGTTTATTCATTAGATTGTTGAAAGAATTCTTAATTGTTTCTGATAAGTCTCCATTGAAATTATTTTTGCTTCGTAATTAATATAACTATTAGAGGTGATTCATAAATTAAATAAGGCGTTTGGGACAGGGTGAATATATATTATTTTTTCTACAAAGGAGTGTGGGAGTATTTATGATTCTTGGTAAAATCATAAAAGTGGATTAAGTTACGGACGTAATTTCTAAAAGTGCTCTTTCTCTGCGGTATGATAGAGATATATGGTATCTGTGGCAACATTCCCCGCCGTTCGGGAAAATTTACTCAGATCCTCCAAAAACTTCTCATAGATAGGGCTGCGAAGCTTCATAACAAATTTCATGGCTCTGATGCTAAAATTGAAAAAGGGTTAATACGCTAGACTAATGTCTAGTCGATAAGTTCAAAATCGTGTTAATTCTTGATAAAAGTCCTAAAATAATAAATAGCTTTGATAAAAGTCATTGGAATCGGAATGACGTCAGTTCATGACAACAAAATAGTAAAAAACAAGTTTTTCAAAATCTTAAAAAAATTCATTTGCTTATAAACAATATATTAAGAAATGCCGTAAAATTATTTTTTTGAACTTTGGTTCATGTCTGTATAAAATGTAAAATAACAATAACTCAACATTTGATTAAAAAACAATTTACAACGTTATTAAGGTTTTTAATTTTTTGTTAATTTAAAAAAAATTATACAAATATAATACACAAATTTAAAATACTTTTATAACGTGATTTTGTTAGGTATGTGCATAAAAAGAGCTCCAAGGAAATAAAAATTTATAGGCCAATTATTTAAACTTTTATACCGTCTTTTGTAAAAATGAAAGCCCATTGAAAATTACTCAGCTAATAATCATAACTTTTTGAAAAATCTACAATTTTTTTTTCTCAATGGGAATTTATTCTTTGAATGGAATACTGATGACGATATAATTTCATTAAATTTTAATATTGATATTTAATCCTATAAAAAATTATTTTATGTGACAGACTCTGTTGAAGGGTAAAGCGGCCATACTGTATTAGCCGCTTTACCCTTCAACAGCTTTTACCATACAATAAATAATGGACGTAGGTTGCTGGGGTTTGTATCTTTTTAGGAAATTTTCTCTTCTTTATGAATCTTTTTCCTAAATTTCTTAAATATTAATAGTTTTTGAGTAATTGGCAAATAACGAAACACGTTTTTTTTTTTTTTTTCATTTTTATCTGTTAACAACTTTTGTATTTTTTTTCGTAAAATAAAATCCTTCGAATTAATTTTTTTAGACATTATCCTGAATCCATTAAGCTAACGCACATATTTTTAGGACCTTTATGAAGAATCAACACGATTTTGAATTTGTCGACTAGACTAATCAATCGTTTGAGTTTTGTGTGACTGAATGCAAAATGGAAGATGTCAACAAAATAACGTTAACATACTCACTTAATAATTGTTATAATTACAAATTATAATCTCAATTGAAAAATTTAATTGATGTTACACTTAGTGCAATAAAATATTTTTAATTTTTCAAATTTAATTTCAGAATAAAATTTTATTAACAATATTGACTATCCCACTCCAGTTTTTATTGTTTTATTGTAATTAACTATAATTATTTGTATGAAATTAAAAACAATTTTTAATTACGCCAAAGAAGTATAACTTCTCACGCGCATACATAAGTACACACACTGTATTTTTTCAAATTCCACATGTAAGTTAGAATTGGTTACGAAATTAATGTAACAAAATGAGACTTTTTTTTCTGTGAAAATTCAAAACAATCCACCAAAGGCAACACTGGGAGGAGGTACAAATGATGTAATTTTTCTACAAGCTAATATTAAATTTACATTATGAAATGGAATTAATGTAAGACGATGTAATAAGAGCGAAATAAAATTTTGTAAAAGTACAAGGTATTCTGTTCGCGATTAAAAACGATGGCTCTCATGTTGTGGTTCACCTGTTTCAGGTAATAAAAGTAGTAAAGTGATTAATTACTAATCGTTTGCCCACGACGCAAAGCAAAGCAAAGCTGCGAGCGGAAATATGTATTATATAATAAGCGAACGCTCAATATTTAATTCACACGTTGAATCCCATTTTAACTTTTTTATTCAGAATATGTATTTATTCTTTTATATAATATCATTCGAATACGAAAACGAATGTGAGATACTATTGTAAAAAAAAACATTATAACTCTCGAAGAGTTTATACTGGTTTAGCCAAATCGAAAGTTGTAAAATGTTTTCCATGCTCTCGAGGCGTGCGGACGAGCCACGCGAGGGGCGCGCTCTGCGCAAATGCGGCACGAATTCATCCCAAAGGGAGAGTTCAACGAAATGAGATTCACTCTTCCCTGCAGCGATGTTACAACTTTTGCCGACAGGGGAAATTCGTTTTACGCAATCATAATTTTGATCGAATGCCGATTGTTGGGCGGTGTGGATACGCGAGCACTGCGGAGTGTACGCGGTCGATTGGCATATTAAAATGCTAAGGGGGACCATGACAGTACCAGCGCTTTTCGAGTTGAACCGAAAAGATTACGATTACACTTGTGCCCTTTAAATGCATTATGATTGTAACCTAAGTTTAGATCCTCAACTAAATTGCTACTAATCGCTAGCAAACAAAGAAATTATTTATCCACAGTAGGTGTATAATGCTTCTATCAATTACAAGAGCGTCAACTTTAGTAGTGAGTTCATTGAAATGTACGGTCTGAAGACAGTAACACCAAAACTTTTATCAGTTATAAGTACAATAGTGCGAGCCATACTCGCGTACTAAGATTCTTCTATTATATGTTATAATGAGTATTACATGATATTTATCTTCAGGTATTTTAAAAATGTATTAAATTATATTTTAAAAAAGAAAGTTTATAAGTCAAAAAGTAAGAAATCTTTGAAATATGTACAAATTTTTTATTGCCTTCAGAAACTATAAATAACTGGAATTTCTGTTAATTTTTTTATAATATTAAATAAATTCTGCAATGATTACCAATAATTTCAAACTGTCCAGTTTCATATTTTTTAATAACAAGTTTTTTTTGCCTTATATACACCAAAGATAGAAACATACGTACATACATAGGCATTGAACTTTCACCATAATGGCTTTGTCTTAATTATTTTGGTAAACAGATATCATTTGAAAATTTTAAAATCGTTTTCATAGTTTTTTTTTATTCGAAACTCAAAATTATACACTGTTTATGTAACATTTTGTTATATAAACATGTAAATTGTTTGTAAAGTATAAAAGTTATATTAATATAATTCTAATGTGGAATTAAAACTATTATATATAATTAAAGAAAACCTTTGATTTTATAGTCGCTACGCATACGAATTTCCGAATCTTAATTAAAGTTCGAGATTATGTACGAAAATTTTATTCAAAAAAAGTACTTTGACATATATACTATTTGGTCAATTGAAAAAAAAAAAAAAAGCCATCTTTACCCATTCGTAGACAACACCAGGCAATCAGGAAACACGTGGAGTCGTGGGACAGACCGTTTCCGCGCTGACGTTCATAAATAGAGCTCGTTTCGCGCCAACAATGGCAGTGAAAGCGATGCACATCTAGATCAATTGCGATGGCGCTAAAAAAAGCCATCTAACGAGGAAGCGCCGCTCATTGTTCGCCGGGCCGACGTGCAAATCGAGACCGTCATAGTCTCGGACCGATAAAAAGACCGACGGATAGCCGATAGCGCAGCCCGCCTGGGCGTCTCTGTTTTGGCATTTAACATCTCAGTAGCTTTGATTTAATATCTTTAGTTCATGACTCTGCCGGCGTGTACATTGCTACATAGAATGACTTTCAGAGTATGTGTTTAACTTTTCCTTTTTCCTCCTCGTCTTGCTCTTCATTTCAGTTCAGTCTCGATCCAAGACTATGTTTGTGTCATGTGAAATATATGTACATTGTATTATATATATATATATATATATATATATATATATATATATATACATTTAAAAGTTAATATGCTTGTCGTGGGTCATCCCCAAAAGGTAAAACTGTGCTATCCCGGATTCTTTTGTGGGTATTTCTAAGATCTACAATTACATGATAGATTTATTTGATGTATCTTTTATGGTTTACTCAGAATAAGCCTCAAAAGAGTTTTTTTTCGTATTAAATACATTATTATCGTCATTACTTATTTCGCACGATATTTTATGTAACAAAATATATACAATAATATAATCTCTATTTTGATGCGACAGCTTTCAATTTTGAAAAACAAATAATAATATGCAGTTGCATATACGCGTTTATAAAAGTAATAAACTTATATCTTTTCAAACTAAATATCAAATTGACTAAGTGATCTTATTTCTCCTAAATCACGTAATGAAATTCACATATTTTGGATTTTTTTTATTAATAATTTTGCATTTATTTCTATTATAGAATCAAAACACACGACGAAATAATATTTTATGAAATTAACTTGTTTCTTTTACCCTCAAGTCCCACACAAAATTATTTTTGCAAAAAAAGATGGGCTATGTCTTTCTCTAAGTTTTAATTTGTCTCTACACTAAAATTTATCAAAAGTGGTTCAGCTGCTTAGGCGACTTAATAGTTCTGTAGCATTTTTTATATAATTAATTAGTAGTAGGTAGTAGTGAGTAGTAGTACGGCAGTGCATCAAACCCCCAACAGCTTTAGACCCATATCACTTAGTATATCGTTCGTTACTTAGCAAAATTTTTCCGAAAAATTCAACCTAAATCAGTTGTTAGTACATTTTTGTACTAATAAATTAATGTTTAAAAAACAGTTCGGTTTTACTCGGGATAGCTTAACAGTCGATGCCACCATTGAGTTTGTGCAACATATTTTTGGAGCCTGGGAGGATTTACGAGATGCCATTGCGTATTTTGCGATGGTATTGGATTATGTTTATCATGAAACTTTGGTCGAGAAAATACGTCACTGTGGAGTAACAGGTCAGGCTCTCGGCCTTCTGAAATCATATGTGAGTAATAAAATTCAGAGGGTTGATGTTAATGGCATAACAATGTTAATGGCATAACATCATCTGGATATGTAGTCCACATGGGTAAAGCACAGAGATCAATTATTGGTCCTTTTCATTTTTTAGTTCATATAAATGACTTACCCAGCTTTGTTCAGGATGTTCATGAGATAGTACTGTTTGCAGATGATACTTCTTTGTTATCCAAAGTTAAAAGACAACAGCCCACTCATGACGATGTGAAAAATGCTATTTCTAAGGTAGAGAAATGGTTTACTGAAAATAAGCTACTTCTTAACGAAATGAAAACAAAATGTATAAAATCCTTACTTCCAAATGTATCGATCCGGTACTACGTAACGAAGAATTGGAGTTTGTTAATGCTACCGTGTTTCTTGAAATAACTTCATAACAGGCATCAATGGGTTCCTCATATTAGTATGTTGGTGAAAACGCTTAGCTCTGCCGCTTATGCAGTCGAAAAAATAAGAAATTTATCAGACGTCGAAACTGCTAGATTAGTTTATTTTGTCTCTTTCCATAGCTTGTTGTCGTATGCCATCTTTCTCTGGGGACATGCCACAGATATTTATAGAATTTTCGTGCTGCAGAATAGGGCCTTTATCTCGATTTACAAGCTCGGATCCCGTGTATCTTAAAAATAAGTTTAAGGAAATTGGAATCTTAACTCCGGCATCCCAATTAATTTATGAATATTTATTGTATTAAAAAAAAAATGTTCTCGTAATCCTGATGGTGATCGACATAAACTCAATACCAGAAATAAAAGTAAATTCAATTCAGAGCTCTGTGTGCGCATGTTCAATAGGGTTCCTGTGGATATTCAAGATTTGCTCTTATATAAATTTAAGAATATTATTAAACAATCACTCAGTAAAAAACGGGTATTACACAATTTCTGAATATTTAGAAGAGAAATATACATGGGCATAAGCGGCTCGACTTCTTACCGGGCTGTTTTGTTAATTAAAGGTTTTGTCTATGCATGACGAAATCAGAAAAGAGCTACGTTTAATGTTCTTGGTCGTTCTTCTTGAAGGAAAACTGCCTTCAGAACGATCGGTAAAGTGTAAATTTGCAAAAAAAAATATGACGTATTTCAAGCGCTATTTTATAACCTATAAAATAAAGATATTATGAGTTTGAATAAGGGCATTTTGTAATAACAAGTCTAATTTTTAATTCAAATCAGTTAGACCTTTGTTACCTGTATCATTTAGGACTATAGTCATTCCTTATTATATAATGTAATACACTTACTATGTAATACTGTAGAGCCCATTTGGATATTTATTGTAACCGAATACCTTATATCATAAATCTACTAACCCTTAGGTTATATGTATATATATATATATATATATATATATATATATATACCTATATACTTACATACATACCTACATACCTACTATAATGTTCTGTAACGTCTATGATTATAAATATCTACTATTCCACTAGTATATTGTTGTGTAGCTCTGGGGTATATCCCTCGGGACCTTTGATGATGCTCAGGAGTTCAATTCTTTAATAAAAAATAAGGCGGACCCGAATCTGTTTGTTTGATCGGTTCTTCAATATCTCTCCACGAATTTCAATACGCTCTATCTATCGCATTACTTATAACAATACACTTTCTATCACTATCGAGGTTTTTGAACTTTGGCGTGAGCCCTTATCTACTTCTTCCTTCCTCAAACTCTCTACTTCCTATTCTCTCGTTTTTCGCCTGCTCGGATTCTAGACGCGAGTTTCAATGTAATTAAAACACAAATAGAACACGAACCCACATTCACGAAGTTGAGCACGGAGGCTGGATGCCTCACATGCCACCTACTCCTAGCTCAGCCACTACAATATAAATAACTTCTTTAATTTAACAACTTCGATAGTATACTCTTTTAAATATATCTAGTTAACTTATCTCTATTATCAATATACTAGCTGGCCCGGTAGACGTTGTTCTGTACCAACATGGAGGTAGAAAGAATTTTTCATCTTTTTTATCGATCGATGTTAATTTCAATTCTGGTCTCGTTTTTGATTTCGATCCCAGTTACACTTGATTCTGATACTGTCCTCACACTCATTTTCGACCCTAGTCCCGTTTTCAATTTTGGTTTCGGTCTCGCTTCCCAATCTGAACCCCAGTCCCGTTCCCGATTCTGCTCTCCGTCCCGCTTTTAATTCCGATTCCGCTACCAATCACAATTCCAATCGGGGGTTATTACGAAAATAAAATTTAGCTAATATTACTTGACGATAGTGTAGATTTTTATGAGTAAATGGACTTTAAAATCGATAGAACCAGTTCAATAATATAAATACATGGTCGAAGCTGGGGGAAAACATTAGTACAAACAAAACATGAAACATTACATTCACACTTTAAATTTTGATCCAGTCTTTACATTCATTTTCAACCCCTTTTTTGGAAATAATGACTCTGTGTCCATCGTGATACCGATTTCGCTCCTCGTCCTTGATTTCGTCTCCATCTGATTCCGATCGCGGTTTTGCTCCCGACCTCGATTGCGGTTTCAATTTTGATTCAATTCCAATAAATGGTCCCATTTTTAAGAGTTTTTTTCATGTAGGAACCCTAAAATTATCGCGATGAAAAGTATCTAAATGCAGCCCAGTAAGCACTTCAACGTCCCAGTGAAAATCGCATCGTAATATATACAGACGGATTCAAACAGATACAATCTACAGACAGATACAAAGGGTCGTCTCGATTTAATCCTGATTCCGCTTTTGCTACTGATCACGATTCTGATTCCACTTTTGCTTCGGTTCTAATAGATTATCCCATTTCGAAGGGTTTTTCAAGAAGAAACCATAAAAATATCGCAATTAACAGTATCCTAAGTGTAGTCCAATAAACTCATATATCTTCCACTTAAAGTCGCATCGTGATCTGTTCAGCCATTCCGAAGATACCCTGGACAAATAGATAGACAGACAGATAGAAAGGGTTATTTTCTTTCATACAAACCTTGTCCTGATAATAATGAACACAACAAAAAAAGAATTATCCAATTTGGTGCAGACGTTCGGAAATAACGCGCGAATATACATTTTTGCGATCCACTTTTATATACTTACTTCTAATACATACATCACTAGTATACCTGGTATAAAACGTTTTATCAGTTGTTTTTGATTACAGTTAAGTTAACTATTTATTGTTTATACATATTTTCCCTATAGTGTTACGTTAGTCAAGTGCGTGTCATTAATCTACAGCTAAGAATCAAAACGATTGATTAAATAGCTGACTGACAGATCAAAAGCCAGCACAAACTTCCGAGTCTTAAAAACTGATTGAAATATTGTGCATAATTTATTTACGTGCTATAAACAAGCACCAATAAGGAAGTATTAAAATAACTCATTCATTAAACTAACGGAATAAAAGATGAAAGTTTGTATAGCAGTACACTGCGATTTTGAAGTTAAAAATGTAAACATGTGTTATAAATAGGGCTTTGATTAGAAATAAAAGTGACAAGTGTTATTGTTTATGGGAAACAGATGCGGGTATATATATTTTCACAATTCTACCCCACTCCGACTTCATTTCGGAATGTCGAATAGGAATTCTGAAAGGGGCTCAGTCAAATATATATGTATAATTATCCCAAAATTGAAAATGAATTTTTGGAAACTTTGGAATTTTAGATACCTATGTTAAAATTAACTATGTATTAAGTAAGTAAAATCTGGGATAAAAGTATGTACGAGCTAAATTTTACTGTTAAGTTACCATCACCTCACTGCTGAGGAATAGCCTTACAGTTTTTTTTTTATTCTGGATTTAAGAATGAGGAATTCCATAAGCCCTTCAGGGTAATCTGGTGCGGGGCGGGAATTAAACCTTGTATGGATCAATGTCGTGAAATTAGGGTGGAAAGGTCACCTGTCCAAATTTCTGCTTAGGTTTTGACATTTTAACCAAGTTATCACTAATTAAAAAAAAATAGGTTGAATTTTGTGGGAATGGGTATTATATTATGTTGTAAATCTGTAATAAATAACCTAGTACGTAGAGTTAAACTTTTTGAAAAATCAATTCTCAAGGGGAACAAATAGGTGGCAAATTTTTTTCTATGAGTTTATGTGACCTATAATTCCACTAGCGTCATCTACTTGGAGTTTTGCAAATTACACGTCATTGGACTAAGGTCCTTGTTTTGAATTAGTATCGTAAGGGAGGTAGAAACCACAATGATATAGTCGGGATTGCAATCAATAATATATTTTATTTATATAGATCAAGTTAAAAGGTTTGATTAAAACGTGATACTAAAACATGGTACTATATTGTGAACAATTCTTATACATATTAGGTCGGGGGAAAAGTTTTTTCGTATTTTGTAAGTAAAAAATTGCAGAAAATTTTCTTTGATTATACTGTTTGTATCTGGCTAGTTTTGGTTGCATTAAATAGATGAAATTAAAAAAAAAAGTGAAAACGGTATCTCATTTATCAATACTTTTTCTGTCCATCAAAATAAGGGAAACTAATGGTAGAAATTCGATAAATTTTGAACATTTTGAAGTTTTATTAGAAAAAAGGGAAAAATACGACACAAGCTGCGAAAAAAAAAATTTGTGAAGTTTATGGACCTAATGCAGTGGCGGTAAAAGTAGCATAAAACTCTTTCAAGCGTTCTCATTCCGATAATTTGATATCGAAGATGAACCTCGCTCTGGTCGACCTATTACGGATAAAGTCGATGCCATTTTGAAAAAAGTAGCGCAAGACCGGCGTATTAGTTTTTCGACATAGCTGAAGAGCTAGGGATTGACTATAAAATAGTTTCAAAAAAGCTGAATACACAAAAAAGTCCCACACAATGTGGAACTTTTTGTATATCCATAATACCACACGAATCCCACCCTTAGGTCCCACAAGAGCTCACTGATAGAAATCTAATGAATCGTGTACCGACTTTATTAAATAAACATTAAAATTGAAATACAACTATGTTTCAGTACCTACCACAACATTTATTTATATCGATAGACAGTGTAACGGCTGCTCTCTTCTAAATCTTATGAAATGAAAAGCGGATACATTATATTAATAAATAAACTTAGTAAAGTTTCGAGTATATCTTATAAAAACAACTTATTTCAAGTGAATCGATTTTTATGAGATAAAAAGTATAGCTCAAGTTATGCTTCCGTTACCTGTGTAAGCTCCATTATAATTTATTTAGTATTTTTTAGTGTGTTGTAACATTATATAGCTAGAATTATAGCGGTTCTATAGGTAGGTAAAATTAGTTTCTTAAAGTACGCCATCTAGTAGTATAACTTTGAAAGAGTAGCTTGATAATTTGATAATTGTGGTATAAGTTTTTAATACTGTAATTAGTTTTACTTTAATGTTATAGATGGCGTGTTCTACATAATTTGTACACATTATACATTGCGCGCCATCTACAGGATATTTAATAAAATTACAGTCATGAGCCAAGCACTCTACTTTTTTTCGAAAACAATTAGTTATGTTTTTTCCTTTAAAACCATACAAGTGCGAAGGACTGAAAGGAAAAAGAAAAATAAATGGGAGTTACATTACTATATTTATTTACATCTCATTAAATACTCATGTTTTGCGAATTGATATGTAGAAATGTATATAAATATTTTTATGATGATCATTTGATGAAGCTTACTTACGTTCATAGAAATAAAAAAAGACACAGGAAGTGTAAAGATTAATTAAAACTAGCTTTAGTGACATCAAATTTTAATGCAAGTACATTACGAGTTACCTTATTATGTACATTAACAACAAAAACGTATTTTTTTTGTAATACAACCTAGAATTATAAATAGAACACCCGTAAAGTGCTAGTCGGACTTACAAAAGATATTCTCAATTAATAATAAATGAAAGTCATTGCAAATTGAAAAGGAAATCATTAAAATATTTTTATTTTCAATAATCAAGTTAATTAAAAACTTAATCACGAATTTTACTGTAAAAACAACAGTAAGTATATACATATATAGTTATAAAAAAAACTAGGCCTTTGAAAGATCCTTTCAGATGGATTTATGCCCCGACATTTATGGAAAACGTTTTACGCGTCAAAAAGGCGATTATTATGACACGTAATAATCGCCTTAATTAGGTGTATTCATTATTGGTCAAAATTAAAAGTAGCTTCGGTTGTGTGGCATATTCATTGTGTCACATCATTATAATTTTATAAGTGAGCTGCCAATGTTTGTTTCCCTTTGGGCATGCAAAATAATAGATAATAAAAATAAAGGTTTAAATGAGCTACTTATTCATGCAAAAGGACTTTTTTAAGATATATTTTTGATATAAAACCAAACATTCTAAATTCTATCTACGCTATCACAGAGAACACTAACATTTTAAGTAATTTGAACTTTTAATATAATATTCTTAAAAATTGTCAATATATTCAATATGTTATAAACAAGAAGAAAGTTTATGTACAAGCATCGATGTTCACAATACACAAGTATTTGTATTAGAAATAATAGTTTATGTTACAAAGACTTATATATAGAAAAGAAGATCTTTGGACAACTTATTTAAAATAGAAGTTAAAGGAAAAAAGACACACGTGTGGAAATATATATGAAAGTGAAAATCAGGTACATTCTACAATTTTCATTGAAAAACAACATGACAAATATGAGATAGTTCATGGCACATTCATTTATTCTTTTGTCATTCATTGTAATGTTATAATGTCGTTACCCTATTACTTATTTAGTTCTGACAAGACCCTTAGACAAACGTCAACCATTTTTATACCATAATTTGTGAGTAAATATAGCGATTCATAAAAGATATCAAATATGTAGATGCCACTTATTTTCTTGTAATAATCAATATTATCAGAATTTACACTTATATGTGAATTTATTTACTTGGATATTTGAAATGAGTTATAGGTATATCTTTATAGAATAATTAATCGCTTAATGTTTACTAATAGATCTACATATTTGTGTTTTATAAGTACATAATTTCATATTTATAATTCAGGAAGAGATACATTTCTCTTAAAATTATATGACATTAAAAATGAATTTACCAGACACGATGTTAATGGTGGTTTGAAGACCTAAATTTAAGAGTAGCAAAGACACCGTGATTACTTTAAAAATAAAATCATGCTTGAGATACTCATGTGCGTTTCATGTAACTGTACCGCTGTTTGCAAAATTTTTGGCAGTGACAATGAAAATGTACTAAAAATAATAAATTAATGAAAATTTGAGGATCATTAACAATAATTAATTTATTTTTTAATTTTTATTATTATTATTTTTATAATATATTTATTATTAATATATTATAATTTAATTTTCGCCAATAATCACTTTCACCGTCTTTGTAAACAGCGAAAGAATTAGTACAGAAGGGAAATGTCAGCCTTTTCTAAACATGTATGTAAAGAAATAAAAGTACCTTAGACAATTTGCCAGATAAAAAAAGGTATAGTTTACTATATTAAGTGCAATAAATTCCGTATTCTATATAGTTGTCAGATAAAATTTTATGAAATTTAATATTAATGTGTTTTAAACAAATTGACGTATAATTCATCTTGCTTACAACTAATTTTGGGTAAACTGTAAGTGTATTTATTTTCCAATCCATAGATACTTTTCTGAAACAATAATGTTTTATTCACTTTATTCGAGGAATATTTAACCGTATTATTTTATGTGGAATTTATACTAAAATATTGATGTCTATGTATATATATATATATTATACAATCTAAGCACTTGAATATTATCTAACATCCGACGAATCGGATTATTTATTGACTCTGTCGACTTAGATGAAGAACAAAAAAACAATATTTAATCCATTTGATTTCGTGTCTGACATAAGTTTATTTAGCTCTTATTTTCGTCTAGAACGCGGTACCTTCAGCTACTCTTAAATCTGATTACGGACAAATTTAAAAGCACAATTTACTTCGATTGCGTATTCTTATTTCGACTAAATTGCTAATTTTACATATTTCTTAATTAGGACTAGTAGAAAATGTAGAAATACTTCTAGAAATTAAATTAATTGGCAGAACATTCTATAATCATCGGAATTTTGAAGCGGTAAGCGTCTATTCACTCGTCGTCGTTTAAAAGGTCTGTGCATGATTTCGCTTTGGTAGATCTGTAAAACACAAACAGCAATAAATTAAAATAAAAACCGGCCAAGTGCGAGTCGGACTCGCGCACCGAGGGTTCCGTACAAACCTGCAAGGTTTACAAAGTTCGTTTTACCAAATTTCGAGATTCTATGTCAACGGGAAGTGGTCTTTAGGTTTTAATTCCCTTGCGTGTAGTTGCGAGTTTCAAATATGCGGTATCAATGGTTGTACTTTTGCGTTTTGCGTTTTTGCGTTGACTTAGAATTTTTTTTTTTTCACGGGTTAAAGGCAATTAGATCTAAGTATTTGATATGAATTTCAACTTGATAGCTCTACGCGTTCATGAGGAAAAAGTAATAAGTTTATATTTATTAAAAATATATATTTTGTAATGTAACTAAAATTTAAGGTTTTCGGAATTTTTCCTTTATGTGTGCTATAAAACGTTGCTTCATGCCAAATTTCAAGATTCTAGGTCGACTGGAAGTACCCTTTAGGTTTTGATTCCCTTGCGAGTACTTGCGAGTTTCAAAATATGCAGCTTAAATTGCTGTTTCTTTTGATTGCGTTGACATAGAAGTTTGATTTTGTTACAGCTTAAAGGTATTATAGACCTGAGTATTTGGTATGAATATCAATTTAATACCTCTACGCGTTTATGAGGAAATGGGTAGTAAGTTTAAAATTATTAAAAAAATATATTATGTGATGTAACTAAAATTTATGGTTTTCGTAATTTTTCCTTTATCTATGCTATAAGACGTTGCTTCGTACCAAATTTCAAGATTCTGAGTTCACGGGAAGCACCCTGTAGGTTTTGATTCCCTGCAAGTGTCGAAAATTTGCGGCATAAACGGCTGTATCTTTGATTGCGTTGGCTTAGAAGTTTGATTTTTCACAGCTTCAAGGGACAGTAGACCTGAGTAATTGATATAAATTTCAGCTTCATACCTCCACGCGTTCCTGAGAAAAAGGGTCTTGACAGACGGACGGACGGACGGACAGACGGACAACAAAGTGATCCTATAAGGGTTCCGTTTTTTCCTTTTGAGGTACGGAACCCTAAAAATCGTTTAAACTATAAGCATTAGGATTTAAAACATCGAAAAATTTAAGTACATAAGTAAGTATATAGTATAGTTCAATATAAAAATAATAAAATCATTAATCACAGTTTCGATTTGTTATGTTGTTCACATTAATTATTAGACAACAATATTGGGTTATCACTCAAGAGAACAAAAATATTATCTAGTCTGATATGTTGTAATTCAGACTGAAAATTTTTATTTTGTACATTTCGCTAAAAAGGAAAACAAATAACGAAAATAGGAAATAAAATCTATTCAAAAGATAGAGTCAAAAGTAAAATATACGAAGTGCATATACCTCTATGATCTACAGGCAATACACTGCATTATTACAAGTGAGATTTTTTACACGGTGTTAACGTAACACGTAAGTTTCAGAGGCTCGCAGTCCGCCTAAGTACTACATAAGTTGGTGACGTATCAATAGTCCTTTAAATAGATACTGACTGTGAGGTTTTCGTTCGCCGGCATACGCGCAACTCCACTGCCCCCGAGCGCACCGCCTTGAAGAGACCCAGCGCCTGGACGTGCGCCAGTTCGTGGCAGGCGCGGCCGTTCACAGCCAACACCTCGTCTCCTGAAACGACGTCAATATTGTTCTTTTATAGTTCATAATATGTGACAAAACTTTCTGTTAAAAATGACGTTTTAAATCGCTCCAGCGGTTCTAAGTATAATATATACTTAGAATATATTTTTACGATACGGTTTTGCAAATTATGTGTGGCGTGTTTGGACCTGTGTGTTGTGTGTTTTATTTGTTAAACATATGTGCGTGTTCAAATATGAAAAAAGGACAGGTTTTACCGAAGTTGATAAGAATACAATTATTTGTTTTTTGTCATAGCCGTTTAGAAGCAACCGGAAATGACGTTACAGATAATTTTACATGTAAATACCGGAATTGAAAAAAAACTAGCCAAGTGCGAGTCGGACTTTAACACGAAGCTTTCCATGCCACCGTACAATCTTTAATACTACGTTTTTTTTTTTAATAATTTAGTAAAAATAGTGTATTCATATTCAACAGTATGCACTATGATCGGACCAAGTTTGACGCCCCGTTATGGCGCAGGAACAAATTAGAGTAAGTGCGACTCGCACTTAGCCGGTTTTATTACTCTCGTTTTACTCAAGCATATGCAGTACAGTTATACTAGTTGTACGTATTACCGTTGAAATAAAACACCAAAAAAAACAAGTTTCTTATATGGGGACCCTCTTTATTTTAAACTTTATTTTTATTATTTGTTGTTATAACGACCATGATAATGCACACTATCAAAATTTCAAGTATCTATCTATTGCAGCTCAAAAGAAACAACCCCGTGACAGACAGAAAGAAGGCGGAAACAGCAGAGCCTTAGTGATAGGGTCTGTGGTACTCTGAGTACGAAACCCTGAACAAATTATTATTTAAGTATAAAATTCTGTAAATAAGACACTATATCTTATTTAAAGAATTTTTGTTCTCACACAGATATTCAAAATTTTTCTATTTTCATAATTTGAATGAATGTACGTATTACACATATGTATGTGTGCGTGCGTTGGTTAATTAAATTAAATTTTTATAATATTAGAGTGTAGAACCAACGTATTTTAGTAATTTTGTAAAACGCACTTTTTAATATTATAAAGAATGTCAAGAACCAAAAATTTTTACGTCATTATTTATCGTGTAATTACATATCACCGATAAATACCGATACTGATTGATGATAGTTAACTAAGAATTTGCCTAAGAAACATAAAACTACATTTCATATATTATTCTAGAGTTGACATTATAAATATAAGTCAAAGTATAATAATAAATATATCAATGAGAAGGAATATATGATCATTAGTATGGAAATCATGAGTCAATATCGCGTCAACAATAAGAGGAGTTTAATAACCTTGCGCCTTTAAAAGAGCAGGACATTATCAAAGGTAGTGACTGACGTCCATATCGAAGTCGCGGGCCATAACTGTTACAATAGTGAAGTTATGTGTTACTGATAACTTGTTTACATCGCCACTGCGCCGCCGGTATTGTATGCACATACAGAGTATACACACGCGACCGCACTAATAAGAACGTACTTACCGGCCTTCAGTCTGCCGTCGTCGATCGCCTGGCCTTGAGGAAGTATGCTTTTTATGAAGATGCCGAGAGGACCGCGCGGGGAGTCTCTGCCACCGACGATCGTGAATCCTAAAGGTTTCTTTCCCTGTCCCTTTTCAAAGGTGATGGTGTGGTACGAGTGAGTCGCGGCACGAGGTCTCCTGGGCAAAGTGCAGAAGTTGGCGGCGTTTTGGTCCGTCTCCCGCTTTTCCGGTGCGGCGGGTTCGTCTGGAGCGTCC
Organism: Eumeta japonica; assembly: GCA_005406025.1. Classification (NCBI taxonomy): domain Eukaryota; kingdom Metazoa; phylum Arthropoda; class Insecta; order Lepidoptera; family Psychidae; genus Eumeta; species Eumeta japonica. The sequence goes on from BGZK01000273.1 coordinate 338,799, forward strand.
AAGTCGACCACCTGGGTAGCGCAGCTGAGCACCAGCGCGTCCTTGGCGCCCCCGTAACTGACGACCTGGCGCCGCAGCAGCTTGTTATTCATGCTGCTGTAGTTAGCGTTCTGTCCCTTGTGGAAGTGCGCACGCGCGCCGCCGTCGCCCGCTGCCGATAGCGCGCCGCGATTAATCGCGCTCTCGTCCTGCGACCGGCGGCGCTCTATCTTTGCGTCACATTTATCTACTCGTTTTTCCTTTCCGAGTATGACAGCGTTCTCGTAGTCGACGGAGCTTTCTCTCATGAGCACGACGGCTCGCCGTGGCTCTTGTGGTTTGTCGCCCGACTCTCGCCGCCTACACACCACGATGTCTATTTCCGGCGTGCCCGACCTTAGAGCTTCCTTTGCTTCGGACATGGTCAGATCGCGCAACCGCCGACCATTCACATTTAAAAGTTCGTCGCCAATACGAAGTGTTCCCTCCCTGAAAAAGGACATAATAGTCAAAATGAATGATACGTATTTATACATTCCCTGAATGCGCCCAAACTATTCTCTTTTTAAAAGTTTTAAACGTCTTTTATGCGTACAAACTATTTTCTTTTTAATTTAATAGTAATTTTAAAAGCGAGTAGAAAAGTTTTGTTTATTTAAGAAATTAAACTTCATCAATTTGAAGTATTTAAAGTAAACATATAATGAAATTAACAGTGCAATAGAAATCAACTTACTGTTCCGCTAATCCACCTGGTACAACGTGAGCAACTAAATAGCCTATGTGACCTTCATCTGATAGCCTCGTTTTAGCTATAAATATACCCAATTCATCTGTCGGATTACGACGAACAATTCTTACCACTTTGAATTCTGTCAAGTTCTTTTCAGATCTAGGGCCTTTGTTTCTACAAGGTGGTATGGGAGGAATACCGCAGTCGCCGAGACTGGCGTCCCGTTGCCGCATTTTCTGTTTCTCAGTCAGCTGGAGATATCTAGGTTCTTCGATATTCTTTGGCATTCGTCTGAGGATTTCTTTACGATCTAACGACAAAGCTCTTTGTGTTTGTCGCGGCCTGGGTCTCGAACAATCGTTGCGTTCTCGACTTTGTCTGGTCGATGTCCTCGTTTTAACGTAACCTTGGTCGCCAGAGACGCTTCTGCCATGATTAGGAACTAACCCATTGGCGTGTGAAGCAGAACTCTCACAACGAGTTGATATCCTATCGCTGTCAAATAAAGAAGAAGTAGCCGATTCATTGACTAGTATACCCGAATCAGCATCTTCACAATCTTGTATCAAAGCATTTTCATCATCACATGATACGTGGTATGCATCGTTGTGAAAGACGGAATCGGCCGTTTTTTGAAATTCATCTAAACCGGGGAGCGCGCCATATGAAAAGCTACGTAGTTTCGCTTTTACTCCATTCTTCTTTTTACGGGTTTTAGTAACTGGATTCTGATTTTCATTACTAGTATTTGTGTTATTTTCAGATTCAGTGTTTTGTTTGTAAATTTTGTGAAGGAATTTATTTGTTGACGATTTTAAGTATCTATCTGACATAGCTCGCAATTTCGCAGCTAAACACGAACCGGGACCGATCGTATCTTTGTCGTCTTTAATCCTATGTTTATCAGTCTTTTTGTGAGACTTGCCAGGCCCGATTCGGTTGCAATGTTCCCCGTACACATCACAGTTATCATTGAAAATTTGGTCACTCGATTTCGACAATTTAGTGCCAACTTTTGGTATAGAATGATAACGGTCACATTCTGAACCTGAACTGTAACATCTGGCACCTCTCGTGTTGAACGGTTTGTTCTCCCTCCAGTAATTTTCGATTGGGTTATTGGACCCTTTATTCAGGAATACGTCATCGTCTAGTTTATACTCATAGGTAGCCATTTTAAGCCAAGGGTTATGATTTTCAAATTCCGTGTGAGTTTCCAAATATTTTCCACCGTATTTACCATTGACAGGGTCATCGACATGTCCGAAACCACTGCATTCGCTTCCGGAAGTCGATGCTGCATCTTCACCGTGCCTTAGAGGTGCGTTCGATTTAAAACATGACAGTTTTGTGTTTTTCACTTTATCGAGCAGGGGGTTCCGCTTTTCCCTGTACACGACATACTCTTTTTCTAAAGAACCACCACGATTTTTGCGTAAAGATGTAGTGTTTTCGTGAGGTGAGCCGCTTTGCAACGAAATTCGACGGGTGGCTGGAGTGTCTCGGAGACAACGTTGAGGTGACTTTTCTACTATGATAATCTGATCACTGAGATTGTAGAAGTTCATCTCCACAGAACTGCTACTACTCTTGCGATTGGAGTAACGGACTGGAGACAAATCTGGAAAATAATATTAAATGAGAAATGTAAGTATAATGAAAAAAAATAAAAAGACGCGACGAAAATAATATGAGGATAACAAATGTATCGAGCACATACAGAATTCGATTTAGTATTCCAGTTTCTCAAATATCCAGTCAAATTAATAACCAAATATGTCATGGAGGAGGACAATTAAATACTTAATTTGAACGATCATTCCGTTTCTAGTAATTGACAAATAATTTCTTTGATCAAATTTGGTATCACTGTTGAATAAGTATGAAGTACCTAATAAGTATCGAGGTAAATGTTCGTTCGTTGATTACTAATGAGAAGTGGCCACATGCCGATACTTTAAATGGGTTGAAAAAACACACCTAAATATAAAACGGAAGTTTTATATTTAGGTGTGTTTTCATCAAGTTTTTTTTTTCAATCTTATTGACAATCTTATGCTTATTGATAGGATTAAGTTAAATTTAGCTTTTCGCCCGCGGCTTCACCCTCGTGGACATAAAGTGTGTTTTTCACCTTTTATGTTTAACCTATTATGTGGAAAGACTTTGTTGTCTATCCAAATTCAGGTATCGGTACTGCTCTTGATTTCAATTAATTTATTCTTTTGATTCTAATACCGATTCAGCATTCGGTTACGATTCCGCACCCGTTCTTAATTTCGTTCCCGGTCCTGGATCTCGATTCTATTCCCCATCCCGCTTTCGATTCTGATGCTGCTCGCGATTCCAATTTGTATATCACGTAAGCCAGAATAAATATCAGTATCAAAATAAAATATAGGCGATATTACACTACCCCCCTCCCAAAAGATATTTTTTCCTGACATGGAAGCTATATCTACGCGTGAAGACCGAATTGAAATACATTCATTAATTTCAGAGATGTGCGCGAACAGGCAGACAGCCAGACAATTTAAAATCGTTGATTTCCCTTACATTACCTTTCTCTTATTGTAAGCTCTCCATTGTTCATATTTACCTTTAATGTACCGACACATAAGGTTCTAAGGTTTTATTGTATGTATAGATATATTGTTATATTTATTGTAAAAACTCAGATACAGTTCATTGTAAATGTTAATAATATTATTAAGCAATAAGAAAGTCAATGTTATTCTGAGTGAATGGTGAGGTAAAATATTATATACGTACAAACAAATTTGGTTTTTAAGTAGAAAACATAATTATGTTTACAGTAGGTAGACTTTAAGATTAAATTGTATAAACAAGAATAGTTACGAAACTCAACAGGTATGTCAAGGAGGGACTTCTGACTAAACCGGTCATATTAAGAATTGATTGTCAGTTAAATGAAACCGCGAAATTGTTTATTACTGCACCGAGCATAACAAGCGGTTTATCTGCGGTTCAACGGGCAACATGACGCTTGTAATTAGATATGATACTTGTTTATTTTTGAACTAGACAATCGGTACCTATCTAATTTTGTATAAACTTTTTAACAAACGTGATAAGCTCTTGCACTCGTAAATTGAATCGAGATTGAGGTGTAAATACATTGCTTAACCTATATTTTAATCAACAACTGCATATGCCGTTAACAAAGGCGACTGTTACATGAATAATAGAGAAAATAATTAATGACTCATAACTGGTCCAGTCAATTTCGCTATCTACGTTTGTAATACTATTGATAACTTCTCTCATTAAAATATTACGATTATTAAATAAAGGCTCACCAAAGTATAATTTATATTTGAAAATGTAATTTTTTTACCGAATATAAATTTTAGGACAAAACTATAGGAGTTTTATTATATTATTCTCTATATTCAAAGTATGGTGGTCGTACTTAGTATTTTATTTGCATCTAGACATGTGATATGTTAGAAAATACATTTAAATAATTTGAGACGTTTTTATTTATTAAATTCATTTATTTAGGTAGTACAAGTGGAATCAGTGTAGTGCCAGTGACCAGCCTTGCTACGTAGCGGTTTGTAGTATTACAAGAATTGCAGACGCGAATGCCTCAAAATTCATAGATTTATTAGCAGAGAGTAAGTGTAAGTTGAATTTAGAATACTATTTACTTTACATTTACTTATTATTTATTTTACAGTTATTTTTCCTATTTAAAAAGAAAGTATTAAGTATTTTAAAAACCTAGTGGATTAGTGTCTATAAAATGAAATCATTCACAGCTTAGCGCCATCTTTTGTCGAATAACAATCCTGTTATCCTAGAAACAAAAACGAAATACAGTAGGGTTGCTATCGTATAACAGATAGATTAAATAAAACGGTTAATTAGTAAATCAAAGATCTGTAATTAATAAATTCTTACAAAAAGAAGAAGTATTGTAAATTACTTATGATTTTTTAAAGCCTGTTTATTAATGTAGTTTTAAATATACTAATTACGAGTCAAATATTTATTTATGATTTATTAAAATAAAAACTTTTTAAGAATCGGATTGTTTTATACAACAACAAAATCTCAATTTTTTATAAATACATATCGAATCGTTTCATTTATTAATATGAGTGGGAGACTCTTTAACCTCAATATTTATTAGAACAGTAAATTAAATAGTCAACATCGTTAATTATTCTTAATTCAAATATTTTGGTTGAATATTTCGACTCTATGGAATATTTTTCAAAACCCTTTTCACGACTTCGTGCCCGACGCGTTATCAAATGGAGCCCTATTGCTGAGAACTGTGGTATTTTCGTTCGTCATTAAGACAAAAATAGTAATTAAAGTTTTAAAATGTATTTCCTAAAGGGGAGGGGGGCACACAAATAGCTTTTGTTACTACTCCTGTGCTAGTGCATTTCGAGTATTAATAAAAAAAGATAAAATTTTTTGGTTCAACAAAAATTAACATATTTGAACATTAAACTTATTGAGTTCGGACATGTTTTGTTATTAAACACAAATAAAAAGAAACATCTATCTAGAATGTACTTAAATATTTTCTGAGAATAATACAAATTATTTTTAAATACAACTTAAGAGTTCATTACGTTTTTACGTTGCACGTGACAAAACGAAAAAACAGGGAAAAAGTTAAAAATACACGTATATATTTTTACACTTATAGAAAGCATTTTTTTGTAAAATTTCGTATCCTAGAATTATTCTTTCAAAATAATTTTAAATGACATTTGAAATGAAGAGCGACCCCTGCCGACCAGCTTTATAAATCATTCGTGACCCAGGCCCCGACGTTCATAAGCGCTTTCTTTGAAATATACGAATTATTTTGAACCCTCAACGGATATTAAGTGAAACTTATACCTATTAAGTTTATAGGCGTAACGATGACATCGTGAGAAGTCGTAAACACAGATCAGCATTTAAGTTAATTTAACTTAAGCGATTACCGATTCGAGACCGTCGCGCGGCGCGCTCGGCGTCGGGCGCGGCGGCCAGCAGGCGCGGCGGCTCGCCTCTCTTGAACCATCGCATCTTTTACAATTTCTATTATTCCATTTTCGTCCTGTAACAATAGATTTTATTTAAATAAATTAACGGTTTCTGTTTACCTCTTCCCATAAATATTTATGAACGGTAGACAATAGTACGTTATCTATTTACTACAGCATTGTTCTCGTCGTTTTAACTGGACAAACACATTCATATTATTGAAAATAATAACATTGCGTTAGCAAAACCGGGAACGCCACATTGTTTCAGTAGTATTTATTAATTTCGAAAATCAAATGTCACGCGTGTAAATGAAAATTGACCAAATGCGAGTCAGATTAGCACATAATAACAACACGCATTATATTTTATGTTATGCAATTAAGGAAGAAATCCCGGGTTGGCTCTATTCTTGATACAATCGTATGGGAATACATCACAATTCGTTGTACCAAAACAACCTAGAATCACAACGTTATGACGTAATAGCTTATACATGTAATTGAAACATTTTTACACGCTTTCAGAACTTGTAGAAAAGAAACATTTGTTGTGATCATGCCAATTTAAACTCACGCGCTAGCAAATCGTCGACGTAGTAGATTTCATACTTACCGATTTCGTTCACTTATACACCAACAGACGGCGTTAGTGTTTAAATTCCCGTCCACAATATGACCCTTATTACAAACAAAAATACAGACGCATCCACATCGAAAATTGTTTTATTAAGTAGGCCGGAGCTTAGGGCGGTAGACTTTAGGGGCGACAAATTTGGAGCCAAAATTTTTTTTATGTTTTACAATAATTATAAAGATTCACATATACCTGAGTGTTATTAGGTCCACACAAAAAAATTCAACACGTAATATGTTTCATCAATTAGATATATTTTTTCAGCAATTTGCGCAGTCGCGTTTGGAATGCAAGAAGAACGCAAAAAGATATTGTAAAACTTTTATAACTTATTGAATTTCATCCTCATCATCAGCCGGATCATTACCAGATAACTGCATATATTGTTTTTATACTATAAGTAAACGCAATAAAAATTATTTAGTTCCATTTATCGAAATATATTATTGGGTAAGTACTATTAAGGCATACTTTACCCCGTCTTATTAAAAGCATACGATTAAGCTTTTATTAGTTCAGAAATATACCCAAAAATTATTTCTTGTGCAATCTCAACTAAATTGTTGGATTGTAAGTGTAATTTAGGAATTGACACATCTATCCTCTAGTTCACAATCATATAATTACGGGAAAAAGGTGGTCTATTTAGGAAGATAGTGCACAAATTATAAAGAGATACAATTTAATTTATAAAAAAAATACATAATTAATATGATTATGAATATGCGGTAAAATATGAACAGTCTACTGACGGTAATTGTGTAAATCTGCCGCTGAACAGCCACCTTATAACACATATTCTATGAAAATTTCAACCGGTCCTTATCGCAGTACAAAAGATACAAACTCGTAGGTAAACCAGACAGGCAGACAGCTTAGGCCTACTAATAGGTTTACGTACGAAACCGTGAAACGGAAACTTTTTTGTGATGCAACAGATGTGAAGTGAGGCTGTCGTATAACAATATGATTTCATAATTCAAACAGTCCACAAGCTCGGAGTTATTTCCTTTGTAAATTGTGAAGCGACACATACCTATTATAGTCGGGTGTGACAAACAGTAGTCGTAACTGAATTTATATGACTACATAAAAACAGATTTTCTACCTACATGTAATGAATGCTAGCGAAAAGTTTCATTTACATCACTCAGATTTAATACGTTCTCTAATACAAATATGATAAAATATTTGTTAACGCGAATAATTATTAACTAACGTTAATAATTACTTTAAGCCATTTTTGTATAATGTCAAAAAATTCAATGCTGTATCTGTATGGATTCAATAAACTACATCACATACATCGACTTCAATGACGTGATTGTTTGATATTAGACAAGAAATTAAATTTCAATAAGGAAATACTAGTCAACCAAGCCAATAAATAAAATATTAGTGAGGTAAAACTGAGATTTATGAATACGTTTTAATTTAATTGTTTATAACTCCTTATCAATGGTTGTATCTATATCTTCAATAGAAAAACCAGAAAATCTTTGATATAAATACAGTAACAGTGTGAAACATATAATATTATATTATGTATTCCTCTAGTGCTTCTATATAATAATGATAGTCACTAACGTGACATTATAATGACACAACTAGAACTAGAACAGCTTCAATTGTCAACTTAAAAAATAACGCATCTAAAGAAGGAATTGAACCAGAGATAATTCAGCAATATTCGGTCGTAAAAAGTGTTTTTTTCAAAAACGATTGTGTGCTAAGTACATAAATATGAATACAAATATGCATAAGTAAACTGGGACCGTTAGCAGACTTACTCGTTGAGTACAGAACAAATTAGTGCTTTCCATTCCGATCACTTTCCCAATGTCGATACCGATACAAAATTTAGTTTTCAAACTAAGTTCGATAGAAGTGCAGATTGCGATCTCGTATCAGTAGGCGAGCTCGATCAAGAAATCGATCGAGTCAGCACTAGTATTAGAAATTTCATCCGCATGTTTGAAATACGCATCACGTTATGCTATATTTATTTCGTCATGCATAACCCGACGTAAACCTATAATCACATGCAATGATTTATAACGAAGTTACCGGTTAGCTAACTGGCTTACGACATTGTATTGTCTTTACGGGCTCCGTCTGCTGACATAACAAGTCTATATACACCGATTCAATTACATATAATCGATTAACACTCACCACCGCCGACAGATATATCATACGTTTAGTAATAGAGTATTAGCAGTTTGTTAATTCGATTACGTATGTGGGTAACTAGCACACGGATATTAATTACAGAGGCAATGTATTATATTCTACTCTTTTATAACTCACTTACATCTTAGTGTTGTATATATCATATATGGATATTTTTCTTACTTTTACTTCGTATTTTAAATAACTGAACTTTAATTTAAGACATCAGATTTTCCGGTTTAGGGACCAGAGTGTCTTGCGACACATGGGCCTCTTCCAGCCGTTTCAATTCTTCGCATGTCTGTTTTGACCAGATCGTCTCGCCGATCTTCTTAATATCGTTTAGCCGTCTGTTATTATTTGTATCAATTTCATTTTGCTATCTCTTATCATGTATCCTATCAATCGCCACTTCAACTGCCTCATTTTCTTTATTACGTTTTCCATTTTTGTAATGGAGCCAATCTTTTCTGCTCTTTGCAGTTTTTCAAGTGTGACATGTGTGACTATGTTTCTTTCCATACCCCTCTGGCACGATCTTAATTTTAGAAAATATTCTTGAGTTAGTGTCGTCATTAGTCGTCCGCCAGTTTTGGCCAGTGTCTTTTAGTGACCAAAACTGGCGGACGAAAAGTAAAGATTTTCCAATGACAGCAAAAAACGGTTTGTGATTTGAAAGATCGTGAATTGCTATGACTAATCAATGGAAGTCATAGATCATTAAAAATCGTTGTGCATAAGATTTATTTTCTGCAATGAATTATGAAAAATGATGAGTAGTGAACATAAATTAAAATTTTAACAAAGTATACATTCTTGTAAAATTATCTAGAGTTAAACTATTCGAAAAATAAAATAACAATTGCTTTCCTTTGTTTATAGAAAAGTACATATATTTATAGATGGGATGTATATAATATTTATTCTAAATCAAATTATCAAGTCAAAATTATCGTAGTATTGAAGTAACACAGGAATTGGTGTTAATTTCAAAAGTAGCGTTAACTTTTCGGTATCTTAATTTTTGAAAGAACCTTAATCACGATTAAAGAACTGAACATTGAACATTGGATTTTGGACATTAATTGGACAATGGATGGAAATGGACAAAATAAAAAAACACAAAAAAAACAATAAAGAGGCTTAACAATGTTTGAAATTTAACAGAAATTTGAAATATTTAGTTTTATTCAGAATGATGTATTAAAGACCTAGATATTGTCCCCCATTTTATTTACAAAACTGGTTACAAACCCTAGTAAAGTTTTAAAAACAATTTAATGCAATATGACCATAAAATTATAAGCCTACTAGACGTAAGCAGAGCATCCGTAATTAATCACATAAATTGATGTATAACATTAATGCAAATTCGCAAACTTGGCACAACTAAATTAAGTTTTGTACAGTTTGTAAGCTAGGACAGCTAGCACTTTTAAGTCACAATTTAAACATTCAATTGTGATGGGAAACTTTCATAACCAATGATACGAAAATCTGATAATAAATATAATAGAATTTATTATATTCATTCAAATCAAATCAACTCCCAAACAAGAAGAGCGCATAAATCAATTTATGGAACCACTGATAATAAAGCATTGCATGCTAATATGTCAACAAACATGAATATCGTTAATGAATGATGATAATCATTTAAACTATGTACATAATGTTATTTGAAAGCTAAAGGGAAAAGAAAGAAGAAAACAATGAAAGGAATTTCGTATTAGTAAATTAGCACGTAAATTTCTCTTATATATAATAGAGGGTATTGATGATGAGAAAGATTATTATTACTACAATCTATTGTTAAAAAAAATACGGTAAAAGCCTCAATTGTGAGTAAAATGTTTATATTCGTGATGCCTTCATTGGGAAAAGTAACAATTTCTTATAAAATAAATTTTCCTCGATGAATAGAATCACGAATATTGTGGTATATCAAGAGTGCAGCAGCGATTTCTAAAGAAAAAAGAGAGCAGACTCTTGGTTATGTATTACATACGCACTCGTAATACGATGGTATGTATGTAAGGGAAAATCTCGATTGAATGAACTACGCACTACAATGGTTGTATGTAGACATATTAATCTTGCTAACCTTGAAAATGAATAGAATTAACAAATAATAACCTTGTAGAGTATCAAATTACGTAATATTTTATATGACCATTAATATGCGGAAAGTAAGTTGTTACATTTTTTATTTCTGTTAAAATTCAGGCTGACAGACAGACGACGGCTTGACGGAAAGGCAATTATATTCTTGACATCTATTTGTGATACGAACAAGAAAATCACGTAAAAAAACTTCTTTACGATTGTAAACAACGTTCTCCGATCTTTGAAACAACCAAACGATCTATAAATATATCATTTGTGTGCGATGACAGCGCTTCGACTGTGAACAAACTTGAAAACTGAACGAATTCTGTACTAGCAAAGAAAAATTATAATTTTCATAAAAAAATTCTTAAGGCAATAGTGCAAATCGACAATTATATTATTTATTTAATGAATAATATTACATAAATGTGGCAGTTGTCTCGATAATAATCAGACCGAAACGTGAATTCACAATCACTTTGAAATCTAAGGCACCACTGTCAATCGAATCTACGCCTTTTTAGTCGATTATGCTTTTAACAGTAACGTATGTGAGTATGTTCATCTGTTCTCTTATAGTCCTTAAGATACTTGGCCTAGTGTTCACTTCGTTTACATGTAAAATGAAATAATATTTAAGTTGACATAGTACAGTTTTCGTTTCACTTTTAAGGTAATCGGCACCTGACTGTCAGCCAACACTATAATTGTTTACGACGAACTACGCTATGGAAAAAGATTTATTTGCACCCACTGACTGATTTCCGATCTGAGCTTGCACACCGAACTTGAGAGACTTAATAGATCGTTTTTCATAGCCAGATCGTTTATGCGTTTTTAAGTCGGGTTTATGTTTTTAATGTTTAGTTTCTTTTCTATCAGCATACACCCCCTTGAACTGAAACCCGTAATGTAACTTTCCGATATCCGTATCTCGAATCTCGCCTAATCTCTAGCCCAAAAGAAACTACATAATGCATGCGGTTTAAGTGTGACCGGGTTTAATTTCTGAGCAAGAATCGAATTCATCCCGGGCCGACATCACGGCGGCAGAGATCGCTTCATCGACCGGCACTTTCACGTCGGACCCTGCGATGTTGAATAACTTACATAATCGCATGCGGGTCGAAAGCGAAAATCGCTGCGCCGCCGCCGATTGAGATCGTGAGCGACTGTGGTCGTTTTTTCTCATTTTCTTGTAGTCACGGATTGCAGGTCTTTTAGTGTTCTTTTGTACATGTTCGTGTGTGCTTCCGTTTCATTAATTCCTATGACTGTTCAGAAATAGTGAACGCCTAGGTAAAATTGACTTTCATAGTCATTTTTTGCTTGCGGCTTTGTTTTAATATTGGGCGTCCATCATTATTAATTTTATACGATGCATCGTGTAAAATTAAATAATGATAGATAAACAATGCGATGTTTAAATCCAGTTATTTTAATTTGGTCTTAATTTCTTACCTCTGCTATAACTATTTATCCTCTAGGCTGTTCGATATGGTTACGTCACGGTTATCTTTTACTTCCTACTCTTAATATATTCCTATTTAATTCACTTCCTTTATGCTAAATTTAAAATAATAGGAATTTAATAAAACATAAGAAATAAAACTCAACAATGGGTTTAGGTCACATGCAAAAGACTAGATAAAATGTTAGTAAATCTGATATCACAAAAAAGTTAGTGTTTGTAAAAAACTGTCACTTTTTTGTTGCAAGAGTTTACGATAGCTTTTTTTGTGATATCGATTTTGAATACAGAGGGAATAATACAATTTTTTATCTTAACAGACAATACATAAAAAAATAGCTTTATCAAGGTGACGCATGTTATGAATATTTACCATAGAGATGTGATCACCTTGGCTTTTTTACGCGAGTCGTAATAATAACTTGAACCAAACTTGACATTTTGTATAAAAAGGCCATCGAAAATCCGTGTAGTAATAGGTTTGTTAAGAGGAGTAAGCTTTTGAATAACTTATACCTGTAAATGTATTAATACAATTAATAATTAGAATAATCAAATATTTTAAATACATCTAATCTATTATATATGGTAAAGACTAAAGACACTAGTTAAAATTAGAAGTGCAGATAAAATAGCTGTTCTAAAATACTTTTTTTTTGGCTAGATCGTTTCCAAATTTCATTACTTTTTATTTTATGATTACATTGAATGCACACAAAAATCATACGGATTGTGGCAGTAAAAAATTTAATATTCAACACAAATATTTTTAAAGTGCTGGACGCACTTTGAAAATATATACTTTCACTTTATATAATCTAGTGGCGGGAGTATATGAAGGAAATCATTCTTATTTATGTCTACAAATCTTTTTGTAATCATTGTACTAATAAGTCCTTAAACGAAAAAAATTAATGCACCGTAATTAGTAATGGCATTTTGTTTAAATATTTTATTTTATGTTGGGTGATGAGTTTTTAACTTAAGTCAAATTGAAAACACTACACGTCGGGGAATAAATTAAGCCATCCGTCTTGGACTATCATCATATTGGTGAAGACGCCAGTTAGCAGCTATCGACCAGTGCTGAGCCGGCGTGGAGAGCTTAAGGTCTAAGTATTTCATCTGAAACGAAAAGACTATGGAAAGACATGCCCCAAAATTGGGTTAATTAAGCTCAAGCAATAAATGATGGATTAAATCTCTTAAATACGAAGTGTAATCCAATCGATTTCCATTTAAAAAAATCCTTGTAAAATACATGCGAACGGGCCGTTAGATGGATATGACGATTACATAACTGTTACCGTTTCCTTGCGAACCCTAAAAAATGTTTGATCACATAGAAAATTAGATACCGACAACCAATTCCACGACAACGGCCGACTGACACAATCCGTCGTCCGCGGGGGCGCTCACGTCCCGCGGCGCGGTCGTGCGTGGACACCTTGACGGCTTCGTAAAATCATGTAGTTTTTTTTTTAATAAAGTATTATGATTTTTCATCGTTTTGCTTCGAGTTATACGGGTTATCTGATACTAGTTTTGCTTTTGGCTCCACTCGTATAGACATAGCACGACTTCGACTTACCATTTTCGCTCTTGTGTACGGCGTATCACAGTAAAAGAGAAAAGGAAAAACCGACCAAGTTGGGAGTCGGTCTCCCACATCCGGAATTTTGTACAGACGAATAAGTAGAAGTGAAATATTCAATTATACTAGGTTTATTTACTTACTACTAGAGGTCACCACTATTTGTGGTAGTTCGACTTTAATTTATTATTAAATTATAATTACTAAAAAATTATAATTTAATAATAATCCAAAAGCAAACTAACATCAATAGTGGTGATAATGGTAATTATAATTTAAAGACTCAGAATTAAACAGCCATTTTCAATAGGCAAATTTCTTTAATTCTTTAATTCAAACTCACTTGAATTCTAAAGCTAATAAAAAAAAGGTTAAACTAATGGATGTTTTCACACGTGATCGTGTTTTTAAGTTTAGCAGGGCTGGTTGACGGAATCAGTTTTCTAAATATTTTTTTTGCGTAATTTTTCAGAGGTGACAGAATAAATCTTCATTAAATTATCTGTACAACGGTGTGCAAATTTTCCCATTTTCTTGTACTAAATGAGAGTACAACGATAGAAATATTTGCCGACGAGGAGTGAAAAAAATGAATCGATCGTAAAGAACCTCAAATGAGTTCGCATTATAAGTCGTGCAAAAATATAATACGATTGGGTACAAAATTGAATGTATTTGAATGATGAGTGTGAAAATCTAAAAAGGGAATAGTGTGTATGTAATATACGGTGTTTACGCATTTTCATTGTACGTTAAAATAAATATACCACAAAAACGTACATTTTTTAAAATGTTGCTTTTTAAGCTATGCAATTGTAAAAGTTCCATTCGATTAGATGTAATTATTTTTGTGAGATGTGGATGCAAAGATAAACAGATATACAAGTTTTGTAAAAGCTTGTTTCCATTTCTGTTAGTATGTCAATGATTACGAATTATTATATTTTTACATGTCTACAATAAATTAGTGATAAACGGCTTTTTACTGATCAACAACACTTTTGCAAAATAAAAAATTATTCTCATAATAAAACAAATAAAAAATGTATCCGAAAATGGTGTTTAGATTGATACATAAGTTTCTCACATTTGTTTCGATTATTGTGTAAATATGGGTTTTATTCACATTTCTTTTAAACACCTAGATTTTTCAAAATATTTTCCAGCAACAAAAGTAATACATGTCAATATTCAAGCAAACAAACCACGTTCTCGGTAAATATCATCAAAATTTGTTCAGTAGGTTAACCATGAAAAAATACCAAAAGCACTCCTTTGAATTGTCGTTCGCGCCTCAGCTCGCATGAACAAGTTTATATTAGTAATAGCTACTGTGTCGCGGCTCCCACGCATGCTCTCGCCCTGCCCCCACCCTCGACCCCAGCTTTGTTCTCATCTGCTCCCGTTGTTGTTATTTGAATAAATGAAACTGTATTTTATAATCAGAAACGTTGTTTTATTGAACAAAACTACAGTACTCAGTAGCAAAAAAGAAAAGAAAAGAAAAATAGACAGTCACTCTGACACTTTGACACAGTGTTGCCAATACAATGATTAAAAATGTATCTACATTGCTTGTCTATTAACACCCGTCCTTTTGTTTTCAACCAGATTGAACTGTAATAGTTTTTGGTAACTTTTTCGGAATCCCAAAGTATAAAATAAGGTCTCCTTAGACTAGCAAGAACAAAGAGTGAACATTTCAGCGAAATTGACAAAATTATAACGATTCTTAGTAAATTTAATTGAATCGTTAACAATTTAACATTAAAAATTATGTAGGTTATGTCTTTTTCATGTGTGTAAGTTATCAGCGCACCAAATTCTATTAAAATCGGTTACATTAAGGAGTCCTTATTGCAAGGGTAGGTGAAAAATACGTGACGTGCGAAAGCTAGACATAGCTGTGAGTTTGCGGGCCATTGTGCTGAGTTGAAGTGACCTCTATACGTAAATGCGTATAGCAGTCACTAGAATATACCATTTCTGGCTATCGCATATTGATCTATTTTTTTACTAATGCTAATTGCTTTATGTCGATATCTATTACATATCTGTGACATGTATCACTAAGATAAAGCGATGAAATCTCATCTCAAAGTGCCTTTTTCTTTATAAGAAAACTTTTTATATGCGCAAGCAAGTCCAATACGTCTTTAGGCAATGGATCTGGTAAGCCGATCTGTCTTCATACATCATTCTGTTATGACAGCCTGTAAATACATAGGATCATAACATTGGCTGAATATAACGTATTTTGACGATTGTGTATATTAATGACCACACAACAAAGTAAATGTTATATTTCTAGTGTATTAGAATAATATTTACATTGTTGGTCTATGAAGAATACAAAAAACTTATTTCAATATTTAATTTCTCAATGTTTCTATTATATGCAAGGGAAAAATCCATTATTTTATATGTTACATTGCTGTATAAATTTTCATTTCTTTATATTACAACCAAAGAGATTAAATATATTAGATAGTATAATATATATTATTTAATCTCTTTGATTACAACCGATGCGAGACATTAAAAAATTGAAAACTAACATACTCGAAGAAAACAATAAATGAAAAGCTTAAATTAAAATTTCTACAGATATTTATATTCCAAAAACTACATTATTTCAATTATTTTCAACAAACGGGTACGGATAGGCTTCGATATTGTTTGTTTTTCCGTTGAACATTGTTGTAAGATTTTTCAAAACTGTTGAATGTTACGAACCTTAAAAATTTTTTTTTATTTAAATGCACCAAATACCCTAATGTATAAGTAGAGAAACCGATATTATTAAACCGTTCTACTATACCTAAAACAAACTCAAGATTTCGAATATTCTAGCGGTGGGTCTAGCATAACGTCGTAGACAAGAGTCTCTCTATATGGCTATCCCTTTTATTCATTAGGTATCGGTGCGAGAAGGATAGTCCTACAGAAATACATGTTATGCTAGGCCTACTGGACGCATACTTTAGTTTCAATGAGGTTTAACAAATACATACAATATGATATATGTAGCTTATGGAAATTTAAACTTTAATAACTAAAAATGTACTCATTTCAATTCATTAAGCAAAATCATATAATAATGAATATACTAAAATAAATGAATTAAAACATCAAAATACCCCAGTTGTAGAGAATAACTCAAATCTAATCTAAAATCACTCAGGTTAATGACCCGGGCTATGATTTTTATCTCTCATATAAGAAAAAAACATAGCAATTATGGTATTCTATACAATAGCAGAATTATTTCTATGCAGTATAAGATTAAGTAATAATACGACGCGATGACTTGTGAAAACAGCGTCACGGTGTCGGAGGCCGGGCGCTCGGCCGCGCCGGCCGGCACGTCGCGTCGGCGCACGTCGCCCGTGTGGTCCGCTGGCTGTATTGTGCGCCGCGGTGGCAAAACTACAGTAACTGGTTGATCGGCTACATTTTATTAACTAAGTATTATTATGCGTCGATGTGGATGCAGCTTTAAACGAGCGTGTCGTAATGCTCTGAATAATAAATTATATTGGTGAATCGATAGCCGGTCTGATGGTTGATTAATTAAATATATTCGAAGGCTTATACCGTAGGTATTCAATTTAATATTAGAAATCCTTAAGTAAAACTCCTTAATTAGAACTTGTATTAAAATGAAATTGTGTAGTAAAGCTATGAGATTAATCCAACCATCGGCTAAACACATAAATATCCATAAATCTTATAGATTTTGTCGAGTATATTAAAACTAAAGGCTAATGATGTGCCCCGCCATTCGATTTTATTATGTGAATAATAGCATAAAATACTTTTAAAATATACATTATACTAATTTTAGATCCATGAAATTATCATTTTAAATCGCAGATGCTATTAATATATGAACGATATTACTAACAAGCATCAAATGCGGGCGAAAGGAGATTATTGTCGCGACTCGCGGGACCGAGCCGGCTAAGTGTCTCAATTTAAATATGTGTTTATAATTTATGTGTAACGCTATAGCTAAGAGAAAAACTGAATCCAAATTCTTGTATAAATACCCGCAGTCACGAGGCCAGAATCGTTTAGTTATTTTAACTGACATACCACCAAAATACGCAGATTTTTTCCAAAAAACAAGACCAAACTTTGGTATCAAAAACTGATTTACTACTGTTTTTACTGGACTTTTGCTTATTTTATTAGATCGCAATGATATTCAGGTACCTCGGTGTCATACATTTTTCGCTAATACATTTACAAATTCCGCCGTTAGATCAGCTATGCAGTAAATATAACGAATAATAATCGACGTTCTCTACAAAACAAAAAAATCTATAGAAGAGGGATTATAAGCAGCAGAAATTGACATATTTCTAATCATGCCAACTTGAGATGTAAATTGTACAACTACATGATTGTATAATTAATGATTAATCACATGTATTAAGAATAAAATTACTCGTTAAGACCAGAGTTTTCAAAAGTAAGTTTGATCTATCCGTTACCGGACCGTGCAAGACAGGTGTAAGTAAATGGTCTCGCCTGTCTACCCGGTCTTACCATAAACTTATGTTTTTTCCCTTTTATATTGTAGATCTCACGGCAATACTAAATCTATGGTTTTGATCCTTTTTTGATATTCGAAAAAGAATGTAACAGGTGTCAAATTCTAAATGATACACTGCGCGCGCATGCATTGGGTGGCATCGGTACTAAATCAACATATAAATTAGCATCGATGAACCGGTGCCATATGGGAACTATTTAGACGGGCCTGTCCTTATATGTAAGTCTATGCCGTTTTGTTGAAATAAAAATGTCAATAAATATTTATTGTATAAAACACATCGGACACGAGAGAGAATAAAAGACGTCTGACGAAGTTACGACAGATTCTATGTGGATTTTTCTAAAATAAGTGTTGGATAGCTTTCAAAATCATAAGCGGCAAAATTTAAAAATATTACGTATAAAGTGCACGAAGAAAGGGCTGATCGTCATCATTCCTCTTATTGATATTTCATTCACGGTCTTCTCTATGAATTAAGTTGCATTAATTGATTACGTTCGACGATTCTTCAATTTATATCATATATACAGGCACTATAAATAGTTTAAAATTATTCAAGACTGAATTCATAATTCGATCAGAGGGTACTGTGTAATTTCATTTATTTCATTAATTTGAAATTTCATTGTAATTTCAAATATTGAGAGTAATGCAAAAATTAAGTGGTAATTATTCTGATTTACATTATTTCTTGATTATTCGCTTAGATCGAAAATTCTTGTAAGCGTTAGAACAATGTTACCTTCGAAAATTTAAAAGAATTTTCGTAAGAAGTGTGGGCCGAAAGAATAACGTTTTGTATGTACTGTGAATAATTTATAGTTGTCTCGTATTCAATGAATACTTAAAAATGCCATTAGCGAAGGAAAAGCTTTTGTTTCTGGATATAAATTTAGCTAAGTTAAGGAACAAACAGGATTAACGTCTAGCTTGTTTAAGATGAAAGGGCTATCTCCACGTCCAAAGTCTTAGGTTAATCGTTTAAGTGGGGATGTTGTCGAGAGACCGATATCGCCGGCTAAGCTTTAAGTACATTTAGGGCCTATAAGCTCTGTATATGGCTGTATAATATTTGCAGGCTGTAAGTACATAATTTAGGACGTAATTGTACCTATTTATTAATATGTATATCGTAGCACTATAGGTTTTAATTTTTTTAAGTGGAAAGTAACGTAATATTATGATAAGCTGTTTTGTTTCTAAATGCCAACCAAAACCGACTAATGATGTAATGTCTATGATGAATTTTCAGAGCTTGTGGAAATAGAAATTTAGAACTATCGAGACGCGTTCTAAATCGTCTTCTTTAACAAATGGAAATAATTTTTATGAATATCAAAATCCAAAACACGCTCTCAGTGATCAAATGGTGAGTTTAAAAAAATGTATAATTGAGTATTAAAAAAATACTTAGATCAATTTTGAAATCGATGCCAGTCGTAAAAAAACCAAAACTTTTAATATTTCGTTTTTTTCTTAAGCAGAATCTAACCAATGGAAACCGTACGAAACAAATTCCAAAACGCCCGAAACTATCTGTACCTAATAAAATTGATATTCGATATCCGTTAGGTGGTGTCGCGCATACAAAAAGCTTTCGTATATTTTCGCAGCGGTGGGTATTTTATTTACGCTGGAACACGGTCACTAAAATGTTCCAGCGTGTCAGCTATAGTTTACGGCTATTATTAAGTGTCAACAGTGTGCGTTGTACGTGGGCACTCTGTAGTGAAGGCGAAGCGAAAACCGTTCTCCTGTTTTGCGAATTCGTATGCAAATTCTGATTTTAACACGACAATATGCTTTGAATAGCTGAAGATTGTCAAAGATATGAGTCGATGACGAGAAAGGGAGGAATAAAAAGCAAGTAATAAATAGGTTTATGAGAAACATATCAAAGAAAGTCTACGTTCAAAGCGGTGATTTTAAAAAATAATTGCTTTTTAAATGTTTTAATTTTGCTGGGCCTCTTTTTATACACTTGGTGAATTAAACTAAACATAAACAAAAATTCTAAAGAATGGAAATTTCGAACTATGTAGGTAATTTATTCAATTAATTTAAATTGATATATTCAATATATCAATTTAAATATTGTTCACACTATTGTTTTTAGGGTTCCGTAGTAAACAGGAACTCTTATATGGAAAAACCGTAAAATTTCGCCATGTCCGTCCGTCTGTCCCTTCTTCCGACTCTCTGTGCCCGTTTGTCCACAGCTTAGCTCAGCGACTCCTAGTACTAAAAAAACTGTAATTTGATACGGGTATATGCCGATAAAATAAAATCTTGAAAAAAATAAAATTGGTTGCCTGTAAAGTCGGTATACGGGCGAAAGTTTTACGTGACAACGACTTTGAATGGTAAAATCATTTTAATGTGAATATTCATTCGTATAGTAGGAAGAAGGATGAAATAATAGTAACAATTTAAAACATTTATTTATACAAAGAATTATATTTAAAACATTAATTTATACAAAGAATCTCGCACTGAATTTCATATTAACAAAATTTTATTTTTACCTTTACACATACATACGTATTTATATACAAATATACATACAATAACTTGCAATACATTTGCAAGCTATGCACTAATTCTCTAGTGCTGCGCGCGCGGCAGACCGATCATAGTTGAGTGGGAGAGAGACGCAAGGCATTCGGCGGGCCTCTCTCTCGTTCGGTGACTCATCGTAACGTTACCGAGCGTTACACTTTTTCATAAGTGACTCCCAGCCGCAACCTAATTTAAGACGTTGTCACGTCAAAAACATTTTTGGGATACCTTTCTAAGCGTAAAGCGAGGATTTTTTTTCTCGTCTATTCCATGGTGTAAGGTACATAGAGTTGGATAGCTCATTCAAAACCATTGTACATCTGTTAAAACCCGTTCTAGATTTAGAAATCCGGTTGTGAAATATTTAGTTTGAATCTAATTTTTGTTAGAGTAAAGTAGGTATTCCCCTTCCTCGCTAGTTAAATGGTTATTCTTGGATATTTGAAAAAGTTCGGGGCAATAGTACATAAATGAAGTTAGTTAAAAAGAACTAACACAACTAAGTAAGCTTTATTAGTTAAATATTAATTAATAGTAGACCAACTTATAAAATGTACTTGGCGAAATAAAGAGCAAAATTTCATTTAAATTCCATTGAAAATTACTTAGATAATGTTGTTAGTTACGTGAAATAACTAGTAAATATAAGTTAATGAACCATGGATATAAAAACGTAAAATCTTCAACATTCGTCCTATGCTGGCCCGTTTTAGACGTTATTAGACGTTAAACCGTGAATTCGATTAATAAATAATTTCAAAGAAAAACCCCCTTCGAAGTGCGCATATTGTGATGGGAATCTACGGAACCTTACACTGCGCGTAGTCTGATTCACACTCGGCCGGGTTTTTTTTTTCATTTCACTTGAATTGATTCCCTTACTATTAATGTTATTAATAGCAAATTAATCAAAATGAAATACGTATTTGAAAACCAGCTGTATATATATTGGCCCTTTTACTAGCTACAGAATACGGAGCGAACTTGTCGGAAAACAAACAGGCTGGTTTCACGAGCGATATTTAGTAATGCCGAAATATAAATCACATTACATATTTAAGTATAATAAAATAATCTATTTATGTTTCATCGCTAGAATCTCTCGTCGTGGAATCTATTTTTGTGTAATCTGTCACCCATTCAAACGGATCCAACACTCGGCGACGGCCGGCGGGCGACCGCCGTGGTGGGCGGGGGCGGCACGATTCTCGCGCCACTTATTTATAGAAAACTTAAACAATAATTCCGTACTTCAAGCGAGCGAAACCGCGGGCACGGTAAGTGTGATGTCACTATGGAGGTAAATATTTCTCACTCAATAAAAAAAATCTATAAATAATTTTACTTCGTGAAAAATAAATTAATGATAACGAGCATAAATTAATGATATTGAAAAATAATTAACATCATTAACTTATACGTCGACCTTAATACAGGTCGAGGGATTGCGGTCATCGCGCCGGTTTTCATTATACGCAAACAGCACATCCTTTACCGCGAAATTATATCGATGAGTTGGTAAATGTCGCGTGGTACGGTGTGTAGCAAGAAAATGTTGCCAATCACCTTTTAGTTTACACAATACAATGCGTCAGAAATACAAATATTTATACCATGTTTATACATTTCGTATCAAGAAATGACAATGACGTAAAATTTATAATTTCGTGACACATACCGTAGATTGATATTTTATTGACCTAATTTCACATTCAACCTTTTTTACGTTAAAGTTTGTTTACGGAGAGTTAGGTTGTTTTGTTTTAATAACGTGAAAATAAATGACCAAGAATATACTTTGATTCACATCATGATGCGAAACTTTAATAAGTAGAAGCAGTTTACGCGTTCACGTTTTCCAACAAACAAACATTGTATGTATAATATGATTAACATTATATTTACAATATTGGTATGAATTTAAGAAGTTACGTGAATGAGGGGAGGTGAACGAGTGGTTGACGTGTTGCTTTCGAATGTAAAGGTTACAAGTTTGAAATGTGGTCATCAGAAACGAATTGACCGAAGTGTTTCATTTTTTGACACATATTTAAAACCCGCTTCGTATCTCGGCGAGCTTAGCAGCGCGCAAGACCTGAGGTCACGTCAATCTGAATTGAAAGATTGTAGCAGAACAATAATCCTGCAGTGAGATCAGGAGAATCCCTAATATGTTGACTTTTAATTGTTTTTCAAATATAATATTATATACATTACGCTAATCCATGAACCTAATCGATCGCAGGGGATTTTATTTCTTTTATTTTCCACTTCAAACGAAATTTTGCTTATTGATTAGTAAGGGAAACACAACGATTTTGAAAACTAACAAACAAAAAAATATATACCTGAGAGGAAAACTCATTGAAGAACCATTGATGCATTTCTAAATACCCACACAATGGAGTGCATAAAAAACATTCGTACCTTGATTCTATATATGGAAAACGACTCTTATTTTTTTTTCGTAATTCTTTTATGTTGTACAGCGCTTTACATAAGACATGTGCATGTGTAATTTCACGAGAATCAGTGAAAAAATGGCAGAGTTGTATGGTTCTGTGATGTACGGACAGACGAGCAAATGAACAGGACGAAACCAAAAAGGTTCCCTTTTGCCTCTTAGCAACGGAACCTTAAAAATATTTTTTATCCATTATCTACGTATTCAAGAATTTTATTAGATTTCGCTAGAACGGCTTGCAAGCACATCGTCTGCGTTTGCCAATGTAAGCGGCGCCAGTGTGGAAACTAAAATAAAATAACATAATAATACATAGATATATTTCATTAATGTTCGATGTAGAATTTTAATCATCTCTGGTTTAACTAAAATTTACGTACGTCTTCGAATAATTATCTCTGTCAAATTGGTAGATAATAAAGCAGAGCTGACGATAATTGCAATGTGGTCATACATCTTAAAAGCAGTCATAACAACACGTTGTTTTGCGTGAGTACGATGGCTGAGAACGGCAAAAAATTAATAAATACACTCATAAGACTCAAATATGTGAACCGCGTCGTGGAATGAGTCATTTCAGAATTAGAATTATTTACCTTATACTACACCACCTGTATAAAACTATGTGGAGGTAATTAAAATAATACATTACAATTGGGTATATTTACTTTAAATTGCTATCATAATAGTAGTACATAATTTTGCCTACGACAACGTTGTTCAGAAAACACGAGCGTCTACCTTGATGACTAAGCGGAACTGAGTATGAGCGTGAATCACGCAAAAAGACCTCAACAAGAAGTAAGGCATCGATGGAGTGCATGATTTTATTTATAAAACGACAATCTATCAAATTAGCTCGATCATCTATCGTGTTTTTCAAAGAATGAGACCTGTTCTACAGTCGTTTGGCGAGTTTCAAACTGTCCAACGCGACTACTGGTATCAAAAACAGATATCATTGATGATCCGTAGGTACATATACAGGCAATTTGACTTATTAAATGTTCAATTTGTATTTCAGATTACTTAAAAGTAAATTAATGATAAAATAGTATTTTTTTATATTTGAAACAAGAATGAAAAAGTTAAACTTGAAATAATTTAAGGAGAAAAATTAACTTCACCTGCAAATAGATGATGGAGAGAATGGAGACAAATAAGACGTTTCTATAAAATGATCATAAATCTCAATACGTAATGGAAACATTGCTGCAGTTATTTTCATATTAAGAATGGATTTGTATGTACTAAGCGGGCAAAGGATCGGTAACAGCGGAAGAGTTGATATGCCAGTCCGACATTAAAGATCTAAGATAGTTGAATTTAAATAAACAAAAAAATGTTTATTATTTTAAACGAAACATGAAAATGTTATTTTTAAGTAAAGCATTGTAATATATATCGTATGTTATTTTGAATATTCAAGAAAAGTATAACGAACTCGTTTAATAAAGCTCATCTTTGATTGTGGCCAAGCATGTATACTTTTGTACTAATGGAGCGTCATCAACACAAAGTGTAAGTGGTAAAAGTATGGTGTAATAAGAATGCTGTTTGGCCAGTAGGAGGCCGCCGGCCCGTCCTCTGCTATTGCATTAATTGCCCGCTACTTCAGTGTTTCGAACTGCGATATCGGCGATAACTGCGTTAAGAAAACAACTTTAGAAACCTACTTCTTATAGTGCTTATTTAATTGCTATTGTAATTTAAAAGATATCTGCTTGTTCCGAATGGGAAGGGCTATAAGTCGATTCTTATTAGATAATATGGGCAGTAAATATCCACAAAAGAAATTTGTACGATTAAGAGCCTCTTCCACATCTCCTTTGAGATTGATATTTAATAAAAAATCACTTTTAAAATAATATCGTTTCATGGCTTCCTTTTAACGGGTTGTAACCGGAACAAAAGTTAAAAGAGTACGTGGAAAGCAAACTTTGTGGAAAAAGTTATTTTTGTCAGATCTCAGCTTAAAAGGAGATGGTGGAAGAGACTCTTAATCTTTTAACCTTTTAACTTTATTATATTAGTTATACTACGAGAGACATTGCAATGGTAGAGAGGACGGTTGTCAAATATGTTTAGTTCGAGGCGTCTAGGAGCGCCGGAATACATGATTTGATTGATTTATCCAAAGCCATCATATGAAATAAAAGTAAAATGTAATGCAGTGGTGTAATAATTTTTGTAAACATAAACTAGTTAAATTAAAGTTGACATGTAACAGGACGCAACTTCGCCGTTAGTCACATTTCTCATTGCGATATAGATTATTGAGTTAAATATGAATGAGTAAGTAATAATGTTATCATTGTCATTATATCTAGAGTTTTGAGTAGCAAAATAAATAAAAAAATATTACTTATCTAAATGGTTGAAAATTGAAAGAGGCGCACACTTAAAGTCAATGCTTCCGCAACTATAAAACGTCGAGTTGTCATATTCAAATATAAGTACTCATTTACTGTACGGTTTATTAGTCAAGCGTTTGCCTAACGCAATATCGCAGTCATCGGTTACGACGCGGTGTGGAGGTGACATCATCCCAAGCGTAAGTCACTCGAAGCACGGCCGCATCGGTCATATTTGATTTGACCCCACGATTCTGACACGAGTATGACGCGTCAATTGTAAAATTATACTACTTCTCGGCGAGTGGATAATGCGGGTAATCCGATGCGTGTGAAGTGTCGGTTACGAAATTGACACCGTTTTGTTTGTCTCGTGAATAATATTTGTGACGATCTAGCTCAGTGTTTCCCGACCTTTTTTGGCCATGCCCCACCTTAACGTTTCTAAAATTTTATGCCCCATACATAATTTTTACCTTTAAACGTACCGTCAAACGAAATTATACCTATTAATTATTTACATTTTAGAGCATTTTTTTTTAAATTTGCCTTTTTTGTTAAATTTGTCACCGATATCTAGCATTGCATTTAAATAACCCAAAGCGAAAGGGTTAAAGTCATGTCGAGTCCATTTTTAATTGCCCCCCTTAACTATCAAATTGCCCCTCTGTGGGGCGTGGGCCCCACGTTGGGAAACACTAATCTAGCCAAAGAACATTTCTTTCTGGAATGACCCTAGTACTTAGAATTATAATTTTTCCATGTGTATGTATGTCGATTTTTCTTATATCCTAAATCTACATGGTAGAAGAATGTGAAAATCTAAATCTATTATTTGTATAAAAATTACATATAAACTTTCATGTGCTCATTTGGATATTTGTTAATAGTCATGATATAACAGAAGCGCCATATATATATATATACAAAATATTCTTTCGTACCTCTTTGTAATTCACTGAAATTAAAATATCAGCCAAGTTTCATTTAATTTTAATATAAATTCTATTATATTGTTAGTTCTATGCTCACTAAATATAATCTAATTATGTATTCCTAATGTTTACCGCGTTTATAATAACATCAAAGAAAATAACCATTCAGAAACGAATACGACACAATATTAAGACTAATTTTCCAAACCACCGCACCCTAGTTCAATGACTTTCCGAATATCTTAAATATTCTCGTTTCGAGCATTATTATATGAAAGTTGTCAGCGTTAATACACAAAAAAACAGTCTTTGTTTTATTTTCCTATAATTTTTGCTATGTATAAATGTATTGCGTGTAATGTGTAGTATGTGTGTAACTGATTTGAGAGACGATTCTCGGGCCATGTGGAAAGTTTCACATGGGGCAATTCCCAAATGTGAAATTCGCGTATGCAAAAGGACAATACATGTCGAGTGATCGTTTAAATCTGCATTCTCATTCAATTATGCGAATTTAGAATAGCCTCTGTTTGGATAATGTGAATTATTAATAAGTATGAGAATACTTTTAATATTTAAAAGGGCAAAACGTGGAGCTTAAAGTCCAACAACCTGGAATAAAAAGATTGTAGTGTAGTAGTGGGGCGACTATTAGTCATGATTTCATTAAGCTGAGATTGTACTCGTGTTATTGATCTTTTAAATTTAACGTGTGACACTTAGTGTCGTGCGCTAGTATCGTGCCTTTTGCATGTTACACGAAAGACGAGATTTGACACAATTGTTAAATCTGTTTGACAAATGTCACTTGAAAATTGAAAATACTGAATTAGTGTTTTCGTTTGACATTTGTCATTTAATTCGAAATGAAAAATGTCAAATGAAAACACTAGCTCGGTATTTATTATCCTATTAAATTTATAATCTATATATATTTCTTTTACATGTGACGATTTCCATATGGCTCGAGAATCGCCTGCCTGATAATACTTCCCAGCATAAAATGTGTAATAAAGAACTTCGCAAAGGCTTAATGGTTATGCCATTCAAATGAATTATATTGAGGAAAATTGGCGAAAGGAATTCCCGGAGACATGCCGACCGTTTCGTTAAGATAACCAGACAATTGCCTAAACTAATATCCATACCAGAGAAAATGGGGGTTGTACGGGTCCAATTTTATTGCCTCTCTAGCGTTATTTATTGTATATTAGTTTTATTCAGAGCAGAACATTTTCATCCTTACTGGCCGTGTGGATCAATCCTATCATTAACGCATTATACAAAGAGAAAAGAGTTTAACTGGTTTCTC
This sequence comes from Eumeta japonica, assembly GCA_005406025.1. NCBI lineage: Eukaryota > Metazoa > Arthropoda > Insecta > Lepidoptera > Psychidae > Eumeta > Eumeta japonica. The sequence continues at coordinate 366,697 of BGZK01000273.1, forward strand.
AATCTAAGCTGCATTCGTAAGAGCTTGAGAATGATAACTTTCAAGTAATCGAATAATTATTGACTTTAATGAGCACGTGCATTGAAATGAAATTTTATATAATACTTTATTCGCTGTAGTATAACTTTTCAAGAAACTCTCTAAATACATAACGTCAACTTTTTGCAGAGAATATTGAATAACTAATGTAATTTTGTCTAGCGAAGAGCTAGAAGCAAATCGGCTTGAATAAATCTTTATGAGATTTTATATTTTCGCAATTTTTAATTTAGATTTTAACATTTACTACATACTTTCAATAAACTAGACTTTAAAAGTAAATCTTACAACTGCTCTGTTACACAATTAATTTAGCATACGTAAAGAAAGCGCTGTACACTCTAGTAGGCCGCAAACAAAACGACTAATAAATCCTTCGTCCAACAAGAAGAAAGAGTTCGGTGAAAACACGCGCGTTTGTATCGCCGCGTTCACATCACGTACGCGACTGATCAGTATTTGGGCCGTGCCTGCGCGAGGATGCGGATTCGATGCTCCGGACGTGTCTCAAATTTAATATGATGTTACGTCTGCATGCGGTTATCAATCAATGCGATTGGTTAATACGGCTCGGTTTACCAATGAAACAAAAATAATAAGAAAAGTAGGTTGAAAACATAAATTAAAGTACAAGTATTAACATAATAATAAAATGATTTTAGTAATGATGACGTCAATGTTTTTTAGATTAATATTTGCAATTTTCTCTTCACATACGTTTCGAGTTCGAAACTAAGTTCATGATTAGCTACAGTTATCTTATATTTCTTCGAGATGTAATTATTCTTTTCTAACTTACAATAACGTAGTTCAAATGTTTCAGAACAAACAATATTCACAAAGTCAAATTTATATAAAAAAAATGAGAAGTATACGAGCTTCAAAAGGTAAATGACTTAATTTTTTATAATGTTATTAAGAAAAAGTGGAAAAAATTTAAACCTTCTGTAGCACGTTATACGACTAAAATACGAGATTATTAATTATAAGAGAATTTCTTTTAGAAAAAAAAGGAAAATTTTGAATTCCTCCCGAAGAGCCAGTACGTAATCAAATTACAGTCGCCGAGCCGGTGGCGATGGCGCCGTCGCCGATTCGCTTTTTTCGTTCTCAAAGAGGAAATGAGAATCCTCGTATTCCGCTGTATCGCGCCGGCGATCGGTTGTACAAGCTGCGTTTACAAACGTCTCACGCGCACGTTCGCGCTGTTTTATTCGACGAATCGCGGTAGTTGTGCGACACTGTTCATCGACGAATGGAATTCGCCTGTGGGCGAGTTTGTCGCGTCATTTGCCGGAATTTTCCTTGATGATCGCTGAAACTTCACACTTCCGTAATCTGTTACATTTTTACAAAATTTTGTGACTTCCATGCGCGGTTTGCTGCTGGCCCACTGGTCTTTTGTAATTCTGCACGAAACGCAAGATGTAGTGATGTGCCTAGAAATTTCTATATTTTACTATCACGAACGGATTGTCTGTAAAAAGATTGGGTTAGCTCTTGTTTCCTACCCCGACCAATGCGTATTCGAGACCGTACGTATCTCTTAAAGGTTTTTTCAAATTTGCTCAACATCCAGGTTGCATCGTAAGATTTCCCTTCATACTTTAAGCTAAATAATAACTGATATTCTATTTCGCACTTAAATTCTCAATTCACCATTCAAAGGTGGTGGTTCGGCATCGAACCTATGATTTCTGCGCACCAAGAGCCTGTACTACTTATCATTCTAGGTCAGTTGCTACGGCGAAGATAAGGAGATTTAATTATGTTTTATCTAGGCGGCATTGACATATTTCATTTTTTCATCGTAACAACGAGACAACGTAGAAAGCTAAGCCAACGATAACGGCCATTTTCGAGATATGCTATCGAGACTAGCAAAACAGATATTCGGTTGACCCGAATAATGGATATGAAACGGGCCGCGGTTAAATCTGGTAACCCTCGGAACAAGATACGGAATTATAAGTAGATAAGAATGATTTATTAGCGTTATTGACGCTGATGGTACAGTTCAATAAATGCATCAAGCGATATATTTTTATAACGACAGGCAGTTTTGACGTTAATTCTACCTGAAAGCTACGTGCATATAGCAGCGCTCGCGTCTTTGTTAATATGGACGACGGATTGGTTTTCTTTGTCTTGTTTACTTTGCCAATTATTAATATAAATTTGTTATATATTAATAGTTTTGTATACATACCAGTCGTAAAACGTATCAAATTCACTCATTTCCGCCAGTACTATAATAAAATTCAAATGTAGAGTATCATCACAGCCCACAAGAATGTTAATCCGTAATTTATCCAGTTAATCGCGACTCGATCACGAACACATAGTTTACATAACCTAATTCTGATTTTGAGGTGAAGTTTAGAAAGGTCAATTAGCAAATTGAAAAAAAAACTTAAATCAAATACATCATCTTATCTTTCTGACTACTTAGTACGATTTTGAAAAAAATAAGCTTTAAATTTCCACGGGAAACACAAAGCAATCAAGGACAAAAAATGTTTACAAAAGCGTTGCGTAATGATTGATTTAGTACAAAACTCTGTCCACGCAAATTTGAGTCGCACTTGCCCGGTTTTTATATAATTAATTAATTAACATTAAAATACATATTGTATTGAATTACATAATCTTTCATTGTGTGAATCGACAAACCATAATTCATAATTTTTTTCAATATTTACCTCTCCTAGATAAGATCACTTTTTAGAACTGCAAACTATTTTGTAGCTTTTTTTTTTAGGTGAAGTTGCAACAAATATGGAAGTTAAAATAAACATTTATTGAAAATACTCTGTTGCAAGCTGACAAATAATTTCGAATCAGTTGTAATCTATACGGCCGCTTTCATTTAGACTGAATGCTATTGACATTAATTCGCTCGCTCGCGCCGAATGCTCTAATTTCTGTTACACGCATTGAACCACTTTCTTTTACTAATACTCAAATTGTAGGCATAGAGATAACCTAGTGATTCTTAGCCAGAAACATACTGGAGATAATGGTAATAAATAAAAATGGATCGGTAGTTTAAGTCTCGATTACAATTGTGCAATAAGAATATCCATCAAGAAAAGAAAAATCTCCATCATTTCAAATTTTAATGACTATAAATATTGTAAATACAAACACCCACAATGCTATTTTCACTTTTTAAATGGATGCCCAATTGAAATTAAACATGACACTATAATTTAGATTCAATAGATTGTCGAAAAAAAGAAGATTCATTGATGTAATTATCACCATTTCAATACGCTAATTGATGGCGCTAAAAGTCAAATGACGGTGGTCATCGCTTCTTATTGTCAAATATATATTTCATATTGTAATAGGTATATTGTACAATTTTGTTTTTGAGCTGAAACAGCGTCATACTCATTTAAAATGGGAATTAGAGCCAATAAAATCTATTCTAGAAATTTATGGAGGAGAGAAAAATCAATACAAATATTAACGTACATGGAGCAATACGATTGACAGTGTCCGCATTTGCGTTCATGCAAAAAGTTAATAGAAAAAAAAATATAAAGAAAAACCGAAAAAATGGAAATTTTATTATTATTCGTCCTTTCGGTGCATTTATTACTTTAAATACAATTTAAATTATTAGACATATAAATGACAAAAGTGCCCCTTCGGTATAGCGGTTTTCGTCATGAAAACCTTTAGTCCTGTAAGAAATATGAACTACGTTCAGGCGAGCATGTATTGTACATACTAGACAACAATAGCACATTCAATTAGTTGCTTCGTGTCTGAACTACTTCATACATTGCGGAGGATTTAGTTTTTTGTTACGTAGTATATCCATCTACGTTGCGTTCTGAAGTTGGCCACAGGTTTTTCCGAGGAGGGAGTGACAGACCCCAATTCGTTGTCCTGGTCGATGTGCGTATGAAGAACTTCAGATGTTGTTGCTGTAGCTTTTCGGACATGCGAGTTTCATATTAATATATTATATTCTTTCACCGTCAAAAATTTTCAGTCTGTATATGAGTTAAGAAAACACGTAGTGAATGAAGCAGGCCATCAGAGATCCAACTCTTGCTTCCCGGTGCGACAGGCGTGCTAATCAGAAAAATTACTATTATTTGTATTGTAATATATTTTTTATAACATCTCATCCTCTATAATCTGAAAATTCATTATAGTGCCAGTAGCAAATTGCAATTAATTACCCAAAAACTTCAAGGATTATAATTTTGAAAAAAAGAAGTAATTTACGAATTATTGCTCAATGCAGATGCATTTTCAATACTTTAGATTCTTGGAATGTAAAACCACGACAGCTAGATGGATGGCTCACGGTCATAGAAACTGATAGTTTATTGTTAACAACGGATAATTTTAATAGGGTATTTTTTTCTCATTTGATATAATTTTATACTTAATTACCTATCAATAACCAGGGTTAATTATAAGTTTGATTGAAAACTTATGAGTCAACCAAGGTTATGGCATCCGTGAGTCGCGAGGGCTGGAAGGAGGTAACTAAGATTAGCAGTGACGCATTCTGAGCGGTCACTCCTCCAGGTTAAACAGCACTTAGCCGAGCCGAGAATAAATGCAAGCCCGCACCTTCCATTCGCCGTCTGAGAAAATGCTTTGAAATATTTCAGTGGGTAATACATTGCGTTAATAGAATGTTTATATGATCGTGAATAGGTGATTCATCTAGGTTATGTTTCTTCACGTAAATTTGTTGTAGGTCAAAACGTAATGCACTACTTCTGACGTAGTATATAGAATTAGAATCACAGAATCATGGATAACAAATAGAAATATTGACAGCTTTAATTAATAATCAGTAATAAAACAATGATCTATGTAATGGAAATTTCTTTCCAAATCTCCCTGAGTTTTAATACTTATTTTTAACGGTATTAGTACTTTTACCTTGTTAACGGGTTGAAATTTGATTTTTAGTTTTAAAAGTACTGACGTAGTCACTGTAAAAGATTTTTCACTGTTGCTATTCTTTTTACAATAGAAGCAACACTTATAATATTTGTCAAATTAGAACTCCCTGATTTCTTTTTTACATTTAATATAAAGTATAATATACACGTGTTTTATTCATTTTTAAAATAAGTATCTCAAAAAAGATATTAGCTAATGGAGTTTGGTAGGATCTGTTTTTTTTTTCGGTTAATCAAAAAATATACAGGCTTATAAAATCATTTAAAATATTGAACTATTTTCCTTAGAAAAGGAACAGAATTTAGGTGAAAAGTAATTATTAAAGGAAATTATAATGACAGCGGAAACGGAATCGAGGTGCGAAATAGAACCGATATAAAACATACCTATTCAGTAATCTGGGACGAAAGACTTTTATAAAACATTATTGACATTAGAAAAGAAAGGCCAATGAAGACCGTCAACCGACTAAAATTATAAGAGCGAAGAGACATACGAAATAAAATGAATATTTTAAAAACACACAGAAACTATACCGTTGTCTATTTAAGTAACATATATATATATATACAGACACACCAATAGTATGTCTATATATAGATACTACTTAAATAGACAACGTACCAATACTCTGACTGTGCCCAACAAGACAGCGCGCGGTGAGCCATCGTCCCGTGTGTCAGAGGATGTGGTCTCCTCTCGGCGCTGCGGGCGCTTTCCCGCGCCTGCGCGGCGCTCTTTCTCGGCGACTGAATGCCGAGCGATCCCATTGAACGCGGTCGGCGTATTGTGCTGCGGCCCCGTCGGCTGTCGGCGGCTGATGCATTAGACGTGTATTTCTAGAAACAATCTTTTTACGCGTGACGTGTTACAATCGACGATTGACCGGTTAACTGTCGAGGCTTTTTTGACGTTTCTTAAATTAGGATTTTTTGAAATTATTCTTTTTTTCCGTGAAAAACATCCGATTAGATACAGAACTTTTTTAATTAACAAATTACAAGTCGATTTTAATAATTTATCACGTCGTAAAGTTCCAGTACTTAAATTAAAATTTAGTACAATTATTTTTTATTTACAATTATCTTATGACTAGGGATGCATCCGATACCGATACCGATACCGATATATCGGCGATATATCCGATTTACCGATATATCGGTATCGGGGATATTTTGATAGCCGATACCGATCCAACAACATTTGAAATTCCGCGCGCTTTAAATTACTAAATGTAAACGCGCGCGCTTGCTTCACTGCAAACGAGGCACGAAACGAACGGTCAATGCTCGAGGAATTCCTCGAAGAATACTTTGCTTTTTAAACAAAAATCTTATAATTGTTAATTTTAATTATTAATATGTTAAGTATGTAATAAATCCACCCTATTTTTTTAAAATGTTTAATCTTTTAATGTCAATGCTACTACTTATTTAATAAAAGAAAATAACCCAAAGCGTATTTTATTTGTAGCTAGAAGTTTTATATTTTATTACCTTATCATTTATTTGAATTTTCTAGGCGTATCGATATCGGTATCGGTATCGGCGATATTTTAGTGAAAGTATCGGTATCGGTATCGTATCGGCCAAAAGGCGTATCGATGCATCCCTACTTATGACATATATACTAGCTTTCGCCCGCGGCTCCAACCATTTGCATTCAGCAAGAATTCTTTCGTTTTTTATATCGACTGATCATATTGTAGATTGCATGTCGATTACGATTCCGCTCTTTCTCCCGATCTCGGTCGCTTGGTCGATTTAACACCGATCAAATTATCACAGAGGAACGCACAATCTTACACCGAAAACGCACCTGCTATCACTATATTATTATATTATGAAACTATCTCCTTTGCGTTCTTGGTTCCAAAAAAGATATCGGATGGTTGTTGGTCTCGATTGTGCTTTTACCGTTGCTGTTACCAATAACCAATTGATACCACAAAAGCAAAAAAAATCGTTTTGTTTTCATACAACGAGACTTCACGGACAAAAGCTCGTTTAGATATATTAAAAGCGGACCAAAAAAAAAATACTTCTATACCATGAAACGAATCATATGAATTGGAGCGGTAGTTCTCGAACTATAAATACACCAGCAGGCAGACAGACAGAGAGACTTTGTGTTACATATATATGTAAGGATCGCATTACGAACACAAATTTTAAACCATCACATTATGAGACAACATTGAGATTGACTTTCAAAAAGGAAAAAATGTAAACAAGCAAAGCAACAAAGAACATTTGAATGTTAATATCTTTTATTTTCTAGAAAAGCCGACGTCGCGCCGTCCATGTAAATCGCATTAAACGCCCGCTAAGGGAAAGTAAGACCGATCCAGCCTTAAAATTTCTTACGTAATCCCGTGACGGCCGTGAAAAATTGTTTTCTCAGTGGCGTTACTTAAGGTGGACGCTTTTCTTTCGTGGGAATTATAAAAGACTACATTTTCGGCGCTCTTTCTTCTCGTTCGCATTACGTGAAAATCGAATGAAAACAATGAGGTTTGTACAATAATTCGTTTACGATTTTCGCATGCTCGCGTTATGCGACCGTCGTGAGATCGCGACGTGTTCATTATATTTTTTCGCCGTTCGGTTGTGTAACAGCCCAACGGGTTGGGCCAAAGAGAGGGTTTATCGGCGTGGAATGCGCGTGCGGCGTGAAGCTAATTAGAACCCTCGGACGATGCTCGGCGGGCCGCGCGCCGACCTGCGTGCGAGCTGTTCGCGGGTCGTTTTATGGGAAAGTTTCCGATGCCGGTCGTTGGATAACATTTGTTGGTTAGTTTCTCTTTCGTTTGCATACGTATGCCTTCGAAGCTTCCACGACTCTATTTGGTAATTAACGAGCGAATAACGTTTGATAATACGTTTTCTGAATATTTATGGCGTACGTTCGATATGGTAATTTTGAATTCAATATTTGTCAATTTTTCATTTCAACATTTTGTATTTAAGCCATTATTTATGACATTTTATTGCTCTTAATTCATAATTATTACGTAATTTAAAAAAATATAAAAAGTATACGAAAGAATATAATTTTTACATGCGATTGGAATAAAAATGAGTACTCACGTCATTTTAGACTTTAATAGAATAAACCGAGTTCGGGTCTGATTGAAAAAGAGATCGCTCGATATATTTGAATGGTGAAATTCATACTACGTCCTTCCAGGCGGAGCCGCGACCATAGCTAGTTTTTAATAACATAATATTAATAAGCGTTTAATAATAATATTAATAAGAGGTTTACACTGTAGTTGCCGTTTTCGAACATTGGCCACTCTGAATTTAAATATTCAACGAATTCAAAATTCAAATATAAATGCGGAAATGCGGAAATTGCGTAAATGGAATATATACATATATATATTATTTAATCTGATTTCCGTCCAAAAACAGTCAGTTACTTTCGAATTCTTCCTAAAGAAGTTTCACTTCAAAAATAACGGATATTCGCATTCTCTTCCGACACGAATCTCATTAGAATCTTATTTGACGAAGCTTCATCTCGAAGGTTCTTCTCTAACTCTTTTGTTATTGTACATCAACGCCCACTGCCGGACGTAAGGTAAGCCCTTCGCACGTATACTGCATACCAGGACGAGCGATCCCGATCGAGCCGTGCCCTACGCGACAGCACCCGCGCTCGATAGCTTTGGCCCGCCTACCACGAGGCCGGCCCACGCTGCCCAGTGGTGTTCTTATACGAATCCGTGCGTGGAAGTTAGGAATTAATATTTCTACATTAACAGCATTTATGAACGTAAATAATATTTCTACATTATATTAAATGTAATATGATACATTCGTGGAACTGGTTTAATAAATTATCCATTTTTAATATTTCTTTAACGGAACGTTATCGATATATTTTGCCGGACAAGAAAATATTTAAAATCGTCAATTAATAAACAAATTTTGGCACAAGGATAAAAGTAGAGTATTTAGACAATAAAAATGTAGCACTAACGAAATCAGTGAAAATCGAAAGTGCTTCTAGTACTAAATGCTTCTAGCATTAATGTTATGTGTATGCGAAGCTTCTAAATAAAATGTGTTGTATATAACGCAACAAGAAAGGAAATGTTTAGTTTAGTACGAGTAATTTATTTTCTTGGGCATCCTTTATCACTACACATAAACGCGTTCTCTAGCGGCCCGGCTCGCGGCTCGCGTTATTTGTTTACGAAACGTACAGAAAATGCTAATGAGTGCTAAGACCTCCTTTGTTTTCACGAGCCACAGCATCAAAGGAAAGACAATTTACAATTGAAAGGATATGTTATATACGTATAGGCGTGCACGGAACAAAGTTTTCCTTTGAAATCTTCGACTACCATAAAAACCGTATAATCACTTTCGTCAGATGAGCGCTGTTGTTGACGACGCGCGAGATTTTTAAGAAACTAGTTATTATTTTAAGAAATATTTTAGACAATTTTTATTTTTTCTATTTCCTTCATTCTAGAATCATTCTCGTTAATGTAACGTATAAAACTTTCAACTTAGACTTGTATCGGTTGTTCGGAAACAATATTGAATAGATATTGCATCGATTTTTATCAGTTCACCCCTAAGGCTTACGTGACACATTTACCCGTCCACGCTAAACCGGTGCGGATTGGCGACCGCTATCGAGCGTTCGCCGATGCGATAGTAACGTCCAACACCGGCGGCTTAATTAAGAGCCAGCGGCTCTTTTTGTTTTGACTCTATTCGAATGCTCGTCGGCTCGTATATGGCCGGGATGCGAACTAGATACATACATTCTCGCGTTCGCCCGCCACCGTTCATGGGTATCGAATGGATGTATTTTATTTATAAGTTTATTGGGGTCAGTGTATGAATGTTTGAAGTTTAAAATGAAATTTGTGTCGATTCATCGCGTTTGATAAACGTGTAGATGTTGATTACACGCCATTCCTTCGAGAGTGGAAAGTGCTATTGTACTGTTTATAAAGTTCTGTCCGAACCTTATATTTATATTGTGATTCCGTTCATGCTAATATTACGACCGCGAAAGTAATTATGTCTGTCTATTATATTTTCGCTGCGATATCGACGAAATTTCGTTTTGAGATTGAATGCTGGAGAACATAGGCTACATTTCCTCTTATTTTTAATGGATTTTCGTGTTTTTTCAAAAATTTTTATTGATTGTCTTATAGGAAATGTATTGTAAGTAATGGTAAAATAAAAACGTCGGGTCACTAAAATAAATGATTTTCGCACTTTTTTCCTTCATTTTCAAAATGTGTAACAAAATATTTTTTGTTTGCGTTGACTTAGAAGCTTGAACACTTCTGAAGGACCGAAGACCTTAGTATTTTATAATGATTTCAATTTGAAACTTAATCCGCTTCTAAGAAAAATGGTATTGACGCACAGACGGCAACAGAGGGATCTTAGAAGTGCTCCATTTATTTCCTTTTACGGTACAGAACCTTAAAAACGAAAAATGAATTCTCTGTTCACGCGGGCGGAACCAGGGTCAAAAGTTAGTGCAATATATTCTATTATAGTATACATTCTAAACATATTATGGCAAATCGTATGTGGAACACCAACGCAGTCGTACAAATACGAGATTTCTAATTTCCACGGGCGATTGGACGCGCCGCCGGAATACAAGAATACACACATTCGAAACTTTCCTTTCCCGTATTGCCAATAAACAATTGCCCGTGTCGCGGTCTTCTGCATGCACGCGGCGAATCGTTAAGAGCCGTCAAGATAATGGCTGGGAAAATGACGCGGGCACTCGGAAGTGGCGGGCGCAGCGGCGCCGGCGCGCGCCGGCCAAAGGCCACTGCACCGCCGCACGACACGGCGCGAGTGGTGCAGATACTGGCATGAGTACATCCCGCAGTGTAATACACCCATGCCAATTCTATATCATATTTTTACACCATCAATGTTTTCCTAACGCGATATATTTTAGTGTTATTCTAGGTACAATATTAATATATATATACATATATTTTATTTACACTAAATAAAATAATTCAATAGCTAATCAATCTGTGAGTATTTATTGAGATATTTGCAAGCAAATTAATGGTAATAAAAAGGATAATTAATTATGTAACTTCGAATACTAATGACTTCAATTTGATTTAAATTTAGAGCAAAATGCTTGTAAAGTGTACTGAAATAAGATGCTTATTAAATTGTTTGGATCAATACCCTAGTACAGGTAGTTAGTTTATGCGACCAGCGCCTCTGGTATAGTGTGATTGTTTGAGCTGGTGCTCGAAGCACAAGAAAGGGTCTATTCGTTTAGGGGTACATTGTTGTTCTTTTAATGAAAATGATTTAAGTGCAAATGCAGGCTTCGGGACGATATATGAACGGAGGCAAACCGCGGGTTATAAGTGTCATGCATTTACATCGTACACTGCATGCATTGAAGTTTGATAAATATATTTTATTAACAATATTAATAAGCTTTGAATTTTCAAAGATACTTCGCTTACGTAGTGAGTCTGCTAATCGACTTAATTGACCTTTATTACAGCATTTATTGGTTGCTTTGAGTCCAATCTTGGAGATGTATTAACGAATTTTTCCAAAACTTATTCACAGATGTTATACAAATAATACCATTCGCTAATGATGAATAATAATATCGTGAGTAAACCCATAACTTGAAGCTAGGTAAATATGACTTTTGTTGGCGAAACTTGTAAACAGCGATGACTTCGTAACGGGTCATGCCGCGTTCAAGTAACCGCGGGACGTGGACGTGCACAAGTGTCACGTCCGGTTATCCCATGTTGGGAACAATGCCGTGAAGTTATCTTATTACTGGTATTGTTCACTTAATTCTATAATAAAGATTTAGACATATACACAACATGAACTGCCATATTATGATAGGGTGATTTATAAATTGACCAAAGGAACACATCATTCAGGATCCATGTAAGTTATTATTTGCGTTTTAAATTCTCAGATATAACAGACATCCCGGATTCCAACTACACATGTTATATATGTGAATATTATTCTGCCAATGTTTGCAACGCAGAACACTTTTATGTACTTAAACAATTATAAATAATATAAATTATCAGGAAAGATAGATGTAGAAACAGTGATGTGAGAGAGCGGTGTGGTTTAAAGAAAAATGTAGTGACTAGAGTAGAAAGAGGTATGTTGCGGTGGTTTAGCCATCTGGAATGGATGAATGAAAGTAGACTGAAAAACAAATCTATAGAGCTAATTGTGAGATGGAAAGGTCGGCAAGGATCGCCCTAGAAAAGTCTATGGGGACCATATCGGTGGCATATTAAAAATGGGTCACATTTCAAGCACCCGAAACCGAAGAACTTGCATGAAGAGATTGATGGATGTCAGTAAAGCAAGAGAGATATGCAAAGATCGTACCATGAGGAAATGTACAGTCTCTGCCTATCCTTCTGGGAAATAAGCGTAAGTATATATTGTTATTGTAAATTGTCAGAACGAAACTTAATTATCTATAAATAAATTATTGGTAATCTACAGGTTCAAGTGTATTTTATAACACTTGTATTATAAAATGACAATGAGTTTATTGCTTTAATAAGTAATTAATGCGTTAACTGTGTTAAACTTCCTTTTTCCTTCATTATATAATGTTTGCGACACCCTTCTAATCAAAGTTGATGGCATACATACGTAAAAAGGTCACATTAACATACGTGTTATGAAGCTTGCCCTATTTTAAACATATTCTCGCGGGAAATATGTGAATTTTATCGTGACTAGGGACGACCCTATTCGACGCTATTACGAGCAACCGACTGTCGCGTGTATAAATATTAATAGATTTATTTTTGCAATAAATCTTATCTCTAGAGAAGGTTATGATCGTCGGTAAATTTAAAATTGAATGGTTTCCCATAAAGATTGCCTCGCTGAAATATAATTGTTGCGCGATTTTCTTTTCAATATCCTCGCGTGGCAGTTGTTCACCTTGGAGGCCTCAACACCTGTCCCCACAGTAGCTCAGCTGACCACACAAGGAGCCGAGGAGATTTCAAGTGGGTCGTCGTCAATTTGTAATGTAAACAAACAGAAAGATGTGTTGAGAACACAGACCGAGCAGCCTGCCTCCTTGAAACCGTTTGGTCTTGTTCATTATATAATCTGTATGTTTTGACGTGGATCGCAGTAATTTTGAGCATCTAATTAAGTAGACGCATATAGTGAATTATTAAAACCTCTGGCTGTTACTCGTCGCGTGTGGTTATTACTACTCCAATGCTGAGGAATATCCCACGATGTATTTGTGTGACTTTGAGAAGTTTGGACTTCGAACGCTCCTCATCGGCTCAGTGTGGGTGGAAATCACGTATAGTCTTTGCAACCAGCGTCATAACATCGGGGCCTAATGTTTCAACAGGCCTTCAGATGCACCGAACGATTGGCTTAACTTGCATTAAACTGAAAACTCATCGGTTAATTCTGGATTTTCGGAATGAATTTAACCAATGAAACAGTAAGGTTCGAATTCATTAAATTCTGGTTGGAAGACAACGCTCTTGACCACTGGATCACCACCGCTCAAGACTTACAAATTGCTTATGCAAACGATAGCGCTCGTCAAAGGCAACGGTTGGATATTAGTGGCCTTTGAAGTATGACGCTGAGTCAGAAACTTTATTTATCCAAGAAAATAATGAATATTTTCAATATTATATGTATAAATAAATGATAAACTATTAATAAATAATCATCGTGTGGAAGGGTTTTCTAGATCAGTTTGATTTTTTGTATATAAAATCTTATATTTTGAATATTGTGTAAAGTATAGCACTACATTAGAAAGTTTTGAAAGATTTTTCCCCTTCGTATGTTTTACGTACTGTTATGGCTTAAGCGGTATACATCGATGTGAGAATGTTTTTATGAACTTTTTTGAGCAAATTCATATTAAATAGGATAATTTGCACAAGCCACTTAAAAATTATATTCTAAAACCTTCCTTACAAATTGACATACCTATAGGTCAAAATCAATAAATAGGTCGTACGTTACAAAAACAGAGAACAGAAAATTTATTTTATAAAATAATGTGTATAATGAAAGACACGCAACAATGTAAGTAAGATGAGGTTTTGTGATCCTTTAACTAAAATATATTGAACAAATAAAGGAGAAAAAATAAACGTTGGGTATTTTTATTTACAAAACAACATTAATAACATCTAAAAGTTTGGGTAATGTAAGATTAATAAAAATTACCTTCAGGTGTCGGGTTGCTCGCGATTCGGGAAGTCGTAAACACAAAATTTGCAAAACAAAGAGTGGCGTTTTATTAAAATAAGAAGAAAAATAAATAACAAAAACGAAGATGGATGATGTTGCGAGCAAAAAAAAATTTATCTAACAGAAACTGGCGGTCACGCTTTTGGCCACAAGGCCAGGGCTGTGTTTGAGGATCCGGCCGATGTTGCGTTACCGATTAGTGAATCAGATTGGTTATAGATCGTTCTTTCGAGATGTTTTCTTGACAGCTACTTAAAAAGTAAAGAAATAGTTGTTAAATAAGGAGCTGTCTGTGTTGTTCATTGTTGTTTTGTTGGCAGTAAAGAAACGCGCATTTATGGTAAACTATTGAAAATGAAATTCTGTAACGGTGGACTGGTCTCAATTTTGTAACATGATATTTATGAGCAGAAAAGTCATACTTTATATTTCAGCAAATATTAATGATTTCGAAAATAACTAACGTTAAATTCCATTAGCATTGATCAGATATGCGAAATATTATATTATTGAAGAATGTCTTTAGTAGATTGTTTCGATGTAAAATATTAAATATTGAGCTCTCGGAGAATCGCTTTACTCATTTATTAATTTTTAATTAAATCGCATTCCTTATTATTATACGGGTAAGAAATCCACATTTTTTTTTCTTTTCTGCGCCGCTTCCTCTCAATATTAACCTTATATTTTATTTATGTGGGAACAAACTCTTTACGTTCGTGTGCTTTCCCCACATTTACCAATTGGGAGCATCGTAAGCACAGCTTTGCGTGTCGTGATAACATCGCTATATATAAATTACCTCGATGATATCTTGCTCATTGTTCTTAGGAAATAATACCACATACGATGCAAAGAAACCTCGATCAAGATCGACTATAGGTGGGTTTAAGGAGTAGAAAGTTACCTGACTTGAGAATGGGTATAGGTAGATCTTGTAAGCCCAAAAATTTTTAAAAGTACTGCATTTAGTTTCACAGCTCTGTGTTTATAATTCAAATCTTATAATCGAATTTGACACAGTAATAATTATGACAATGAGCAGCAAATTGTTAAACTTATACAGAAATCTCTGCTTGGGTGGATCATTGATACGAGGGGCGGCTGATAAGTCCGCGGCCTAAGGCATTAAATGAAAGAAAAGTACGAGTATTTTATTTTTTAATATAGTCTCCCTCAAGCGAAATACATTTTTCACATCTAGTGTATAACGCCTTCAAACCACCCAAAAAATATTCCTTTTCTTTGGCTTTCTACAGCCATCTTCATCTGATTATCATCATCAAATCTACGACCACGTAACTCCTTTTTTAAATTGGAAAAAAGGAAATAGTCGCTGGAAGCTAGATCTGGGCTGTAGGGTGGGTGGTCAATTTCCGAGAAGCCCGTGTCCTTCAGGGCCTGCCTCGAAACCCGCGCCGTGTGGACAGATGCATTGTCATGTAAAAACAGCACTCCGCGCGATAACTTCCCGTCGCTTTTGTACGACTGCCTCTCGTGCCTGAGCCAATAAATTCGCGTAATATTGGCCATTCATAGTAGTCCCTTGGCAAGTAATCAATTAGTAAAACACCTTCACTATCCCAAAAATTGTCGCCATAAGCTTCGATGCCGACTTTGAACCTTGAATTTCTTCGGCGGCCTTTCTCCTTTTTCGTCCATTGCATGGACTCCTGTTTAGATTCCGGATCGTATTGACGAACCCAGGTTTCATCCACGGTTACAATTCGGTCGCAAATTTCGTCTATATTATCCGACTAACTCCAAAATCCTTACTTGTCTGAAGTCGCCGCTGCTTGTCAAAGGCGTTAGCATTTTGTACTCAACGCGCACTGATTTTTCTCATATTCATATGCTTGTATGTGTATATTTCAACCTGTTCTTTACTAATCTGCAACTCTTCAGCTATCTGCCATAATTTTATTCTTCGGTCGGCCAGTACTAATTTTTCGATTTTTCGAACATTTTCCTTCGTCACTACCGTCACAGGACGCCTGGGCGAGGATCATCTCTCTCGTCCTTGTGTTTGATAAGCGAGCCCATTTTTGACCATCGTATACGAGGCGCAGATTCCTGAAGAACTGATACCATGTCTTCAAAATTTCTTTTGGGCGTTTTCCTTTCTTTACGAAGTACTTTATTACGGCGCGATGTTCAATATTACTAAGATTTGACGATTCGGCTGACATGATGACGTTTGTGCTTCGACAGATAATTTGTTAATGACTTTAATAACGAAAGGAAGCTATATTTATACTAACAAGAAGTGTCGCAATTAGTGGTAATAGTTGTGAAATAATGAGTCATCGCTAAGTACCTTGGGCCGCGGACTTATCGGCCGCCCCTCGTACGTGGGGTACACTGAATGTTTTGCGTAACTCATAAATAAAACAATTTATATGTAAAATAAAATATTTACTGCTTTTCAAAGTATTTTCCATTACATTTTACACAACCTTTTCGTTTGTTTAAACATTTTTGAAAACATGAGGACGATTGGTCTGAGGGCATGCTTTGCACGTGCTGGTTGAAAGCTATCACGGCCTCTTCTGGCCCCGTAAATGTCAAACCTCTCATCAAAGCTTTGATTTTTGGAGAAAATAAAGAAATCGGATGGGGCTAGGTCTGGACTAAATGCGGGGTGGGTCACGAGCTTTACCTTTTTTGAAGTCAAAAATGACATCGTCTTATTCACGGTGTGCGGCGAAACATTGTCATGGTGCAATAGGATGCGACTTCTTGGTCATCTTTCCCTAACTTTTTCTAAGACACTGGACAAACAAATGGTGGTGTGTCACTCAGCGCTAACTGTCGTTTATTTTTAAAATGGGATCATGCAGACAGGAACCGTCTTGGATAAAAAAAAAGAATATTTTTTTACCTACATTTCTCGCCTACCTCAATTTTGTTAGTTTTGCCGCTGGTTTCGTTGTTGCTGTCGCCCTCGAACACCCACATAGAATCCTGTTGTTTTCTTTCCGGCATGTAACAATATATGCATGTTTCATCTCCTGTCACGATGTCATATACGGCATTTGAACGTCTGTGATCGTACAATCAACTCGGGCCCGTTTATATTCGGGGGTGAATTCATGAAGAATTCAAAGACAAAAGAGTTTCCTAACTTTTAAATGTTGTTGTGAGATTTTTTGAATTTGGTTCATACCAATCCCCAAACGTCCTCAAATCTCCTCATAGGTGATACGCCGGGTTTCTTCAAATAAATTGCCTGACAGTAGCTACATTGTCCTCAGTGATCGCAGTTGAGGGCCGAACTTCACGAATTTCATCACGGAGCGAAACACGGCCACGATCAAATTCTGCATACCATCGCCTTACAGTGCTCAAATGAGGTTCTTCTCTCCCAGAAGCATTTTGAAGGCGAGCAGTATTGTCTTGCTGCGACAGCAAACTTTTGAAGTCATAAAAATTCATCGGCCTGAAATCTTTTCGCGTTAATTCCATTTTCGCTACGGACGACGAACTTCAAACTTGTGGTAAAAACGATTGACACGAGACTTCTCGCCAAAAAATATTTTAAACAACGAACGAGTTTCTTATGTTTTAAAAAATATAACATTCGAAATTCACAAATTCACGAACGGCCAAAAGAGCAGTACTTTAAAGTGTGCTCTATATACAGCAGTAAGTTTTACGTAGATACGTCCATGTAGAAGAGGATATTCGGGCTATCGGCAGAACATTTTGAATTAATGTTTCAAAGTGAGTTAATTTTTTTAAACTGAGTTTATTAAGCACTGGTCGATGATAGGAAAAGTATGAAATATAAAAGCAACGCGGAATTATGCAACGGTGGGGCATTATTGCATATATAAATAATTCAAACATTTTTACAAACTTTCAAAATACATAGAAACATTTGTGGTGTTTATTTTGCTCATTACCACCTGAAACGTATTGCATACGTCGCGTCAACCCAAGTCCACACGTTAACAAATTGACGATATAGTAGATTTCATATTTCCTGACTTCGTTCTCTTATGCACCAACAGACGGTGTAAGACAAAAAAAATATAAATTCATACTTATCGACTTCGTTCACTTATGCACCAAAAGATGGTGTCGTACATAAGCTTTTATTCACGAAATGATCCTTATTGCAAGCGAAAACATATATGTATCCACGATAAAACGATGATAATGCAAGATATTGAGCCGATTTCATGATTGATATGAATGTTAACGGATTTCCGCTCTGGCGGACGTAGCCCAACCGACTTTAGGTTTGTTAGATTTGTGTCCACGACTGTACTGTAATTATGTTTCGTAAGCGGTATACTTCACCACATTTACAAATCGGGATTTGTAGATACCTTGATACGTAAATTTGTAGAAGTTTTAGATATCAAGATTTGTAGAAACCTTGATTTGGTCCCGAAGTCTACATTGCACTATGGTGACCAAACGTGACCTACAACGAGTGCTGCCCCCTCGGGACGCAGGTTTGCGTTGTTGTATCTCGCGCGCCGCCTCTCTGCTTTTCTCTACATTGGCTTTCGAAACGGACGATAGTTTATGTGTCCTGTGCCCGTGGAACAAATGAACAATAAGAAAGTTTCTTACTAGAACTAGAAAACTAATAAGAAAGAAAATAATAATTTAAAAAGAGAATGAAGTCAACGGTAGTATTACCGTGAGAGACATGCGCTAAACGGTTGAAAATAAATTTCTATTTGCTTCTCAATGCATCTTCATATTAACTATTAGTCGTGATAGTCAAAGTTTTAGTGTACTAATGTTTAGCCGCGACTCCGCCTGCGTGAACTAAGGATGAATTCGTTCAATTTTTATATCATTCGATAACGTTATCAATCATGATCCCGATTTCGGTTCCGTCCTCGATTGTATACTAGAAGAACTCATATTCTTTTTACCGAAAACACACGTAGTGCCGCAATTTTTTTTATATGAAACGGTCTCACTTACGTTCTCCATCCTGCATCCCGACCCTGTTCGCAGTTGCGATCCCGAACCGATTTTGAATTGGAACCTCGCTCGAACGTTGTTACCAATGAACAATCGCCATAAGTAACCAATGCGTTTCACAATCGTACAAGCGGAGCCGTAGAGCAAAAAGTTAGTCTCTTTATAAAACGTAGCTTATATGTTATTCTGATGTACATGCTATATTGATTTAAACTGTTAGATAATTCTGTTCAACCGTTAAACCGTGATTGCATAACAAACATCCAAACATACTTTACAGATTTATAATATTGTTTATGTCAATCAACCTGATAGTACGGACAACAAACGAAAAATAGGTCTGAAACACAGATCCTTTCATAAGTTTCAAATTACTGCTTAATAATTTATTTTAGTTATAAAGCTGCTGTCACTGCGATATATTCGTTAATGACTGAAAAAAAAACATCAACTAATCATCAAACTAATAACCGATTAACCCGCATCGTGAGAATCCTAACAATTTAATCATCAAATGTTCCAGTCGTGTCCGCACTATGGACATTCCGGACAGTGCAGCGAGTATATGCATACATACGTTCGCCGACGGCCCCGCCCGCGCCGCCGCGACGTGCCCATCAAACGTATCCGACCGCGGCGCCGCCTTAATGTCGCGTGTAAATCGCCGGCCGACCGTGACGAACTTTGTTCGGGGTCTTGTACAGTTGGACTGCTTTCGGAACGGTTGAAGTTTATCGTTTTATCAATCCCGAATCGGTTGAATCACAACATTGGAACGTACGTGTTTTATAAAGGTGATAGATAGCGAAGGTGCTAGATAAGTGCAAACGTACAAGCCCTTTGTACGTTAGTGCTCGTTTTTGAATAACGTGCGTCTCTTCGATGGAAGTTCTTTCAAGATGTGAGCAACATTTGCGGAGAGTGAATTTGAAATTTTCAAGTCAATATATTACGCTAAAAAAAAAACACAAAGCTTTATTTATCAGATTTATTGTTTCATGGTTTTGAGAAACATATAATATGAATGGAATATGCAGTCAGATTATGCAGTGAAAACTATTTTGTTATATCGTGATGAAGGGTTAACTTTCTATAATTTGTTGCACGTAAATTTATATCGTAAATTTATTACATAATGTTACACGCAATTTCGCGAAGCTATTTATTACCTAATATGTAATTAATAAATGACATATTTCAAATCGGTTCCGGTTATTGATTGCGTAATAGATCAATTTATAACGCCGGATTGTGGAATTTATGTGAACTGTTTAATCGTTTTGTAACTAAGCAAGTATTTGACATATACCTGAAATTATCAATAAGAAAATTCTGTTTGCAAAAAGATACTTAAATAATTTGTGCACCCAATAAGGAAAACGCGATTGTCAAAAATATCGTACATAAATAATAGCAAGTATGTGACATATACCTAACATTATCAACAAAAAGATCCTGCTTGCACAGAGAACCTTAAATAATTTTTATACTTAAATTAAGGAAAACGCGATTGTAAAAAAATATCGTACATAAATAATTTATTAACTAGATACAAGGAAAACGTTATTATTATAATAATATTTATGTCCTTTGACAGTTAAAATATGTAAATAATTAAAATTGAATACGAAATATGCATCTTTTATAAGTATAAAACTTTTCTTAGTCTTAAAATTTGAAAGTTCTGCACGTCTCTTTTATATTTTATTTTAGTTAAATACAGGTATATGATAAATTTAAATATAGTTTCTTAATAGCTAAAAAAAAAAAATTGCCGAGTACCAGCGCCTAATCATTAAATAGACAGCTATGAAAAGCAATACAAACTCTATAAATGATTTTCAATGCATTTTTTAATTATTAACGTAATTATTGAATAATTATCAAATAATGACCTAGTAATAATAACATAATTAATATAAAAATTACGTCATTAGCGACTTTCAAATACATTATTACATGAAAAAATGTTCGTGGGTAGGTAAATAAAGGTAAAAATAATAAATTTTATTTCTATTTTCTGTGTCTTGCCATAGAAATATTATATAAATAAAGTTTCACCTCGCTTTAACCATTAATTATACGAACGTACGTAAAAACTAAATTATCTAGTAAACAGCGTGGAAAAAAAAACCAAACACTTGCTCAAACACAAGCGATTAAGTAGGCATCTTACCGTTAACCGAGCTTTAGGATCCACACACAATTCGTCTAAATGCCGTGATCCTCGCTAGTTGTCTCTGATACAATTTTCTTTTTCAACAACTTTATAACAGACGATAAACACTTTAACTGTAACATCCATTAAGTTTGCACTAACTTCACAAATTGTTTTACTTTCGAGGATATTTCCCTCGCGGAACCAGCGTCGCGTTTAAAATTGTTCGTGTAACATTCGGCCAAGTAAACTCCGCCGCAGACGATCGAGCCTAAGAACTCGCGGCTGACTGAACTGTAGTTATTTTGTGCGGCGTCGTCAGCCGCGGCCGAGGCGTCGCGGTCGGTGACGTGTAAACCGGCACCGCGTTACACGACGGCCGCCCGAAGCGATCCATCCACGCGACGTACACCGCCCGTTAGACGGTGGAACGTTCGTTCACCAGGCGGACCGCAACGGCCGTTGGACGTGAAAATTAAAATTATTCGCACACCGCTTCGCGGCGGCGAAGTGAACACCTACCGGTGATACCGGCAAAGCGGGAGTTCGCGCACGTGTGTATAGAATTTATTCGAGTAATATGGGATCATAAATCTTAAAATTAATATTAGCCGACGACGCGGTTAGCCGTGATCTACGGCTGCGAGATATTTTAAAATCGCCGAAACATCTTTGAATAATTAATCGTCCAAGGTGTGTGCGGCTGGCGGGTCACTTTAGTCGAGTTTTACTGTTATATTTATTATAGTAACCTAAGTGTCTCCAAATAAATGGAGTGTAACATCAATATTGTGATCTTTTAAATGTTAAATCTCTTTAAAGGAATTTACCTCATTTTTACGACTTTTTATGTCATAATTTACAGAATTAAATAAAATATAACTGAAAAGTAAAAAACCCGAGTGTGGATGACGCAGACTTGCGGGTGACGTTAAAAATGGTCGGCCGTATTTTTGATTTCTATTAATACGGTTTTCTAAGCAATTATGATCACGAATGATCAGTATCTGACAACGCAAATATTAAACCTATAGCAATGTCAAAAGGAGGCCGAAAAGCGGCATCGAGATCATGATCGACAGAACGATCATCGTCAAATTTTAATTTACGCACAGCGAAGCAGACGGCTTAGTTAAGTATCAGCTAGTATAAAATAACCAAATTGTTGACTTTTCGTCGCGGTCTTGAAATCAGGAAAAATAACGTAGATAATAGGATCTGTCGTCCCTGACAACAAAACCTGATGCTCTTATTATAAATTAATGATCTATACAAACTCTATTTACGCAACAAACTCTAATAGAGTGAGCCCAATCTGTATTTGAGTGTCAAATTGTGATTTGAACCGTACTCAATTTTATCCTGTCAAGATTTTAGATTGAAATATTCATGATCATATTCAATGAGAACGTACCTACTGTATAAAAATAAGTAAATATCGGTTTCGGGCTAGAAGTTACTGGGTTTGATCTTGACCACGGACTAATTGACCAATGATTTTTTAAGTCAAAACAAACCACACAGTCAGTGCCTCGGAGAGCACTTTAACCTATAGTCACGGACGTTGTCGCGCATCGAGCCGCCATCGTTGGCGGCCCTCAGCCCGCACCGAGGACTTAAGGTTCAAGCCCCTCAGTCTGAGGTAAAGAAATTGTGGAAGGGCACCCATCTGCGGTGGGGTAAATATTACCAGATGCAATCGCCTGATTCTGAGATGTGAATTTCCGTAAAACGTTTCACCCCGTTGGACTTTATTCAAAGTTATTTATTGTCGGACATAAGGAAAGATTTTAGAGTTGATCGATAGATTGAGTTCTTTAACGCGCACCAGAAACCGTATATTGATTCTAAAAAATACAATCAGTTTGATATTCCCTTACTGTTATTATTGCATAAATCAGTGCCTTATTTTCGGGTCTTTAGTAAACTAATTAATGTTAACATTCCAAATTAATAAAATATTTGGTGTAGTCGATTTTGACCCAAATTATCAAGGACGCAAAATTAAATTCAATCACGATACCATATGTAATATTAAATTACCTGCTTCTTCATAAACTATTAAAAATGCGTACGTTTCATTTTGACTTTAATTTTAAAAACTGCAAAAACAAAAATATTTTACGAAAGCTTTGAAACTATAAATTAAACATGTATTTGTTAAAGTCGTTCATTTTAATTTAATAATGTTATTATAACATTAAATTGATATTTACTTTCTGAGATTTAGCAATCGTAACTCAACTAAATTTTTTGCATGCAGTTACATGTTTTCAATTAACCAGTAGATATACATTTTCGTCACATCCCATGACACTCTTCTGTAATAAAATATAGATAGCAGCCTGCCTTAATACGTTTGCATAATGCGAACACAATGGAATTGCTATTATGTATCGTCATTGGCGAAACTATGAGCACTTTGATATTGGATCGGCTCTTAATAAACGAGCACAGGTGTCGCTTCGTTGTCTCATCCACCCACGAGTCGAGCGATGTGTGAGCTGCAAGATATATTTCTTTGTGTTCTAACCTTTCCTTATGAAACAACTACATTTAAATCATCTTATGAACTGCCAAGTTGGGTTGCCGTCTGTTCCATCGATCAGTTCTGTGCTGAAAGATTAATGAGGATAATAATTTTGGATGATCAATTTAAAATTTCAAGATTTATTGAGAGATATCCGTGAACGGTAGACAGCTCATCAAAACAAAAATCGTCTTCAAAATCCTATTAAGTTAATTTTTAAACAGTTTTCAAAAACAACTAATTAGTTTTAGAGTCGGTTTCAGCTGAATTCGCGTTCCAGACATTTGTTTAACTTATCAATGCTCTGTCAGTGGCGATAACTTTTCTTTCGAACATCCAATTGTAATTAAATTAAGTTTATTTTTCCAACATCCAATTGTAATTAAACAAAGCTGTTTAGTAGTTTTAGGTAATACGGGTAGTAGTTTCTACAGAACATGAGATCCGGACAATATTAAATTTAAAACAGTAGCAATAAGATAATTTTTTGCGATAAAATGGCGTCTATGTTTTTAGTTAGACGTCTATCAATACATCGAGAAAACTACATTCAACATGCAGTAGCTTTTGCGTGATGAGTGTACGAACATACAGACAGACAGACAGAAATTCTAAAAATTGTTGTTTTAGCTTCTATCGATCTAATAAAGACCCCAATATTACTTTTCCTTCAATATGTATAACGCACAGACATCGATCTGTTAAAATTTTATTATATGTATAGATTCGACTATAGTTCCCACGCTCGTCTAAGTGCATTGTAATTTTTACATATTATTAATTTATGAAAATTTCAATGCATTTTCCGAACGTACAGAGAGCATCACGTTGTATTTTTTCAGTGCTAGAGAAGGTGATAATTGAAATATTCAATTTTCAGTAGAGTTATAAATATATTCGGCAGTGTCGACGTTTAGCCTTTCAAGCTTTAGCTCGATTAATGAATACGCTTTTTTTTCAAAATTAACTTCTGAAGGAGCTCAACGGACTTATCTTTCACAGATATATTAATTATCATGTTTCAGTTAGTTAGTTCTTTTCGAAAAGTTGTTTTAATGATCTAGAATGTGCATTTGCATAAAAGCATATGTTCTTTAAATTTGAACAAAAGTAATTCTTAAATTTCTTACGTATAGGATGCATATTTAAGTGTCACGACATAATTTAGCTCGAAATGTACGTATAATAACATCTTTACAACTTCACGGCACTATTCTCAATATGGGGTAACCAGAGATGGTATGTTGCATGTTAATATCCCAGTTATTTGAACACAAGATGACAGGTTGCGAGCTCATCGCTATATGCAGGTTTTACAGACCACTAGAGCAATTATTTACCCACGCCAGAAACGTAGGTTTGCGATGGTAAAGAGTATACATATATTATGTATACTCTTATAGTATACATATGTATATATAGTATACATGCATTATTATATTCATTCAAACCTGATGCAGGTTTGAATGAATATAATAATACATGCATCTCATTTTGATGAGGTTTTTGAAGATTACAATAACCTTGAGTTAATGCTATGATATCAAAAAATTAATTAAATACAAAACATATTATTTATACGAATCTCACATTATAAAATGTGAAACTTTTAAACAATTAATTTGTAATTTTTAATATCATATTTATTATATATTTGAATAATTGTAATTTTATTTTTAATTACATTAATATACGTTTTATTTACTTTCTTTCGTTAGGTTACTTTCTGTAGACCACAATCGGTCAACGCCCTGACTGTGCTATAAAACCAGTCTAGACTCATTTTGCCTTCAACGAATTAAATCATATAAACTACATCATAGAAATAGGTTGCTAGGATATTAGAATCAATATTAAGTGACAGCAAAACTTACAAAACAAATCAAATATGTATTATATTTCTAAAAGCTTTTATATAACTGCTTATAATATTTTTCCTAAGGGAGTACAGCAGGTAGTTAAAAAAAGACGAGCTTGTACTACAGATTAGTAGTTGCTACTGCATTGTTCAGGTAAACGTCTGATAGTAATACATTCCCGCGAACTAATTACTTACACGATAGTATATTTAAAAACGTCTAGACTTTACACATATCATATTTACGAAGAAAACACTTTAGCTTTTCCATTCTTATTTTGTGCTATCTTTTGAAAGTGCGGTAATTTCATAAACAGCTTTATTTCATTATTTATTTCATTACAATATATTAATTCAAGTGGTTTCGACCGGATGTTGCAAACAAAATATTTGACGCTATACGACACTCTAGCAATGAAAGGATGAACGATATCACAATAGCACGGTTCAGCCGCGAAGAGCGTCTCCTTCGCATCAAAAGCTAAGGGGTTCGATCCTGATTACAGGCGAAATGACTAGTGAATTTTTTGCGCTTAACTCAAAGTGAAACTGCGCATTCCATTTTTCGTCAAGCCCTGACGGCTTGACGAGGCTTTAACGACCGAGACATGAAATCTGAAATGAAAATATTGTTGAAGGGTATCCACCAGAAGTGGCGCGATTAAGCCAACTTATACAACTTGTATATAGCATAATAATAATATTTCAAGGCACTTGTACTACTAAGATGATTCAAATTGCTACTTAACATACAATTTCTTCGAGACATCATTAATAGTATTACCTGCATCCACTGGATAATGCAGCTAACACACGTATTAAAAATTCAATTACTAAATTAATTATAAGTTGTGTAAAGCTACATACCAATTTACTAAAACGACACGATGCACGGGTGCATGGCTTTGTGTTACTCTTCCATTCGTTCCGCTCGGGTGTCTATCTCCGCTCAGAAGCGGAGCTAGGATGGATCTTGTAAAAGAAGAAAGTATTTAAGTCCATGCGGGCAGGGACGCGAGAAAAAGTTAGTCGATAATCAAACGAAACGTCATTGTGCAACATAAACTGCATCCGACATTCATGTCAGTTCATTTTTATAGAAACTCGTTTAATGAATTTGTTCTTTTGCAACAGTTTATCCTTATTAAATGTATAAACGGCTTTCAAAGAGTATGATAATCGTACTTGAAATCCATTAAAACTTATCGAATGTGCGGAAAATAAATGCTTAAAGAGGAAAAAATCAAGACTAGCAATAGAAACTAGACATAGGATATCGACAATTTTACAGCGATATGCCTTCGCATTTTTCATGTCCTACAAAACGACTGCCTTGTTTTTAAAAATGACGGCGTACTAAATATAAAACGTAATGAATGTGTTTGTCGCAATCCCATCTTTATTCCTCTTCACACCGCAAGAACCATTGTCATTTTTTCCGACAACAACAGAGCTTATTCGACGTTACTGCATTTTTACAACTATGTATACAAAAATGAAAGCAATTCGTTGACATAAAACGGATTCATGTTCAAATCACCTGCCGTGAATCGCTACATAGATAAGAACATAAATCGCAGAAGTTATCGGGCGAGTTAGTATTTACATGGAATGCGTATGCGCAACCCGCCGCCGCCGGTATGATAAAGCGGCTAAAACACGTTCAGTCGGAGATGACAAGCGCTATTATCTCGCCCGACCCGGCCGGTCCTCGACCCTTCAAGGTTGCGCTCCCCTGCACCTATTTATCGATGTATTATTACTCACTCTCTATTTCGAGATGGTATCGTTAACGATGCTATCGAAGTTGTCTGATAGATAATTATTCCGTTTTAATGATGGATAAGGTATTATAAAAAACCTGTGAAATCGGCGATCTCGCTGTTGATACGACAAGGTAACATAATGCTTTTTTTGGGAATGAGATTTTTTATTAACCTTTAGGCCGTTTATTTTAGGTCGTTTACTTTTTTCATATCCGTGTTTTATGCGTAAAGGGTTTTTTATATCATGTGATTTTATTTCACAAAAAGCGTTTAAATGGATTTTGAATTCGAATATAAGAGAGTTTCTTGCGCATATTTGAAAATATTTTAGCTGATTTTAATATGATACTTCGAAATTATACAACGTCTTTGCATTATGTTTAAAGTTACATAGTAGATACGTATGATGTAAAATTGTGTTCAAGATTTATTAAAATTATTAGAAAATTTTGTGGATTGTAAATATTAATGGTTAGTTTTTACAGAAATTTGGAATCTTAATGACGACTATCGACAAAGTGTTTGATTCTAATAAATTAAAATGAAAATCTTTTATAGGCTTGTACATGCCACCTGCCACTGAGTATCCTTTTGCATCATAATATAAATAATTCCTCATATAAAGTCGTTTTTGAAGAGTTCTTAAGCATTTTAATTTAATTCAAAATATACATTATATATGTATATACATATACATTAAATTCTTACATTGGAGTCATCCAACTATTTTAAAATGCATTCCACTTTGTCGCGACTATGTAGGTTAAACAATTTATCTTCATCTTTCTTTAGAGTCGTCAATCTACATCATATACTTCCGATATTTGTATACCTAAATCCGGTGACAACCTGACAGAG
Source organism: Eumeta japonica (assembly GCA_005406025.1). Classification (NCBI taxonomy): domain Eukaryota; kingdom Metazoa; phylum Arthropoda; class Insecta; order Lepidoptera; family Psychidae; genus Eumeta; species Eumeta japonica. The sequence continues at coordinate 395,066 of BGZK01000273.1, forward strand.
GTTTAATGAATTTGTAGTATTTCAAGGAAGTACTGTTTCATCGTATAAAAGGTACATGATGTTGAAAGAAATATTAATAACTTAAATGAGCACTCACAATCGCTATAAGTTATTACACGGCGGGTGAATATGAGGAGCATCCGGAAAAACATAATTCGTGACAACGAGAAAGTGGCTCACGAGATCTCGACGACGCAGGCACAGCCGAGGTCTGTGGTACGACTGTCGTCGCGAGAGGCGTGAGCAAGCGCAGCTTTACAGAGCTGGAACTAGTTCCAGTTGGGGGCCGGCGGGGGCGTGGTGGCGCTCGCAGCACCCCGCTGGTCACGGCCACCGCGCTTCCGGCCAGCGGCGCGTATGTGCTACCCGTGAGGTGAGGGCGCGCTGCGGCAAATCTCCTCGGCGTCAGATAATTTTGACGTCGTAGCGATATCGACCGAAGCAAGTGTTCAGGATTGACTGCTGCATGTGCACGCCACCCAGCACGAATAACGAGTACTCGTTTGAGAAGTGAAGTCACTTTTTTAGGGTTCAGTATCTCAAGAGAAAAAAATACCCTTATAAGATGAGTTCGATGTCCGTCTCTCCGTCTGTGTCAAGACCCTCGTTCTAGAAACGCGTGGTGGTATTAAATTGAAAACATTAAATGCTTATGTATGTGGTCCCATGGAGCTCCAAAAAATTAAGTCAACGCATTCAAAATATATGGCCAATATACCTACGGCCATTTGTGCCTTATATTTTGAAATTTTCAAGTAAATCATAACCTATACGATACTTTCGATTGACCTAGAGTCATGAAATTTGACAGGAAGAAAGATCTCACAGCAGAAATAAAGGAATAAATCTAAAAATTAATAATTTTTTTTACTATATTATACAAAAAAAATAATTATGATAACAAATTTACACTTGCATTTGTAGTATGAACCGTAATGTAATGTACGTGGGAGAATATTTATTATATTTGCCCTACGAAAACATATAACTTTCAAAAATTCTGTTATTCTTAATGTCAATCTCACTGTGTACGTTAACGAGTTGTATATGGAGCGCACTATAAGTTTCTGGAATTGGCTACTTACATGAACAATATTTAAAAAGTAATTACTATGTTTCAGAATGGAATTCTCTGGCTGTAGAATGCAATTTCCTTCATCTAACTGTCAATTGTTTTTACATTGAGGTCTCATTTTAAAAATTGCGTGTCTTCATCATTACGGATTTAAGTCGTGAAAATCTTTCTAGTATGATTTTCAACAATTTCATGTGTAATTTGACAGCTCATCAGAACCTCGCTCGGCTTTAAACTGCTTTTGGCGTTAAACTGCTTTTGGCGATGAAATGTCATGCAAGACGACTATTTATAACTGGTATACAAAATTCAAGCGCGGTCGTATCAATTTGAGTGACAAATTTCGTGATGGTCGCCCTGTTTCCATCGCTGTTTACAACAAAAACATTGATGCTGTGTGCCGTATGATTGGAACAGACAGACATGTGACCTACCATGAGATTCGGGAATCTTGAAGCATAGCCACGAATTGAATACAAATAATCCTAGATAAATATTTGGGTATGAAAAAGTTGCCGCGGTGGATTACATACAATTTGACTAAGGTTCAAAAAACTGTTTCAGTGTCGGAAATTATATTGATTTTGATTTCGTTTTCATCCTTTTTTGCATTTTCTATTCCAGTATCGGTCGCGCTATCAATTTCTTTCTTGACCTCGGTGTCAATCTTGGTGGTACCTTGTTTTTTACTGTTATTAATAACAAACAGCATAAATTATTACGTAATTCATTATAAAATATCAAATATGGATATCTCGGTTTCTCTTACTTTACTTCACTCTCTTGGGAGTCATCATTTTTTAAGTAACCAGGCATTCGTATCGAATGTGGAGATACGTCATTACCTATGCGCAAAAATTTATAAAAGAAGTGCATAACGTAAACGACTGGACAGTATTGTTAATTAATACGGATGTTAATACTACGATAATTTATATAGTGCTTTTCATCAAAATCGGTTGAACGTCACTTAGTCGTAAAAACGTAACAGAACGACAAACAGAGTTACATTCACCTTTATGATACTAGCGTAGATAAACAGAGAGATCATAATTATACGAATTTGTCTACATGAATGAAATTTCTATAAAGAACTATTATGGAAATCTATTTTCAATTATGTATAGTTGCGTTAAAAATTATAATAACTTCAATGTTATAAGTCGAAATTCGATAACCGAGTTTCTAATTAGCAATAACAATATTTTTGAGCATGATTTTCAAAAATGATACGTTCATAACAGTTTAAAATTGTGTCACGTATCCCTCATTGTGTTATTTATTCTGTTTTATATAGTCATGGCTATTTAGATCGCCGTTAAAAAATGTTAACAGCTCTAAGTCATTAAAATCAGATAAATTATAAATTTCCGTCAATTTAATGAATGAACTTAATCTACTACACGGTTTTTAAGGGTTAATAATTTAGGCTGCATTTTGAGAGGATCGAGTAGAGAATTCGAACGATCGTTTTTTTACGTGTTACAAAATTATTGAATCATGAACGAACGCTATAATAAAAAAAAACAAATGAAAATGTTCATGACTGTATTTTATTAATATCGTTCCAGTCATTGACAGATTCTGAACGCAATACGAAAATTAAGTGTCGTAAAACGGCATGATTTTTATGAATCGTAAATGCAAGTATGTAGCGTTTTAGCATCTCTTCTTACAAATTGCGCATTCGTGTTTAATGGTCAACCGCCTTATTTGAGAACGCGCGCCTCGCGAGCCCCGTCGTAGGACGTTAATACAATATTTTAGCACTACGTTTTATGATCACATCTTCCATACGATTTCGAATAATAGACATATGCAAGAACCAGGTTACGAGATAATTTATTATGTTATTTTGAGTGTACTGTGTCAATGAACAACTGCATTACATGCTCGACATGACCTTATTTGTTTGTAACTGCCGTTTTATTTTTATTTCATAGTTTTCTCTGTAATAAATAAAATAATATTTCACTCACGAACTGTGAAAGATAAAGGATTATATTTTTTTCTCTCAGCTATAAATTTATAATTCGTGGTCTTACCATTCTAGCAATAACCTTCATAAAACCTATTAATATGTTACGTTACAGAAACGAAATAACTAATGAACGTTAAATATTCTAGTAGATAGTTCAGTCCAACGAACTTACTGCTTTCAATGGTTCATTTTATTCGCAAGAAAATCTCATTTGCCTAGAGAACAAAATGTTGTTCTCTTGGCAAATTAGAACAACAGAACAACTATTGCTGTAAGGAGAAATTGTTTAAATGTGTGATTAAGAATAATGAATGTTAATGTGTGCGTGTTTACCGTACACGCAGATATACCACTACATACGCCCGATGCTATTTGAACCGACTGAAGGTAACTGATTCGAATTATGAGAAATTGAATAATTTATTATGACAATTAAATGAAAATTTAAACGAGATATTCGTATTTTCTGTAGGATTTTCATTTACATAAATTATACTTATCTACACGGAGGGATGTTGACCGACAAGCTGGTGTGTTGTTTTCGAATGGGAAATTATCGCCTACGATTCTGTGCCTCGGGGGGCACGTCAAACGGTTGATCACGCATGTTGCCACAGCGTTGACGACATAACAGACGTTAGCGGTTCCCAACCCTTACTGGTCCAGCGTGCTTTTCAATCTAAAATCAAAATATTGTAGAAGGGTACGCCTCTTCAGTTGGACGACAAAGATCATGTCATGATTTAGTATATGTACCATAATTTTGAAAATTATAACACTCCAAAATATATTTTTAAAAAAACATATTTAAATATACATACTAGAACTTAAAAAAATCTTTTATCACAATATTATTTTCGAATGGAAATAAAACTTTTTTATTAACGTTTATAAAGCTAATAATTTTATTAATTCCAAATGTAGTTTTCTATTTAATATTTGTTGATATAAATAACTCTTCTGATAACTATAAATTTTTATATATAAACTAAATATGTATACGTATTCTACACAATGACTTATTTATTTTGCCGAATAATCGTGCCCCTGAGCTTTTATCAATTTTTTAAACAAAACAATTTTTAGTAAAATATTAAAAAATATACCTATAGTTGCACCATTTCATATAATAGTATTTAGTAAGAGAATCCATCAACTCAAATGATTATTTTACAACCTTATGATGGCAAAACAAATCGAAATTCCACGAATTCAACGATCTATTAGGGACGGTCTCTTGCTTACTTTCCTCGAAGGACGTAAAAAGATCATTAATTTTCGATGTTATTTCAGTACAGTGCCTAAGTGAGGCGGTCGGTGAACGCCTCACACCGATTATTTTAAGATCGTCGCCAAGCCGTGCCGCCCGCGGTTAAAATGACTCCCAAAGATACCAACACGCGGCCCTTTGCATAGCGTCAACAACAAATTTAACTCAAGTGTTCACTAATTGGTATCCGGCATTTAAACGTCACTGAAATATTTGGGCGGTGTTGATGTTGTATTTTACCTCATTACAAGTTTTTCTTTTAAAATTGTCTGTTTTTCTTGAACAGATATGAAGAAGGGTAGAATAAAATTTGTTAATTGTTATTTATATGTATAAAATATACAGCTAAAAAGCTGTGAAAAAAATTAATGCATTATACAGATGCCCGTAAATTCTCTAAAAGATAAGGTAGAAAAGAAGAGCTAGGTATTTTACGAAAAACTACGATAGCAAACCTGACCAAACTTCGAATTAATTTTAACCTGATCATCATATGCAGAAATGTTGGTGTTTATGTAGGCACATATCGGTTATATTAATTATAAGTCCCGAGATACTTAAAATAAACTACTCGATCAAATTTATTATATTAGATCGATAAATTGGCTATTAAACAAGTAATATAGATTATTGCGAAGCAAATTGATAAATGCATGCGATTGAACCTATCCTAATTTAATTAATTTTTGTACCTATATGAATTTTAAGTGCACCTTTTATACTAAATATTGTATAGTAGTTAAATTGAGTAGTCATTGATCATTTATCATTCGGTGTACACATCAATTACATATTCTAGTTTGAAACTATCTAATTTTCCTCTATTATGCTCTAATGTGTTAATATAAAAATAAGAATTTAAAAACATTTTATTGTAGAAATCGAACGCGAAACTAATTTTATGTTCGAAACACTCAAGCACTTTTCAAGCTATGCAACTAGAGGATTTCTTTATAGAACTTAAAAATATATTCCATAGAGTTCGTAGTCACTTTTTTCCCATTATGTTTGATTTTTACTAATCTCATTTAGACAGCTGTCGTACGTAAACGATAATTCAACCTGATGATTATTGTTCACGTACGTACTGCCTGATCATCACTAGATGTCATCCGGATGTTGGTGTTGTAGGTTGTGGTTTTTCGGCCAATAAATTTTTCTTAGTCTATGCTACTACAGTCAACTTACAAACCGCCCACGGAACGAGATGGAATAATTATACACAAGTTAGTCACACATGTGAATCATGTTTCGATTATTTAGGCTTCCGAGCCAAAAAGGCAAAAACGAAACCCTTATAGTTTCGTCATGTCCATCGGTCCTTCTGTCCGTATGTCACAGGTATTTCACTTAAAAACTACAAAATGCATATTGATGCAATTCGGGGCATAGGTGTCTGGTATAAGCCGCTACTTAGTTTCGTAGTTAAATAACAAAAATAAAGATTTCAAGGGCGGGGGGAGGGAGCACTACATACGTGTAACAGAAGATATTTTTTTTTTCAGCAAATATTAACGTGTGTCATATATTTCGTCAGTTCTTTTAAAACACTAATATATTTAAGCAATGTTTCGGATTACTTCAATAATTTCGGAAACAATCGCTCCGAAAGCAGCATAAATTGTGTCCCCCCTTTATTTTCTAAGCCGTATGTCCAAAAAAATGATGAAAATTACAAAGATAACACTTAATAAATACTTTTAAGGAAAATTATTTAGAACATAATTGAATATACGGCTTTTGAGTTATTGCCGAAATACTGAGCTTCTCAAGTAGTGTGAAGTAAGTAAAGGACGTAAGTGTTATGAACATACGATCTTTTGCTGGTGCACTTTAGTTTACGCTAGTATAAAAGTAATAGTTAACATATTTACTTGTTTTTCTAGTCCTAGGCGACTAAACAGCTTATATTTATTACGTGTGGGAAACATGGAAAAAAGTTTAACAACGTAGTTTTTCATTTGTAGCACATTTCTTTGTAGTAACGACTTCGGAACCCTACAGTGAGCATGGTCCGACATGCTCTTAGCCGGTATTTTTATACTAGAATACGGTAAGTTAAAACAAACGTTCCAAGTTATGGATTGATCTTTCTCATTACTTAGATATCGAAATATTTGGAATATCATTTCAAGTTTACTGAATAACCAGTTTTCATCAATGACCGGCAGCCATGTTGAAGTAGAAATAATTCCTTTCTTCGTTTCCAATTCTCTAGTAACTTCCATATTTGCGTTCTTGTATCCATTTTCGGTACAGTTTCGGGTACTAACTCCGACTCTTGTATATTCGCTTACATTACTTCTTTGTTGTTAAATTAATTTGAATTATATTTTAGGAAATAACCTTATATGCGGTACATGACCGCCTGACAATTTACTTAACGTGCTTCTCAGAGTTATTTATATATAAACAAAGAGAGGAAACGACAAAAAAAATTGTTTTTACTAGACCCAAGTTTACTGCTTCAAACGAAAATGAGAGAGTTTGAAGTTATGTGCATTCGCGAAGAAGCATAAAAGCGCGCCATAGTAGCGTGGGCGTTAGGGTTCCGTAATCAAAACGTGCCAACAGGACCCTACATATAAGCGTACGTAATCCGTCCTTCTTACCTTAAAGGCTTATATCTTTGTAGCGATAAACTTGTATGATTATAACCAGCTAAGTGTGAGTCGAGATTGTGCTAATAATCCCGAATTGAATGAAAAAATGCATTTAATTTTATTCAATAACCTGATAGATATTGTTTTTTTATTTAAAGGAAAGAAGGAGAGGGGTCTCAATTCGACTTGTATTATTTTTGACACTAGTAATGTATAAGCATTGCCTCCTTAGTGATTTTGCCACTAAAACTTGTGGCCGGCTGGTGGTTAGTGGGCGAAATTTGTTTCTGGTGCCTAGTGGATTTATTAGTGGGCATCTAATGCGCTCGGTGACATACAATGAATTCAAAATGTACTCAATAAGGGGAAAATCAAATGACATACTAAGAAAATTAAATCATTTGCCTAATGTCGATACAATATGAATATGTTTAAATGAGTCAGAGAATATCGCATTTTTAGGGTTCCGGGCCAAAATGGGAAAAACGGAACACTTATAGTTTCGTCATATCTGTCCGTCCGTCTGTCCGTCTTTATGTTACACGCATTTTATTCAAAAACTATTAGACATATAATCATGAAATTTATAATTTAGGTGTTGTGTATAAGCCGCTGTTTAGTTTGGTAGTTAAATAATAAAAATAAATATTTCTAAAAAAATATTATTTCAGCACAAATCAATGTGTGGTATATTTTGACAGTTCTTTTGAAACACTAAGGTTTCTGAACAATTTTTCTGATTACGTGAATAATTTCGGATATAATAGCTCTGAAATTAGTAGAAATTATCGCCTCATCTTTTATTTTCTAGGCTGTATGTCTAAAAATGTGAAAAAATAGCGAAGGCAACGCAATAAATGCTTTTAACGAAAATTATTTTAAACATAATCGAATATACTGTTTTTGAGTTATTATCGAAAAACTGCGCTTCTCAACAAAAAAGGGCGTAAGTGCCATGAAGATATGCTTTTTAGCTGATGCACTTTAGTTTAATGGTAATTAGTTTACATACCTAGTTGTTTTTCTAGTTATAAGTGACCAAAGTGGTTGTAACTATTCTGTGCGGGAAACATGGAAAAATTGTAACAATTTACTTCTTTCATCTGTGGTGCATTTCTTTGTAATAATGGCTTCGGGACCCTATAATGGGCATGGTCCAATGTGGTCTGGGTCAGTTTTTTTTTTAAGTAATATTTTTATGTATTAATCATAAGATATAGGAAAACTACTTGAACCTTTTCGTTTTATGTCGTCTATACATCTTACAAAAGTTGTTGTTTATTTTTGTACTCAGTTTTCTATTATTTTTCAATGATTTATTTTAGAAATAAAATTTATGATGGACGCTTGAGTGTTTTCATTTCATACGTTAAAATATAAGATGGTTTTCAAGTGGTGGTCTTGCACATATTTTGTTGGCACTGTATAGTATCATTCTATTTTAACCGACTTCTTTTGATGATTCCTTTTTCTCTTTAAAGACGGACCATCTTTGAATTATTCATATTTTTAGGAATATTTCAACACTAAAGGTTAAAATTAGAGGAGAAAATGTAAATAAAAAAGGAAAGAAAATTAACTTTTATGATCTTATAAATAAGTAAAAAAAGGAAAAAATAATAATTGTAATTCGTTTAAATATCGTTTTAAAACGTGTAATTTATAACTATGTAATTATATAAAAAAAATATTTTTCATGCGATCTATCTTTAAAGAAATATTGCTTTACTTTTTTCATTATTCCAAACACTAATTTAATATTAAATAGTCTGAAGTAAATACACACCACACCTTTTCCCATTATGTCTCATTTCTTTCCCAGATTTTATATTATCGATATATGCTAAAACAGTGGGATGACAATCTGCCATAATCCCAGTATAATTAAATATTGCCCGTTTATTGCCTGAATCTTTGAAAAAAGCATTATAACTTAATGTGTGTTTAAGGATTTCGTACCTAAAAGTTTGAAACTGCGATATATCGATTCTTTGGTGTCTTTCTACCTGTTTCTTCATATGTCATGGCCGTATTTTTAATAGCCGCTATTTTCTTTTCACTTATTTGACAAACTTCACAAGTTATATATATCAAAGTGTCATTTATTCCCAGTAAAACCATATCGAAATTGTTGTATTATTATGAAGTACGGATTCAATAAGGAGTTAAAAATGTTTCTAATTTGTAATGTAACTCGAAAGGACATCGTTTAAAAGAGCTTAGATTCAAAAAAATGTTTTTTTGTTTTAAATTTCACATTACTCTTTGGCGTGTTTATGAAAAAACGACATTCAACCTCCTGATTTCTAAAGTTTGGGGGTTTAGAAATCCAATTAAACTAAGGTATGTTTGTTAAGTAAAGCTCTGGTAGTTAGAAGAAAAAGAACTGAACTTCCAGAAGTCTATATAGTACATGATAGTGTTAAAATGAATTGCTAGTTCTTTTACCGTTAGCTATAATTATACACTGATAATAATGCAATCTATCAATATATTTGCATATATTGATAGATTGTATTATACTATTCTGTGAAAAACGAGATTCAATGCGTTTTAATCCTGTTTTTCGGATCTTGACGTAATTAAGATGTCGAATTGGAAATTTTGGTGGAAGGGATCTCAATTTTTTTAACAAAATACAAAACATATATTATGAAAGTTATCCTTGGTGACCCGATTTTTCGTGTTCTAGGTTTTAATTTGTTAGTTGCTGTAAAACACTTTATTGACATTAATGAAAGAAAAATACCCATCAAAAATATCACTTTTAAAGTCAAGATTTACATTTTACTTGTAAGTGGGAACGGTTTAAGCCTTTAGATTTTCTACGTAGATTAATTAATACAAAGACTTCAAAATGCTAGTTGGATTTTTCGAAATCAATTATAGTTTTTATTTTAAACGAAAAAGAACTATTTTGTTACATATAACCTTTAAAAATAAGCAAACATGCCGCGTGACAGTATGCAATTTCGCAGTTTCTGTGGGTTGCGGGACGTTACTCTCCACTTCAAATTAATAGTTTATCACCTTAAAGGTATAATATCAATCACTGTACTTTCAACTTTCGATTCTGATTTCAAAATCGGGACCATAAATTTTAATACTTCTATTAAATGAAATTATTCTTTTAAACCGAAATCTTATCTATCTCAGAGCTAAAAACTTAGTGGCAATTTATACACATATAATTTCATCGTCTTTGATAGGAAATTCTTGATGCAGTTTACATAATGGATTAGACAAGTGCGTCTTGGGTTGGGTATTAGACGCGAATTTTTTAATTATGAATTTTGAAATTGTAAAGCACTAACCTGTCCTAAGTTACATTATATTATCATCTCAGCGTTGATTACAGTTTTCAGGGTTTTAATGATCCCACTGTTGAGGCATATCATCTCAGCCTTTTCACTTCAGACTGAGGGCCTTGAACCTTAAGCCCTTCACGCCGGCCCAGCGTGGGTTAGGCCCCACTAAGAACTGTTGATACCAACATCCGGGATCGATGGCTTATCATGTTCTCCAAGTTATAGAGCGTATGAATTATTTTTACTTAAGTTTAACACTTATTGATCATGAACAGAAACAGATTTTTAACCACTGAGCTAGGTACCACTGCAATGCACTGAATACTGAATTTATTACTCGTAAAAGTACTGTGTAAAATAACTATAAAAATGATGCACTATCAGAGTACTGCAGTGTTAATTAAAATAATTACAAATTTCAATATATATTTTTATAGATTGTATTAGAACGCTTAATAAAAACTTTCAAGCAAAAATTATTTTGAAAATAATCGGATAGACAGTTTTTGACTTATTGCGGAAAAACTGTACAATACAAAAAATGTTGTTTTTTTTTACGTTTTTTTTTTCAATTTTAATCATACTCGTAGCAATTGATAAACGCTTGGAATTGTCTTATCAAATCATACGTTCTATGACGTAAATTTATAATATAAAATCGTTTTCGTATTCCGTCAGTGTACCACATGTAACGGTGTTAACGGTAGGCATTATATATCATATCGATACGATGAGTTCCATTATATTTTCATGTTCTTCGTCTTGCCTGATTTTGGTGCGTTTGAGTGAATTTTTGAATTACAACTGTGACTAAATTCGAAAGAATAGAATCTATATGAAAAAATGCATTAAAGTTTAATTCTTGTTCTTAAGATTACAAGTTTAATTTCGAATGGCTAATGCAGGTAAATTTTTTATTTCTTGGCACGGTTTTCCTGGATTTTGGTTTTTAATGGTACAAAATATATAATTAACTTATGAATTTTTTTTCAAATGTTACTTAAAAATACTCATATGATACACAGATACACATCTTGGGAGTCTATCCAACATCCATGTAAAATCCCATTAAAAATAATTTGAAAAATTGTATTATTGAGTTTTAAAATTCATTTTAGTTCTATAATTTTATTGGATTTTCTATAAAATAAAACTGTTGGTGTTGAGGTTCAATAGTTGTAGAATGTAGTTCATTTTTATAAAAGTTCTAATATTTTCTTTATCAAATAGCAAATAGAACCATATGTGACGCGTTTGTCTTTGATGCGATGCCTAATAGTATGCCAGTAGCCCGAGCACTCGCGCAGGGAAGGCCTCTTAAGTAATTTTTTCTGCGTAGTTCAAATCGTCGTGGCGTTACGTCAAGGCCTAGACTTTCTGGTCACACCTTGGACGGGTACAGGTTTTGTTTTTGCGTAAATTACCGCCGCGCCGTGTGCGGTGCGGCGGCGGCGGTCTCACAGAAAGAAGGCGACATTTCGTCACGCTTACGTATTCGGTTTCGTCGACCGGCCTGAAGGTGTCGCAATCAACATAAATTTGACGCTAAACGAATTCCCACTTGAATGTTACTTACCTCCGATGGTACGGTGGCTGTTTCAGTTCATGATAATTTCTCCAATGTTCATTTTAAAATGTTTCCTTTAGAACTTTTTTAGTATTTTTCCAATGTCAAGTTTAAAATTCTGTAAGCACATTCCTACATAATAAATAATAGGATCCTAAAGATCCTAAAAACAGCAAAATCAAGGTTTTGAATTTACACAATTTGAATTTATGCAGTAAGAATTTGTAACCTTTTTTTGCAAGGTAATAAATTATACCGAAAATATGATTTTTTTTACAGCGGAATACTGTGTAAAAGATTGAAGTGATAATCGAATAGCCATAATATATTCACTTTGTTAATGTAATAAATATAAAATAATAATTTGCTTAGTTAGATAAATAAAAGTAGTATTAATGTATCTTTCATGATATTATCAAACACATATATAGATGTTAATTGTAATATTTTAAATAATGTCAGTTTCATATCAAATTTGTTTTTTAAATAATTGCGATCGAAACGCAGGCCGAATACATCACGTTAAATACTATGAAAGTTTATATTATTTTCCTTCGAAATTTTGTCCTTCTGCGTGAATATATAATAAAAGCCTTAAATTTTATGTCGGTCCCGTTCACGTCCCACTCCCAATGTCATTCTCAATACCAATTAGGGAATTCGGTTTCGATCACGTTTTTATTTTAGATTCCAATTCCAATTCTGTAATTAGTAAAGTTTTTAATTTTGATTTTGGGGACACGCTCAATTTCAATTTCGGATAAACTTTTGATCGAGCTTCTGGGTCCATTCTAAGTCCAACTTGCAGGCTCAATCCCGCGATCTCGTTATCGGTTTTGATCTTATTTCTAGCATAAGTAGTAGATGATGATGACAATGGTTCATAATCTATGTACTTTATCCGATTTAAAACTACGCGTGAATCACATTTCAATAGGTGATCTTATTGCTTTCTAACGTGTTTGATATAGAGATGATCGTCACGATAATGGATTTGCATATAAAAATCAATATTTGTTTGTTTGCAAGTACGAGACCGAATCACAACGAGAATCGAGATTAAAAATACCTTGCGGTAATTATGTTTCACTAGAAATTACATAAAAGTAAATAGCTGAAAATAAAATTATTAACAAAAAAAAACTTATTTCCAAACAAGTTTCATTCAACAACTCCTTTTTACTAAAACGAAAATAATAAATAATTTTATGCAATAGTTGTGCTGATGAATGTTATTTATATAGATGAATTATAATAAAAATAGATCTCTATCTCCATCTTCAGACCCTTGAAAATCCAGACAATTTGATGGGGTTGTGTGGTTGTATAACAGAGTTTACCTGTCCACCTTTCGATCCCATCATCAGTCCCTGAACATTATCTAGTACCAAAGTGCATGTCAAGACGAATCAAACGAACCCAAACTTGATGGGGTTGCGTCGTTTTATAACAGAATTCCAGTGTCACCTCACGGCTCCCTCATCAAATCCTGATCATCATCTAGCACTAAAGCACTTATCAAGACGAATTAAACGAGCCCAAATTCGATGCGATTGCGTCGTTTTATTACACAGTTTTGGTGACCACCTATCGTCTCCATCTTCAGATCCTGGATATCATGTAGCACCATAGTGCGTCTTAAGACAAAATAAATGAGTCCAAACTATTAGGTTTATCTTGCTTTATTTAGGAGTTCCTATGGTCACCTTCCGGCTCCGCGATCAGATCCTGGACCCAAATTAGTATAAACATCTAGGATTAGAGTCCTTCTTAAGACGAATCAAATGAGACGAAACTCAATGGAGTTGGGTGGTTTTATAAGAGTTCCCATAGCCTCCTTCCGGCTCTATCGACAGACTCTTAAAATCATCTAAGATTCATACAAAATTTCTGCTCAATCGAAAAACATAAACCAGATCAAATTTAGCTTCCAAGATTTGATCCATACACACACATATACATCTAACAGGGGAAGTTAAACAAAAGCTTATAAATATATAATTTCATGACATTAATTCGGCTCACATCGACAACGATAAAATTCAAAAGCGAACTCGTAGTTGAGCTTTCGGCTCCGATCTTGATCCCGAAAAAAAATAAAATAAAACAAACCCAGGCTTTCTTGCGATGAAAAGAATTTGTATGGCTCGGGCTCAAAGCGCTCATTGAGCTTTTGGCATTGAACAGATTTTTATCTTTATGAGATTCAACGGAGGCATTCCCCGTTATTTTTTCAACGGAATATTTTCACTTTAATGCTATCCGCTTAATTATGTTTAAGGCATTAATAAATTGCACGAACTCTTAAAAATAATTTTTAAATGTACTGAGTTTGAAGATACATAAATTTGGCGGAAGTAGAAAATCTATCTTACCAATTAAAATCTTATTTATGACACCGAGTGTCGACATGTTCTTGAGCTCAATGCAGTAGCACGTCCTCCTGCAATTCTATTTCAGAAAATGAATTATAAGCCCAGTGCGGATCGATGGCGACGGACTAACGTGCTTTTTGAGCCATGAAATAAAATAGTTTACGTGAAATAGAAGACTTACACCAAGAATTCAATAGTTAATTCGCTTTTGAGAGAAATTGTTATTATCTCATACGAAAGCAAAGTGCTGGCCACTCGATTATTACTATCATTATTGTAATTTTCAATATCAAGTAATATATTTAAAAATGTTCTTTTAAGCTTTTGGCGAGGTTGTTTCACAAAAAGCTTAGCATTTTTATTAGCTATTTTATTAGATCTAATTGCAACGAATGCAAACTTTTAAGCCTATCTGCTCAGTGTGAACTAATGGAAGGGTGAACGAAATCGATCGCAGCGCTTGTCGTGTTTAAAAAGGTAACTCGCGATAGGAATACTTTTATAGTGTTAGACTACATAGGTTTAGACTTTACATCAGACTTTACAACGACGTTACTATTGACATCTTTAACAAGATATTATTTGCACATAACTCAACAAGTATTATAGTGATTTTACTGTCATATATAGGATTGTATTTTTAATAATTACCGAGTGGAACGTAATCGAATGATACGATGACAGCCTTTTATATTTTGATAGTCGTTGACTAAGTTGTTTATTCATTCGGTTTACATTCTAACAGAGTTTCAAAAAAAGAGTAGTCTAGATTTTGAATCTCCCAGTATCAACTGGCAGTAGTTCAAAAGGCAACGCCCGGGAAGACGGTCATCAAAATTAGCACAATATTTATACCAACTGGCAGGTGAGTTCGCTTACGGAATTCTCGGTGCTTCAATGTTTTAACCGTCTTCAATAGATAACAAATTTAGGTTTAATTTATTCTAAATTCTGACATTAAATTATAACGAAATCAATGAAGTGTTGTAAAAACCCGTATTTAGATTTTAAACAAGCTACCTGGAAATGTAAACTTGGGTGTACAAGTAGGGTGCAAAAGAGATAAAATTTATTTATTACAATTATACACATTACATAATAAATTTAAATGTACACATTTTTTAATTTTAATATTTCGAGCAGCAAAGACGCGGATAGCTGTTAGCAGATGCTAGCATTTCTTGCAGCGTCACCTTTGTGCGACATTGACCGGTCGCACCAAGGTTGCACAACAGATTAGTATGGGTAAACTAGAGAAAACTATGTAGAGGAATCATTTTGATAAAATTCTGTTATTATGAATAACAGTCAAAACAATATCAAAAGGATTAAAAGTTTTATTTATAAAATTGTAGGAATTTACATATATTGTATATTTTCTTTCAATCAGTATAAAAAGGTTTTAATTAATTATGCATTTCACGATTCAGACATCATGAGAAATTGTTCAAAATAGCGCTGTAATAATACAAGAACACAGCCCAGCGAAAGAGCCATAAATCAGAGAGTCGACTGACGTTATTATTGTTGGTTGTAAAGCGGTTTGTTAGCCCCTATATCTATAAGGAAACAAAGGAAGGCATTCATAGCAATAAATTATAGCGCGTTAGATCCAGGAATGATTTCTGATAGCGCGAGCATTGTTATAAGTACAATGAATAGTATTAATTCTAGTATTCCGAAGGAGGATGGGATTCCTTAACCGGTCGGTGGTTAATGTCGCCAGTGTACATAGTAAATACAGCATATTAGTATAATCAAAACTAGCACATCGGCATAAGTTGACCAAGAGCTGATATCCCGAGTCTGTATTATCCCGAAGATAATACAGACTTATGCTTCGATTTTATAATACACTGAAATTATCATATGTATGCTTTTTATTACGAAATAATGTTAAAGCTTTGACACAACTTTATTCAGACATTAATGTTATTATGGAAGTAATCAACATCAAAGCAGATGAATGGCTACCGGCGAAGATGATGCGTGGTAACGACATGGTTTTGGAAGAAAAAAAAAACGAAAATAAAAAAAAATCTTAAAGACGCACAAATTCAGTAGAAATGCGAAAAAACTCAATTCGGAGAAGCCACAATTTTGGTCTAAAAATGACATTGATTCATAGTCACGAAAAAAAAAGCACATATATTGAAATATCTACGTGATCATTACGTAATCATGCTATGCATATCAACATGAAATTCTAAAAAGCTATTTTATTTTTGTATATGCTTGCACAGTACTACATCGGATTTCTATTGTTTATTCAGAGTTAATTTAAGAATGTGAAGCCTGCTTCTATTATTTCAATAAAATCATATGCATTAACAAAAATAATTATATCCCAATTGTATATAGTGAACCAATAAAAAATATATTAAAATTAATAAGCACTGATTTTAAAATCGGTTAAAAATACAGTAAATTCACAGTAAACATACATCGTAAATACAAGTATCGAGAGTCTAATTAGAATATTCATTGAAGTCTAATAAATTTACGTTGCCGTGCAGTAGAAGGCCAGTTGTGTCGCGTTATCTCCACTGTTTTAAAATGAAAATATGTACCTACTGGACTCGCGATCGGTCATCTTAATTATCCAATACAAGTTCTTAGCAAACATCCGGTTGATACTGTGTCGAGAATAAACAAATTCAGAGGCTTTTGGTAACTGATAAATCATATTACATTGCACATGACACATCTCTGTGTCGTTCCAGAGAGATAACTGTATTTGATTTGACACATCTGATATATACATTGAATTTTACCTTGTGTGTCGTAAGTTTAGTATTTAAATAATTTAATCGATGAAGGGTTTCTACTCACTATATGTATTCGTAGCTACAGTGTCTCTTAATATCAGGCTAAATATTAAAGCGTGAAATTGTTTTACAATGAATTTATATACATATAATGCGTTTCATAGGTTTAGGCTCCATTTTGGCAATTAATAATTCACTCATTATATATTGTGTATTTATTTTGGCATATAACTAAAAATTCTAGTTAATTGCTTTGCAATACGAAAACTGTAAAATGTAAATCATTGCGGGAAAAACATCTTTTCATATTTTATTTGGTATATTTATATGATAAATTAAGTGCATTTGTGTAACATGATTGTTTAGTGGATCAGGTACATTAATGAGTGATATAAATTAATTTGTGTGATAAGCGAATTCATCTTGTCTTTATCTGATACAAAAAACGAGTAAAAACTGCTTTTGCATATAAATTTTTATTTTGTTATCATTTTATAAACTTACGCCTATTTTCCAGGGGGATAGGCAGACACCACAGATCTATACATGATACGATCTTTCCACATTTACCCACATATATGTCAACAATATGGTTGACAAATTAAGGAAGGACCAAACCTCATAATAGTCGACGTACCGCGGTGACCGCCGTAGTATTTGCATTTATTCGCATGCAACGGTTATAATAAAATAAATAGTTTAGTTTATTTTTTGGGGCAAGAATATGTGCAGTTTTGGTTGAAATTGAAATGAGAGAGACATCTGAATCGAAACCTACATCCAGAACGGAACGAAAGTGGAGAGCGGGGTTGGAATCAGAATCATAATTGACAGCGTCATCGATATAAAAGATGGAGGAAGTCAGTATATGTACGTATGGGCGGAGCCGCGAGCGAAAGTTAATCAAAAATTAAACCTTTTACCTTTCAAAAAGCCGGTCTTCTGACTGCAATTAAACTGGAACACATTTTATAGTTTTATTTTGAAGTGTAAGAAATAGATCATTACACACTCTAATTTCTACTTAATTAGCCATTAGGTTTTTGTAAATATCGATAATGTTTCCAGATACTGATCATAACAGAACAATGTGTGATTACATCAGATGCGATCAGTGATGACGACAAATTGATTTTCATGCCGTACATTGCAAAGCGTAGGCTGTAAATTCCTTAAAAACGTACGGAAAAACCGAATCGCAATAATCAATTAAAAGCTGTCGGTATTTATTAATGACCCCAATAAGGACAGGCAAAGGTCGTTTAGATAATCTGGTACGACTTTAGAGGACATTGTTGATAATAAAACGAAGCCATCTCAAGTTTTATGTTTAATTAATTTCTTTACTATCGCTTCCCGTTTATATAATTAATTGTGCAAAAAAAAAATGAAAATCAAAAACATTTATAAGGAATACGCAAAAAATATGCAATATATGAGAAATAAAACGGTGCGACTACGGACTAACAACGTGCATAGATTCAAGGACCAGTAGAAATTCCACATCCACCTGAAATAAGCTGAATAGTGGTCGATTCGAGTGGGGAGGTATCCCGCCGCGCCATTTGCACACGTAAGTGCCAATTTTCGTGGTCTATTTTCACGTAGCCTTGTCGCCCGACGATTCCAATGGAAAACGAAAAACGTGTTTCGAGCCGATGGCATTTCAAAAGTCAATCGCTGGAATAGATGAGATTTTTTTTTTTGCTGTCCGTTCGCTTAATGTGTATACACAGGTGAGATAGCACGAAATGATATTATCGTTATTCAAATGAATTGGTTTACTTAAAATGTGATAAAGTTTGCTCGAGACTTCAGGCACACTATTTATTTGGTAGCATTCGTTTTCAATTCCATTTCCAATTTGCTGCTTAGTAATACGCTGCTTAAAATGTACTTCAATAAATTGAATTAACTTCTCATGTTGCTGTCTTCTCAGAAATGTGGGTGTCGCGTTCTATGTTTATTAAATTATATTCAAAAAACATCCAAGAAAAAGAAACAGGAATCGAGTGTTTATGGCATTTTTCTCAAATTTTCACTTGGGTAAAATTATACTAATATTAAAGTTGTACACAATATATATATATATATATATATATATATATATATATATTGTTTCTAAAATACGAAAGAGTGATTATAAAGTATGTACGATTCGTTAAATCTAAATAAAAAGTTGCACTGTGGGTTGTCCGATTTATTTTAGATATAACATCAAGGTATTATAACATTAATATGTTATGACATTTAATTTTCGCAAATAAGAAAAAAAAATTGAAATAAAAATTAGATTCAAGTACTACGAACATATTCATAAATCGTTTAAATGCCCAATATTAAACTATGCACAAGCTTTAAAAAATTCCGTGAGGAAAGGACCAACCAATTCGGCAAGCAAATTACAGGGGTCACCCGATCAATATTCGATTTCTTTAAGTTCGCTAACGAACACTAACCTGAATTATTAATATGGGCAAGGATCAAAAAATTTTAGACTACGATATGCTTCCTCCCAAAACAACTTCTGTAAATAATGATGAGTTAGTGATTAAGAGTCACCTAGGCCTCGGACCAGAAAGTACCAAGTACGGTGCTTACCACAGGCTAATTTATATATGAGTTTTTAACTTGTGGCAAATTAATTCTTCGATTTTGTGGAGTACTGATTCGCGTAAGTGCATAATTAGACGTTTGCCTGTGCCATGCTGTAACATACAGTATTTACATACTGCATCTCAGTATTGGATTACTCCAATGCTGACCCTCAAATCTGTTCTTTCAGTACTAATCAACGAAACAATTTAAAAACTTTATGTAACAATAAGGATAAATTACATAAAAATAAAAAAACCAGGAATTTACAAATTAACTTATGATTAGATATATATATATATATATATATATATGTGTGTGTGTGTGTGTGTGTGTGTGTGCGTGCTTGCGTGCGTCCGTGCGTGCGTGTGTGTCTCTGTGTGAGTATATGTATGTATGCATGTATATATATATATATATGGATACTCTAGACGTCGTTTTAGAACAAGACACAAAGAACACATTTGTGCCTTTAAAAACAAAAATAGATGAAAATAGATGAAATAAACAGATCTCACTTTGCTAAATATTTAATGGAAACCTGACAAAAACTCAACAAAAATCATAAGTTCGATGTTTTACACTTGTGTGAGAAAGGGTTACGCTTGAATGTTTTGGAATCATTAGAAATATTAAAAAATAATATGCTCAATGACTAAATTAATATTTCCAAATCGGAGTTGGTGGATGCTTGTCTGTAACAATTTGGGCTATGGTTTGGTGATGGTTACTCTATGGCAATTAACAATGTCTATAGGTAAGTGTCTGTTAGTGCTGGTGGAAGGGCTACTGCCACCTTTTGACGTATCACATATTGCACGACCGTACGTCACGTGAGGCGGTTGGGAGCGCATCTGTTGTTAGTTTTAACACTCTTGATACCCTGGTGGATGTAGCTGTCTGCATATTTCTGAGGATGTGCCTAGTTGTTATGAAACATATGTAGAAAGAACAATGTAATTTAACAATTGCTTAGGTGTTTCATATCTGTCAACCCACTCGAATCTATATTCAATTCGTTGCATAGGCATCCGTAGTATAAGAACAGACTCAAGGGTCAGCGATGTAAGTTGCATACTGCATGTTGACGCATGTTGCAGGCAGGCGGCAAGTTAAATTTCTCGCTGCGTGCCTCCGAGAGCACGTTAAGGGTACATTAAACTGACAGCCGGTGATGACGACCATTATCAACTCTCAGTCTGCACTGGGTTCGCTTGAAGGGTAGGGCATAAGCCATACCGGGGTAAATAAAACCTGTCACAACAACACGAAACAACATGTTGTCGTCCGCTCGTCCAACGACCAGAACGTCCGTGATCTCGGACAGAGCGAGTGAGGCATGTCGTTTTTTAACACCAGATGGGGCGGGAGCGAGGTAATTAATGGGAATAGCCTGCGGGCCGAAGCGCGGGCGGGCCGGCGTAAGCCCGGAGTCGCAGCCGTAAAAAACTAAAATAATGCATTTTATCTTCTTAACTTTGAAAAACTTTCGTTAGTACCGGTTGAAGTCGGTTAAAGTTGATGTTTGCGGATTGTGCGACTTGAATAAGAAGCTGGGTTATCGACAAATACAATCCCTATTAATATTATAAATGTGAATGTGAGTTTGTTTATTACGCTTTCACGCAGAAACTACTAAACCGATCATCATGAAACTTTGTACACATATTATCAAAGGTATTAAGAAGGATATAGAATACTTTTTAATAAAAAAAAATTTACAGGGGGAAAAAAATAATTTTTGGCACGTATGATGGTTTGTTAAAAAACTTGAAAATCTAGCAACTTCAACGTCATCTAGCATTCCAGTAACTATGTATTTAATTAGATTTTACCCGCGGCTTCGCTCAAATTGAAGCCCTTAAATAAATATTAAAAATCATTACATTCTAATAGAAATTAATCAATGTGATAACTATATTTTATCCCTTGGCTGGGACCATCAATATTTTAAATTCCTACTAATATTATAAATGTGACAGTTTGTATGTTTCTTACTCAATCAAGCTTTGACAGCTGAACAGAATTAGCTGAAACTTTACAGTAATATAGTTCATACATCAAAGTAACGTATAGGCCGTAATTTATAAATATACTAGCTTTTGCTCTTGAATTTCCTTGCATAGCCATATAACGAATGCTTTATGCCGATTGGTTATTGGTAACATTAATGATGAACAGAGGTTCAAATTCAACATCGGTTTGAAATCGAAATCGTGATCAGGACCGGGATCGAGATCAAGAGCTCCTTAGATCGTTTCATATTAAAAAAATAGCGGATTTCTAAAAGTCTTCCTGTTATGTAATTAATAAAGGGACCGAGATAGGTATCACGGTTGATAACGTTATCGATCAATATGAAAGATGAGAAATTAGCTGTATGTCCACGCGGGCAGAGCCACGGACGAATTATGAATATTTTGAATCGAAATCTAGGTTGGTACCAGTATGGGAATCAAAAGCGGAGACAGGACTTAAATGGAAAGAAGGAATAACGTCAGGACTGTGGTTGATAGCGTGATCAGTCTACATAATAGACGAAAGAATTTATTCGATATCCACGCGGGCGGAGCCGCGGGTGAAAGCTAGTAGTATAGTAATATTCCAATATCATATCATTTGTAATAGAAAGCGCTGTTATTCAATTCAAACGAAATATTTTGAGACTATGAAAAGAGAAAACATATTTTTTTTCTCATATGGGGAGCTCCATTCACTGTCATTGGAATAATAGTATAATGTCGTTATTTATCTTAAATTATAATTGCACTAGCATAGGTATACCTATTACATTTTGTATCATTGTTGTAATATTTATATGTTGTATTAAATTTTGCAAGAACGAGTTTTAATCATTACAGTTGTTAGGGTGCTATATTACATTAAATTAAATCTGAATAAGTGCGAGTCAGACTGTCGCGCCGAGTGTTCCGTACAAGATAATATTTAAAAATAATTTTCTCCAATATTTTGTAGAAACGATGATTTTTCATTACTTCTGTAATATATGTATGTAATATGATTTATGATCACGAATTGAAAAAAAAAATGATAGTGTGAGAAATTGTTCTGTGACGAAAATTATAATAAGCAGTGTCTTTATTACATATAGATGTAGTACTTACACTCGGAATACACATTAATAGAGCGATATATTGTTGGTAGTTCTAAATACTCGTGATTTATAAAGTGTTGTTAAAAAAGTGTGATTAGAATTCCAGTGATAGCTTTTAAGTTTCTATTACCAATGATGACATTGGTACAACGATAGATTATTGTTTTACAAGTATAACAAATCGCTGCTTTTGAAACGTATAGACATATGGGCCAAAAAGAGAACCACCTTTTTCGAAGTCGGTTAAGTGAAGTACACCTTGATCGCCAGGCCAAGCGAGTGTGTAGGACAATCGCAGTACTAGGCCTCAAGTGAATTTTGGTCGTCAGTTTAGGTGATTGGGAGTTTACACCTTATATGGTTATCATATGTCGATTAGCGTATGTTTTCACCGTACAATAATACCCAGGTAAAAAGTGACGAGTTAAATTATTACGCCGACTAATAGCGATCAAGTGATCAATGGATAAGCTTCGTGTTCAAACGTACCAGGTTCGGACTTTGAACGAATGGCGAATTGACCAATGTATTTTCAACTTAAGCAGATGAAACTACTCGCTATCTGTGCAGGAGAACACTTTAAACCTTTGATCTCTGGCACTGTCACCAGTTTAAAAACATTTGCATCCCCAGCCCGCGATGGGTTAGTGTGGCTCAGGACTTAACCTTAAGTCCCACGATTTGAAACAAAAAAAATCTGAGAGAATATGATTATAGTAGAGTGTTAAAATCTGACACATTATTACTTCAGAAAATAGAATGGAAAAACACGGAGAGTTTAATATTATCAATAGGAACTTTATTATATACTATTAACAATATTAATCATCTTATTTTAAAAATAATCTTATTTGACGAGATAAAGTCGTCATTAATATTAAAAAAAAACTGAAAATTGACGTAATTGTAAAAATGTTGTAATGTAATGTGATTGAAAGTAAGTCAAAATTAAAGCATGATTGGTCGTTAAGCAATGAAGTAGATGCCACCAGTTTCTTGGTTGACGTGTCTATGTCTATGTTAATTACAAATAAATATTTTTAACACAGCGCAAAGTTTCAGAAGTATGACAATAAGCATTATAAAATATTTTATTAAACGCGATTACTTTTACACCAATATTGGTTGTATAAACTATTCACTTTCAATGTACTTATTAAACTTTAGATGTTTATGTTCTTTCTGTCGTAGAAAATTAAATATGATTTCAATCCAAAGTGTTTGCGGATGTTGGTAAAATTAATTATTTAATATTTAAGAGAATAAACGTACTATTATTCTAAAATAATATGAAAAACGCAAACGAGGGAGCGTTTCATTCGTAGAACATATTTTTTTATTATCATGCGACTACAACAGATGTTTCTATAGTCTTTAAGAAGGTTTTTTTTGATTGATTAAATTCAGTACAAGATGATGAAAAAGTGAAGTATAACTAGAATCAAACAGGTTACGAACATATTAGTTCGATACCCCGCTGAGGGGGGACGTGCAAACATGTTTTACGATTTTGTAAACACGGCAACAAGCAGTAAATAACAAGACTTTATAGTTATCAATAAGCCAGATGCAAACGAGAACACGTTCGATTCAAAATAAATCATCCACAAGCATTTTTTTTTACAACTAATTCATTGAAACTCACCTCAACTTAACGCTCACCAGGCGACGCCTCCAACTGGCAAAAACAATATCTGTCCTTGAAAGACTATCCTAAAGCACTGGTGCTTTCGTCTGGATCAATATAGTGACGCTAAAATAAACTTAACAAAAGTTCGGGAGTCGACCGGTGGACGGAACGGCCTTCTCGTTTCCTCACTCGCGACCGACTGAGCGTGGGGTGAAAAAGATTCGGTCAAGCGTGAACAGTTTTTACATCATCCGATGTAATAAGCCGTTAACTAATATGTTATAACTGTGTATTGTGTTTATAAACAAAAATACAGCTGCTTTTATACATGGTTTACGTTTTGAAATAGAAATTAATGTGCAATATTATCATGATCATCATAGAAAATATTGTTGATCGATACTAATATAATGCAAGGAAGCGGAGGAAATGATTTGGCTTATAATTCCTATTAAAACTTCTCGATCGACAGAAACAAAATGACATAGTTTGTTATAATTTACCTATATTAAATTTAATATTATGCGATAATAATAGTTTTTCTAACACTATTTTCGATTTTAATAGTCTATACATAGATATGTAATAGAAAAATAATTTTCGTGATCAAAAACTGCGACTTATGCTGATTTTTATACGGATTAACCAGAAAATCCGATTAAACGAATGGAGGACCGAAAAATAATGCAATAAAAGGTATTTATAATCCTTCTGGCGGTTTCATTTTTAAATAAGACTTAATCACACGCGCTGGCAATTTGGTGTAACTTTGTAATTAATTTGTATATTCATCGGAAGCTGTTACGGAAATATAACTAGCATAATGGGTTTAATTTTGAAAAAATGCTGCTCACAAAAATATTCTGTGTCAAAAATTTTCAAATTTCTCTTGAATCCTGTTTTAATAGATTTATATTGGCAGTTTAGAATAGCACTAATATTTTTTGTAATAGCTAGTAGAAAATTTGGGCTCATTGGACGTTTTTCAGTGAGTGCGAAGTTTCTTGGTAGCTCTAAGCTCGAAGCTCTAAGATGGGTAACATTCAATTCTGCACAGAATTTTAATTGAAAATTTGTAGCTTTCTTAATGATTTCTCACTGAATCAAATAATAATTTTATTTGCAGGTTTTAAAGTACTAAGCCGACACATTTTCTTACATTTCAATGTAAAATTGTGATTTGAAATAGGATTTAGTGACCAGAACAAAAAACGTATGTTGAGATAGATTGTTCGTCTACACAAAATGTATAAAAGTAAGATTTATGAAAGAAAACAGAGCGAAAGTGTGCTTTGGAAGGATTGATGAAGAGTGAACTATAAAGTGCGGGTGTAGTATTGGTGGCATTTATGAAAAAAACAAACAAATTGTAAGTACAACTATTTGACGAACTCGCATGAAACGATTGATGGATGTCAGTCAACCAAAGAGATATGTGAGGCTCATACGAAGTGAAAGTCTTTGGCGTTGGCCCGATCCTCTAAGAAATAAGCGGTCGTGTATATGTCTACACAATTTTCAATCTCAAGAAAAAGGAAAATGTATATTTTAGAGATTTATTCCTGTTATTCTTGTTTATTTTAAAATAGAATAGAATTAATAATTATATATCATAATTAACAGTGAATACTATTTACTGTAACTCATCATAATTTATGCATTATGGCCGATTAAAACCATTTAGGTCGTTATGTATCGATGTGTACTGAATTTAGGTTCTAAATTATAATTTTCTCGCAGCGTGTGCGATTACAGACACGTTTGAACCACTTGGTCCGGAGTGCACCACGTGTTGCAGCTCTGACGTGAAGTACCTAACTGACGTCATAAAATTTATAATTTAATGATTTGAAGCGCTCGTGGTTTTCCTCTCACAACAACATGTTGAGTATTTTAATTATTTATACTTATTTTTATTGCACTTGTTTAACAGATGAATGTCGAAAATAATTTTGCGATCTACTATTTTTTAATCATGTATTTAGTTTAATGTATCATTAAATACCATTCCTGTTTGTAACAGGAAAATCTAGAGATGAATAATTATTTGATATATATTCATATCATTAAAATAATGCGAATACACCAAACAATGTAATAATAATAATGATAATTTAATACATAAGAAGAGACCTGCGCATAGAAATACACATTTAGCTTAACCTATTTTACATTACACTTCTTCCTTTTTTTCTGTTTTTATGGCATTAGAGTACATTGAAATCCAAAATAGAAAATGTAAGAAGCCGTTTGCATGAAATCCAATACGGAGCAGAAATCCGGAATGTAACCCGACGACGGCGTGCTAAAAGCATTTTAAATAGGAAGTCGCTAATGGATATTCGCCGGTCAGTGCCAAATGGGTTATAGTGAAATATGTTTTCATACATTTTTAATGCGTTATGTTTGAAATATTACATTTAAAAAGGTGAGTGAAAGTGTAGAGATTGAGAAATTACAATGTAAATAAGTGTTTTATGACAATATAGTTGATTATACGTATATTTCGATTGTCGGTAAAGTGACAGATAAACAACGTTAAAAACTGTTTGGCACCCATCAGAATTGCGTTTTTGATGATCCATATCATAATTGGAAAATTAAATGTTTTAAGAAATTTGAAGGTAACTGAAGTTTTTAGTACAAAAAAAACGTCCTTTGTAATGTGTACATTTAAATATATGACGAATTAATAATTTATATTAAACATAACGCAGCAACGCTGGTCTCTGCTAAATTATTTAGTACTAAGCTTGAAGCTTGTTACTATTTAATCCTATCAAATATAATATAACTCGGGGCTTAAATAATTAAGTTTTTGAACAGTACGCATATCCAGTAATGATAAATGTGGTCGCATACTGTTAACCTCACAAACAAACTCATGATCACAAAAGTGCGTTGAAAAGAGTCATGCTATAGGTTTTCTTTGCGAAATGAAATCCGGAATAAAGAAATTCGCACAAGTACCAGAGCTACTAGAATAGCTCATAGAATCGGTAACTTGAAGTGGCAACGGGTAGACCACGCCGCTCGTAGAACTGATAACCGCTGAGGAAGAATGGTTTTCGAGTGGCGGCCACGAGTTGGATATAGCGGCGATGGACATCTTTTCACTAGGTGGACTGACGACCCGGTCACGGTTTCAGGGCCCGGGGTCGTACGTGGTGGAGATTAAGGGGGGCGTTTATATACCCAGACTGATTGATACTAAAGACTGATGTTGAACATCATTAACGATATTCTTTTTCTTCTTGTATTTACAATTATTTTAATTTGAAACGAAATGGAAAGTTTTAGATGATTCTGGAATAATAGCAGTTTATTCAATGGCATTTAATGAAATTCGCAGAAAATTCGTTAAATACTAATATTTCGATTGTCGAGAGTTTCATTTATAATACAGAAATTGTAACTTTGTAATCAAATAAATACAAAATCTCTAGCAATTTTCAAATATAATTTTGCAATGTTTACCCGTTTATCGAGCTGTATACAAAGCTCAATGAACGTAAAAAGAACCGGTTGGCATTCAGAGATCTATGTGCCAGCGCGCACACAATGGCCAATGAGCCAGCTGATAAAGGCGTTGGAACAAAAACACGGACGTTCCTCATATGAAGTCTCAAAGGAATACATCCGTCACCGCGCATACCGCTCAACCTTTTAAGCACCTATTGAAGTGTCTGTTAATGCGCCTAAAGCGAATTTTATGTGATTTTAACTTCCCGCTAAGTAATTTGAAAATTTCGGAGAAAATTGAAAAGATTTTGTATTCACTCCGATAATACTAGGAGAACGCTGTGATAGTTTTTTTTATGATTATTTCCGTTTGTGAATATGTATGTTTGTGTTTTGTGTCTATGTGTGTGTTAAGTATTTATATGAGCTCGTGTGTGTGTGTGTGTTTGTATGTGTCTGTGCTTGCATGTGTAGTATACTTCATTGATCACAGTAAAGCCAATCAGAAAGCCAAGCCAAGCAAAATCGGATTATTCAGTCAAGGAATATCGTCAGAGAAAATTTAGAAACAAACACGATATTCGGTTTTACTTACTCTCCTCCTCTATACAGATCGAAAGTATACACGTGTTTATATTTTCGAGCTTCGGAAAGTTTAGGCGTCGATCCGCTAAGTCAACTGCCTTCAAAATTTTTTTATTGAACTGCGGTTAATGTATGGTGAATGATGATCAAATCCATTTTTATAGTTTTGTAAATCGAAAAGAAAACGGAACTCTTATAAGAGCACTTTGTTTACCGTATGTCTGTCTGTCTGTTTACCTGTTTGTTTGACTGTCTGTCTGTTCGTCTGTCAAGAGCCTTGTCAACAGGAACGGATAGAGATATAGTGTTAAAATGAATATAAACTATCAAGATCTACGCTCCCATGGAGATGTGAAAAACTCAAGCATCTAACTGAATGCAAACGAAAAGTGTATAATTATTTTGTTACGTGTTTTGATATTCGCCAACTTACTCATTAAGATCAATAGGGTGACATAAAGTCATAAAATTTGTCAGTAAGCAATATCTATAATTACACACGGACGTTTGCAGTTGGGGTGTCGACCGTAATACAAACCCATGTAAGCGAGAATAATTTTTTGTTTCCCGCAATGAAATTTAAATATGTACGAAAATTTGTAATTAAAATTTTCGTTTTTCAATAAGGTCTCTCACAAATATGCCGTCAATAGATATTTTTATATAGAACTCCTAAAGCGCAAATGCAAATTTCCCATATTTATTACGTATGTATATTTGTTATCACTGAATGTAATAACACTTGCGGCTATGATTAATTGAAACTGAATCCTGAAGTTCTTTTCCGTAGACTCGACTACATTCGAAATACAAGTAATTC
Organism: Eumeta japonica; assembly: GCA_005406025.1. NCBI lineage: Eukaryota > Metazoa > Arthropoda > Insecta > Lepidoptera > Psychidae > Eumeta > Eumeta japonica. Next base: position 424,220 of record BGZK01000273.1, read on the forward strand.
ACTTATCTCATCCAATTTCCTAGTATTTAATGGCTCCCGTACTGGAGCGGGCGGGCGGTGCCCGTGAAGATACAGTTACATGCTATGTAATTGTAATATATATAAAATGTCTGTGTGATCTGTATTTTTACTGGACTCCTCTACATATAGATTACATGTAGATATATTAATCATGTTGTATTATTTTTTATATCATCCCTATTTAATTATGTGATTGATTATTGGGTATTTGGGCTATTAAAAAATTGAAGGATAATTTTTCAAAATTTAGTACGTTTCATTGTTTTCAAATTCTTCAGATAATCAAAAAAATAATAATAAAACAACATCCTTGTTGCATACAGGTAATGAAGTGAATATAAATTGGTTAAAATTTTCACCTTTCAGTTTAACCGATAATAACATTGTTCTTGTGTTTTATTATTAGATTGCCTCAAGAAGTTGAAAACTATCAACGAAATGTAGTACATTTTGAAAATTTAACACCGAATTGTTTTTTATCCTACCAAGTACCGAATAATCAATCACATATTGATGATATTCTTCATCGAATACCCAAAATAAAGGGGAGGTCGAATTTAAGGGACCGATAAATAATTCTTATAGTTGAAATTCAAGAAAATTTATCAGATTTGGTGCCTGATGGGACCTTAGGTGTTGTAGTCGTTATTTCGATCATGTACCTAAAACAGACATTCCTGGCGCTAGAGAATAAGAGGGCACAGTTCAAATAGAGATAATCACAAAAACAACGAAGAAGAAAAAAGAGGAAGAAGAAGGGCAAATAATCATTTTGTATTAAAAATTTCGCAAATATTTTAAATTTCATATCCAATCGATTTTCCTGTCATACATAGAGATTCCATACGAATCTACATTATTCTTTCTAATCTGCAAAAAAAACATTTCTTAGTTTCTGAGTTAGCATATGTTATTCTACACAAAAAAAAACCTTAATACAATAGTGTATCGATATAATAAAATACAGTAGCTTTTAGCTTGAAAAATGTACCCTTTCAATTGGCCTTGATAGAGAAATATTGATCATAAAATTTACGATCTATATAGATTCAGTGCAGATGGGACATTGATGGATTTCCTATAAGTAAACAATATGTCGGTGGCCTTTTCGGATTTAATGCCGCTCTTGCGTTTATCCCGCTGTCGCTTGCTCGGCGACGGCGGCGGCTAAGCTATTGATTTTCGATAACCTTCAGTTTCGAGTCTAATGAAAACGTATAGAGATGACATTATCACACTGAAAATACGTTTAAGTGATAGATAAATGAAGATGCCATTACATAAATCAAAATTATTCCGTAAATAAATAAAAAGCAAATTTTGTTATAATCATAGTACAAAAGGAAAGCGAAAAGAACTGAAATTAAACGGATAATAAAAGTTAGTTAAAAGGTCAACAATGGATTATACACGTTAAGGAATTGTAGGTGATGAAGAGATCGTTTCATTTTCGAGAGTACTAGGTCTTATCAAAACCTGCCCACAATTATATAACGAATTAAAAAAAATTGTTATAAAATAAGTTTAAAAAAAAGTAAAAAATCTGAAGAATGGAACAAAAGCAATTTTCAAGGTTCAATGAAGATTTCATGCAATAGACGTGAACCGGGATCGTCAGCCACATTCAAGTCGATCATCTAATGGTGCATATTTCACTGCAACAAGAGATACGTAGTAGGTGCTCATCATTAAGCATTCTAAGATTTTCCAAAATACGGCGTGCTTGGTCGTCTGCACCTTTCTATCTTCTATAATGAACATCTGCTGAACATTGTAAATCGAGGAATCAAAATATTACGCTTTACGGCAGATAAGAATTTTTCAACAAATCTTTAGAGCAGAGGCGGACTGGCAGTTATGTCCGCCGTAGTTTGCCAGCCGACTTCTTCACAGTTCCATTTAGTATTGTTTAATGTTTGCATCAGTATGTATGCCATGATTGGCGGCTTCTGGTATCTGATCGTCCCTCGGCTGGGTGTAGTTGGCCTTATGAGAAATCCACCACTGTGTTAGAGGCTTTTACGTTAATGGTCACCTTTGAATAGTATTTTACTTTAGTTTATAAGTTAATACAATGAGTTTTTAGGAAATAACATTATAAACAACAGCTGTTCGGCGAAATGCGACTTATATTATTAATATTAAGCATGTGCACACTTTGAGCTGGTCTGGAAAGCTGCTCTCATATGGTAGAATTGTGAACTTCTATATACGGCTAACGGTTAGATGAAGTAAACAAGTAACTAAATCATTAGTTAAAATCACTAATAATAAAATGTGTGTCATACACATATGACAAATTTAATCTCACGAAAACTGTAATCTCTTAACGTCCTCTTTACTGCGCCGTTTCATCATTAATAATTTTATTCAAAACAGCGTCATCTTGGAAAACAACTAGATGTTGAAACGAAAGTAGTACATAAACTGTCTTTGTTTCCAAACAGAAATAATGGTAATTTCTAAAATTCTGCATGTTTGTATTACTTTTCAATTGCTAATTTTATCGCCTAATTATCTACAAAGTTTGTCGGAGCTTTATAAGTGGAACATAATTAACTACGATCTATTAGTTGTAATTCAAGTCAATAATGCAATAATACTAAAATATTTATTACTTAAATACATAATAGGTACGAGTATACGGTAACAGAGGTGGCATCACGGGCCTGGACAAAAGTAGTTATTCGTTTACCTCCATTACTTGAAATTTTTGTTAAGGGGTTTTAATGGCTATTAAAGCATTAAATTTTAATTACTGTAGAATTTAACGGATAAATAAAACAGATAGAGCGACATTAACAAATTTTCTTGTACCTCATTAAATAAATCCAAATGACGTCTTTATAAATAAGACTTTAAGATTTTATGATACAAATGACATTTGTAGTTAAAGTCTTGTAGTTTTATTGTAACGAGATTTAATGGGACGCAAAATATTTTTTGCCATTATATTATGCTGTTATATATGCTAATTCTTCTTTATATTTGAAATCGAAATTAATAAGTAGAAAAAACTATTTTTTTCCAGTTTTCATTCATGTGTGAAAACCTTTTTGAGATTGTCGCTTCACGTATTGTTACATCAGAAGTATTACATTGCTTTAAATCCTTTAAATAACCTTTTTACGCGTTTGGAAAGTGTTTAAAGCTGTATTAAGGATGCAGTCCACACGGATTTTTTTTAACTGCTCTATATTACGTTAGGGCGATGGTAGTTAAAAGTCTTACCTTCTAAACAGGTACCGGATGCGATCCCTATTACGAGCGAATTGACCAATGAGCTTTTAACTTAAGTCGAGCCAAACCACTCGCCTCGTACTTCGGCCAATACGTCAAGTCGTCGGTCGCAGACATTGTCATCGATCTAACCTTTTTAGGTTCGATATGGTAAAAAAGACACTTAGTTTGAAACGCTTCAGATATATTTTGTACAACTATAAAAGTACACGCATACTAATGCACCGACGATGAGAGTGCCACGACCCCGCGCGTTTTACAACATTTATAGATCAGGTGTCCCTTTCCGGCTGAGCGCTTTTCACCGCGGGAGTACTTGTTTAGAGGGTTCCAAAGTTTACGATCTCACGTAAAACAGTCATTAATTTTGCATTGTGCTTTTGGCGGCGAACGCGACCCGAAAAGGGCGGCATCGGAACCGAGCGCGCCGGCTCACGACCGAAGTTTTTCCGGGGCGGAACGCCGTGGACGATATCTCAGGCGGTGTAAATTGTATTAACCCGAGCGAAGTGTGTTTTTGTCGCCGTTGACATATGACCAGACTTACTTACTTACCGGAGCGTCGTATTTTGACATTACAGAATGATGTACAAGTTACGACTTTTTTATTTGTCGCACTCAAATTTAGTACGTTATGTACTCAGACTAATGTCGAAATTGTCGGTTTTGGTTATATAGTTTATAATATAAAATGTAAGTTGTTCATTTTATTTCGAACAAGAGACATTTTAGTAAACTAATTTAGCAAATCTTAAAAAATTCGTAGATGTAATAGTTTTTTCAGGTGTAAATCAATAAATTTGTTCACATTAAAAAATATAGTTTCTCTCTAGAATTCAGAAATTTTCGTGAAATATAGAACTTATAATATGTTTTAAACAAGTTGACGGAAAGATAACATAAATATACGAATCAAAACCGAAACTCCAAATTAAAATTCAAAAACGAAATTTGATTTATTGATATATTAATTAATAGTGTGTAAATAATTTATCGAAATTTAACATTTTAGTGTTGTGTGTATGTCTACACAAGGTCTGTAGTGATGGGCGGCAGTGCGTTCAGTGACCTTTCATTAATCGTTCCTTAATTGCTGTCATAAATTACGTTAATGTTTTAATCAAAATCTTGAGGACATTAATGTTGTACAAATATGGTTCATATTAATGGTACACCGTGTGCATATCCTCATTATTAAGTATCTGATTTAGAAACTGAGTTTCAATAAAAAAAATTTCAAATTTATGCTTCATAAAAAGTGCCATGTTCACTTTCATAAGTTTTATTTTACTCAAGCACTTCTATATTATGCATGACTTCTTATTCAATTAATTTGTCCGTAATAGAAGTAGAAACAGCGCAATGTGCAGGTGGATTTTTGCACGGTCCGCGTTTCTACAACACGAATACGGCTTCCTGGGGGGAATGAGTAATTCAACACTCGTTTCCTTTTAAAAAAACTGTATAGAATTACCGTATGAAGATAACGATGCTACATTTATTTCGAAGTGGTAAAAGTAAAATTTACTTTTAACTAAATGTTCGTTGTTTATGGTAAGAGTCTGGGAATTATTCGAAGGATTTTATGACACAAATATGATAGTCGTTTCATTGTTAATTGTTTTCAATATCGGTTTGCGAGTTCAGTTAAATATTTTTGATTATAAATAGCAATTTGAAAATTAAATTTGTTGTTTTGTCAGGTTTTAATTATCACATCACTAGAAGAATTTTTTATTTAATATGAAATCTGTAAGTTATCGACGGATTTTAAATTTCATAAATTTTTTACAAATTAAGATGCTACGTGGACTAACACAAACCTATAGAATATTGCATTTTCATTCCATATCTTACTTAATTATTTTTATTCCTAAGAGGTATTCAAACACACATAATTTTATTTTCTAATTCAAAACTATACCGAATTCCTAACTTTTAACAACATGAATTTCCAGAAAATGTATATTTAGCGTATGGATTATTATTCTTATGAGATATGATAATAAATATATTACGAGAAACTGTATATGAAATAAGACAATATAATGTATTATACAAAATTCTAATTTACTTATTCATATACGTAAGGAATAATTCGTATATTGTTAATGGATTACCGTTACGGTTACAAGTTATAAGTGTATGATGGTTTAATTATTGTTTCTTAGTTACATACTCACAAATTATGCCCTAAACTGCCCTCATTAAATCTGCTTTTCAGCAAAATTTAGTGTACAAATAATAAACTTGTAAATAAAAATAAGAGATTTTTTTAAATTAAAAAAGTAACTCGGAACTACGATTGACACCAAAGTATTGGAATGGAGAATATATTTATTTTATTTATAATTTATTTTTCCACTAAATAAAATATTCAGATGACTGCATTATTCTCTCGCTACCCAAAACGCCCAAATAGTTGATGGGTAATCAAATAACCATCGCATATCTAGGTGGTGGTGTATCAGGATGGTGGGATACCATTACATCCACGAATCAGGAGCAGAATTTGAAATTTTAACAATGATGTGTTCAATAATTACCATTGAGTAAAACACAGTTCATGTAAAATATTGAAATTAATATTGAAAATTAAATATGTAAGTAAAAGCATTAATTAGGAAATATATTAAACGATGCGCGCTCTAGACCTTGAATAACCACAGCAATAGTGATACGTCGTTGGCATTCTGTATGCGTCATCTACAAACATCTTCCTCAAACTAATTGACACGTCCATGATAATTGGCTGCAATCACCTTGTTGGTCGTAAAATTTACACTTCTCTTGTTTGTACGGTATTCAAATTCTTGTGGCACCAATTTGATCCCTACGCAGGTTTTGTTTTTTCAGTTTATGGACAGCGAGGTTAAAGCCGTAGCGAAATAAAACTTTAAATTCAGTCCAGAATTGAACGGCAATGCAATATTAACTAGCTTTCTTGTCTATGTGTTTACAATACAACAGGTATTATGATTAAAGAATTAAGAGAAAGGAGAATAACTTCAAAAAAAACATTTTCATAAGATTTTTTTTTATAAAACATTTGCGAACGAACTTGCAGGTATACTAATATAACTTAATAATTTCATACCTATTAACAATCACAAATTTCAGGGCAATCTGAATGGGGTTGGAAATATGCATCGCATTAAAAAACATTATATATAGTTTTTAGTCCATTTTAAAAACCTGGTATATCCACTTTTTTTTTGTTTTCGGTTATATAATTTTAATGAATATTTCTGTTGATTTAGTTTGAATGGATAATCAATTTCTATATTATTAGCATGAGTACAAAATCAATTCTCTAAAGCCACATAGCTAAAACTTACTTTCGCATAAAAAATCTATCTAACGAATTTACCAAAGGATTATACAAAAGCATAGCCTTCTTTATCACAGAGTGCAATATGGTTGTTGATGTTGCGTACTCTAATTTTTTGCTTGTGGGTGGTGACGTACCACAAGACTGTTGTTCATTGTTCACTTGATAGCACAGGACCATCCCGTCCTTTGCACGAATTAACTATTCTCAGGAATACATAGAAATATATCGTAAGGAACATAGAGAGTGTCGTGATGTAAGGCAACGAACAGTACATTGTATCTTAAATCTAGATACCTCTGGCACAGTTTTTGAAATTGGGGTAAACTTAACTATCGAAATTATTGAGCATCAACAAAATAAGACGTGGGTTTTTACAGCAACATCGTAATATTCGATGTCGGCATATCGAATGGTGTTTGGTTTCTCACTTATTTAGATGGTAAAACAAAAATATAAAAATATCTCGGGGTGGTTAATAGAGCGACCACTTATATAACTTGTCATGCGTTTTAATTGAAAGCTTACGTCCATAGTACGCTTTACCCAAAAAATTCTTGGTCTTTCATATGAACTTCTAAAGACGATATTTTCTCAAATACATATGGGTTATCAAGAAAAGAATACTCTTTTATAATCGTTTGAAAAGCACGAACATAGGTTGGCAAGTGCATGCGTGTTACAGAAGCTTATGAGCGGTAGTGATCACTTATAGTAGAGTTACCCGGTTACCCGGATGCCTGCTTGAAGTGGAGTGGAATGAAAATAATAAATAACAACTCAAATAAATTGTTCCATTATCGTTATTTAAATGTATTTATTGGCAAATAAACAACAAAAGACGTACAGGAGCATATTCAACTTGAACCCTAATATAGGAGTTTAAAAGGTGAATGTACGACGCTGGATTTTTTTATAGCATTTCACAAGGAACAAACAAGCGTGTACGCTAGTAAAGAGCAGATAATCATCTCCATCCATGGACACTCGCAACCCCATAGGAGTCACCAGTGTGTTGCCGGTTACTTAGGTAAGAATAGAATATCTGAAGGAAAAAGGAATGAGGTGATGGAGGGAATGGGTTGAAAGGGAAAGGTGAAGTAAGGTGATGAAACAGGTCATGAGCATTGGAACTTTCACTCGCTGGACGAAATGCAATAGCGGAAGCTGCTACTTCTGTATTCTGTCAGAGTGCATTATCTGACTGGTCGAGCCGGCCCATTTTGGCGCTGCAACCAAACTGGCCGCAGCATGTTTGGTTGCATAACACAGTCAAAATGGCTAGTAAACTTTGTGGAAGAATGAGTACAAAACCAAACATCCAGAAAGCTTTATTGATTTTATTGTCGATGTGCATATCCAGATGTATTTTTATGTAAAAAGTGTCTACCCCCAAATCTCTGACGGCGTCAACCTTTGTTGAATTATTACTATTCAACAAGACAAGACTGACAGTATACAAATTGGGCCATATTTTTCTACATTATCTATCGGTCCACATTTACGTTTTGATATAACATTGGCTGTTTTCTAGGCAGAAAGGCAAACTCTGTTAGCTATGCATTTATTACACAAAACGTATGCTGATCGTGTCTACACAGCGTTCGGAAAGAAAACAGACGTACCATTATTTGATTTACACTCGGCAGAATGCAGTAAATTACTAGTGATCACAAATTTTACATTTGATGTTTTTCATTTTTTAAAACAATGAGAATACCTATTTAAAAACATTATGTAGTGGTAGGATATCTCACATCCATAAATGAATAATAAATTGCGTAAATAAAAAAAATTAAACGTTTAAATTAAATGTTGAGAACTGAGAATAAAATATTCCAACAACGTGTGTTTGAACCGGTAAGACGTTATTATAGTGCAAGTAACTGTGGAATTCGCTTCGTGGCCCGTTACAAAATACCATTGAAGCGTACGACTTGAGCGAGCCGACCGTAGACAGAAATGTATATCAAGTCTGTTTTTGGATTGTTGCTACCACTTAACACTTTCATAAAAAGCAGTTGCCAAACTTTAGTCGTATATGAAATATAGATAGCTTGTTCTTTGTCCATTGCGATGTTTTCAATGTTTTTCTGGTTAATATTGAGTCTACGTGTTAATGAAAAAATAGTTTGGGTTTGGTAGGTAAGTAGTAGGTAAAACATATGCAACTTGATATAGATTTTCGATATGAAACACAATTTCTCTCAGATAACATATTATTATTCAACTTCAAATGTCATTGAATGCATATCTTAAAAATATTTAACTAGTTTTAAAGAAACTTATGGATGTTTTTAATTTTAAATAGAATAGCTTCAATAGTTTAAACATCAGAATATTTATTATATTAACCATTTATCATAAGTTTAGAATAGTTAGCCAGAGTAATTACGTTTTCTTTTTTTTCTCTTCGTATTCATGGTGCATTTTTTATGTAAAATACATTTTTTTTCCTTTACTATTATTTACATTGACTATTTCCCACGGCTGGCTGATATTTGGACACGAATAACCGGGTTATTCCGGACCCTCACAGACTACAGAATCACCACAGTGTTTTTCTCGTCGCCCATGTGCCGATACTGTGATGGGATAGGCTTTCGGATCCTTCTGGTGCCTCGACCGCGATCAAGAGATCGAAAGATGAGCTTTTCCACACGATTACGTATCGCTCAAAGTCCTATGGAAACAGCTCCTGAATAAGGCTAAGCAACTCATCATTGGAATGAAAAACCACATCATTAGTAAATTAACTGCGTCGTCATATCGGGGGACATTTAAGTTGATAGACGAAATACCGGAGTACATGATAAATTGTGAATTTTATATACAAGTAAGATTCCTAGGTATAGTAGGTAGAATATGAAAACATCACAAGTATCTCATTGTTGAGTCTAAGTTTTCATTAAGTCTTAGCAGTCCCCCGAGACGACGATGCTTCGCTCAAAATATTACTTACTATTTATATTGAACATAAAAGTGCAATACGTGTTCGTTTTTTTTTTTTTTGCTTTTTAAAGGTATTTAGTTCGAAATAAACTAATTATCTTCTAAAACATGATTATCCTCACATTTAGAACTTGGATTTCCTTCAAATATTATTAATATTCATGTACTTACGACACAGCGGTGTTTTTAATTTTACGTTACCTAATATATTCGGGATAATATAAGAATCACAGCGACACTACACGTATTTGAATCGGTCGAAAGCCTATAAAGTTATAGCGGAATACTAACAGACATGCACGCATGCACTATAAAACACAAGACTTGAATGTTGTGGACAATTCACGGACAAAAGCCACTCGAATAGTAATATAAATGGATAACAATAACCTTTGGATATTGTACATTTTCGTAGAAAAGACCATTCGATAATATAATTGTTTGAAGTATGTGTGTACGTATGTAAGGGGTAGATATACAATGATACCGCTTATTGATTAGAATGAAGCATTTAACGACGTTAATAGTAAAAGACGGTATTAAAAATATTTGTTGCAAAAGGACTTGATATATGCCATTTAGATAGCTTGCTTTAAGTATGTTAATTATTATGACAATACCATAAAGATTAGTTGATTTTGAAATGTTATATATTAAAGGGAGCGACACAGTGACAATACATATTACGTCAAGATAAAACTGCTTTGAATAGTAGCAATACATTATATCGTGTTACGTACAGCCTGTTAAGAACTATTACATATATGCCCAATAAGATTTCGATTGGTAATATCTAATAACATAAAGCTAAGATGACGTTGTAAAGAACTGCTTTGAACTTTGTTCAATTATTGAATGATTAAGATGTATTAATCATCCAATAATTGAAAGAATTGTTCTTAAAACATTCTCACGACTCTGGGGCGAATGGGCGCGCACAGGGCGATCCCTATAAATTGTAGCTTCCGCCCTATTTAAAGGATAGCTTTATTGTATAAAACGATGTATCTTACTCGACTGAAAATGACATTCATAATAAAATAATTTAAAACTTCTTAGAAATATAGTTGAACTAAATATTTTGTGAAAAATACAGAATTTTTTTGACTTTAACATTTAAATTTATTATATTGAAGAATTTCATTAAAATTATATCCTCTAATAATAGAACCAATTCCTAGTTTTTAATTAGTGTTCTTTTACTGTGTCATATAGAAGTAAAAACCGTAACGTCCTGTTTTACTGAACTTGATATTGTTGCTTTTGTTTTATATAACACAATTACTTAATTTTTAATAGTTGGTGCGAGCTTAATAAGTGATCTATTTCAGTGCACTTATAATATTTTATTATGTACAGACGACGTCTATTAATCCGGTATATAAAGTAATATATTATTAACATGTGTAGGTTGTGAGCTCGTCCTTCGCCTTGAAGAATCCCGCTCCCGATACATCCTAAGCGAGGAGAGTACATGATTTGAAGATGTCTGAGAAACGGCTAAGGAAAACGACGGAACTCCATCTGGACAGATGTCTCAGAGTGGAGACGAACGTTGAAAGCATGGCAGCCGAGGCAAAGAGGACGCAGGGTGCTATACAAAAAATGGACATGCCCAGAAAGATGGAAGGGCTACACAAGGCACTTGAGACCAAAAACCCCTGAGGCAGCGGCAGCAAAGCCGAGGATGCGGGAAGCCGCAAAGCCGCAAGTTTCTGGCCTAATGACCACCGCCGCCCACACCCTCATCGTCTCATCCAGATGCGTTAATTATAGAGTGAACAGGTGGTCAAAGCCATCAGGGATGTGGTTGACGCTAGGGAGATGTGGGTTGGGGTGGACAGGGTGAAGAAAGCTATGAATCAGAAGGTCGTCTTGAGCTGTGCGTCTCAAGATGCAATAAAGCATGTCGAGGCGCGCATTAAGATCAAAAGATGAAAAGTAAATGTTCGTAGGTGTCGAAAGCGAAGCGCGCGCTCCCACTGATCATAATCCGGAATGTTCCCAAAATAAACTCTGAACAGGAGACCGTAGACATTGCGGACACTGAAGGTTTTGATTGGGAAAAGGTCGAACTGCGCGTTCACTTCCGACGACGCGCGTGAAACCCTCTATAGTGCCATCGAGTGCTAGAGGTGTTACCCGCGCTGTACACTCGCCTCATAAAAGCGGGTCACGTCTATATGAGGCTGCAGGGGAGATCGGTATTGGACCAATTGCATGTAGTCCAGTGCTAGCGCTGTATCGGTTTCGGCCGCAGTCGAAAATATTGCCGAGAAGAGGCAGATAAATGCGCGCACTGTGGGGCGACCATACCGATCCCTTGTGCCAAGCACGAAAAAACGCTTAGCCTCCAAAATGCATAAATTGGCTGTGCCGGCTGCGATGACATTGCACACTCGGCATTCAGCTCGGAGTGCGGCGTCGGAGCAAAGTGAAATTGTATAGCGTGGACAAAAGTCGCGTATTGTTCTTTCCTCGAATGAAAGAAGCGTACAAGATTCTCTCAGGAGTCCAAATGACGCCCCTTTTAGCGCAAATCTTCACGGGACACGGCGGATTCGCTCAGTACCTATATAGGCTCAAACTGAATAATTCACCATACTGGGTATGCGCTTTGGATAAGGTTCAGGATCTACTGCACGTTCTGGAAGAATGTCCTATCTTTCTGAAGGAACGTGTGGAGACCAAGGCCGGACCGGTATCTAAATCCTGAGGAAGAGCTGCCCCGACTTTTTAAGTGTAGGTAAAAATTGCAGAAAATTTTTAACTTTCTGCAAAGGGGTGGTGAGAAAAATCTGTAGAATGAACGGTTCGACGGTAAAATGTAATCAGTGATGGTGATAATGACGGCAGTATAGGGAGTAATCGTACATTTTTATACTATGTAAAACAGTGCAACCCTTTCACTTTGGGAAGTTATATTACTTTAAGAAAATAAATATTGAATAACAATTATAGCAAAAGCGAAACTTGTAAACATGTAATTATTGCATTGGTGTTACTAGCTTAGGATAATAAATTGTAAAGGGTGAATGGAAAAAAAAAACAAAAAAAAAACATAACATGAATACAGATTACTTTATTTAAATACCTGCCAAACCATGTATGAAAGGCTGTGCGAATGTCGATGAATAAATCTGAGTACAAGTATACAAGGGCTGTAACGTGTTGTGTGACAGGAGAGGATATTAAAAAAAAAAACATGTATTGTGTTACGGACAGCCGCGCAATTAATGTAAATTTAAAAATTTTATTGTGTCTTATACGGGCTTAAAAGTATTTTATATTTGTGTGTGTTCTATGTATATTATTAAAGAGTTTTTGTTTATAGTTTTTTAATCACCCGGGTAGGGACTAGTTTTTAGGAGAAATATTTGTTTGTTGTTTGCTTTTAGAATTTTGAATTTGATAATTAAAACATTCGAAATGTAATGTGCGTGTGAGTTGCATACGAAATCGTGCTTTGGTGGGGAGGACCAATGATAGGCCTTAAAAAGCGGCCGTCATTACGGCACGGCCGCTAATCGGTGTCTCAGGCGCTAGTGGCGCCAATGCATGTCTGACAATGCATATGTAAATTAAGTGCATGGCCACGCCTCCCCAATTAAAATGTATGCAACTCACATGTGCAACGGATGCACCACCTATAAAGTGCAGTGGGAGTGGTGCATCCGACACAGTTGCTAGCCAACCGTCATCTTGTAAAGCTCGGCTTAATAAAGTCTGAAAGAAAGAAAACGCTGTCCATTATTGACCACGCCGCCACACTGCAAGAAATCCGCCGACCATAGAAAGAAGCGTGCGCATCGTGAAGAGAGGCAATCCGGGGTGCGGGATTACGCGGCGATAGCCGAAATCGCCGTTACATATTGGAATTCTTAACTTATTCTTTTAAACCTCATACGTATATATTAAATATTTGAATAAAACGGTATGTTATTGTTGCATAATAAAGTATAAAATGTATGTTGAGCTCTTTAGTATATTGAGAACGTCACTTTTCAATAAACGTTAATAGTTCAACATGCATTTGAACAGTCAATTTAGAGAAAATTATCAAAGTCCAGTTCATCAAAACAATTGATATGCTTGAAGCAGAAAAATTCTTGCGTTTTCTTGTTTTGTTGTATTTTCGAATTAGTTTTCAATTTATTATAATTCTTAATGACCATATGTAAACACTTGATAATTAATAAAAATTGATTCATTCCCTCCCAAAACTTATTGGATTCTAAGATAAATTTAGAACGTAAAATATTATCAAAATACAAAGCAAATAATAAGTGTTACAGCTGTTTCAAAGAAACAAATCATATATGTGTACAAGAATTACTCGTTTTTACAAACTTTTATTCTACGTTAACTGTTAATGTTAGTACATTATAAAGTTAGTTTAGTTTCAATCTCGTAATTATTTTGGGCAACTACCTAATATTTATACGACATAAAATGAAAGTTTTACAGTGAGGATCTAGAGAAAAGCGAAAATTTGACAAAAATTAGATTTAATGGTTTATTTAAACATGTTTTAATGAATACTTATTACATTTGATACCAAAATTGTAACAAAAGTTAGGGTAAAAACAGCAACTCTACAAATTTTTTTAACTTACAATTTTTTTTGTTTCCGTAGATCACTCGTATGTCTGTCTATCCACCTGTCACAGCTATTTTGTTCTGAATCTATTTGATCGATTAATTTGACATTTGTTACACATATGTATGTCGGTGACTCGAACACGAATACATACAGTAACTAAATGATTTTTAAATATGAGGGTCACTTATGGGAGGTACATTAGAAACTCGAAAACGAATGCAAATCATACCATGTGATGCGCTAAATGAAAGCGATTATTGAGAGGATCTCAGATACATTCATATTTATAAATCTAAATTAAACATAATTTAAGGTTATTTAAAAAAATACATGAAAAATTGATCGTTTATTACTTTTGAACGAATAAAAAAGTTAATTATTTATAAATTACAGATAAAAAGTCTATAGTTAGTTTCGTTTCAATGTGCAGAATAATCTGACACTCATTAAGTACGTGTGTGTGTACTTAAGGCTTATCAGTGGTTTTTTTTATTTATGCCCTATCTAAAAGGCAGTAAAACATACAAGGTCAAACTTGGTGTGATCATAGTGAATACACAAGGAAACGAATAAATAAAAATCGAGTGTGAGTGGGGCTCGTGCTAATAATCCACAAACGAATGAATGAAAGTAATTTAAGTGTTTGACGCAAATAAATTGTGTTTTAGTACGGAACCCTCGATGAGAGAGTCCCACTCACACTTGTGTATATTTGTAATGAAGTCTACGAATAATAACATAATATAATATTATATTTGAATAATGAACAATAGGTCTAACATATTAATTCAAGAACTATTCGAATACAGAGTTCACTCAGAACTTTGACTCTAATGTGCCACAAAATAGTCGTCAGTAACTATTTTCAAAGTAAGAAAGGCTAAGCTTTCGTGATTCACATTCGGTTGGTATTTGGTACATCAACGTCGTAGCCTTGGGCAAGGCAACGGCGAGACCGGTCGGCCTGCGCGTGCGCGCTTTGCTCGTTCAAAAGTAAAATACTTTTTATTATCTATGCCATAGATTCTATGGCATACCGATCGTATGTATAGCTGCGTGTTCTGATGTTATAAAGTTCAGTGATGTCATATTTCGTGAGGGATTTCTACGGAGAAATTCAAATAAATGTTGTAATAAACGAAAGTGTAATAAAGATTCGTGTACTGTTGCGAACGATAAAGTTCGTATATACAAATCTGTATTCAAATAATACGGGAATACCGAGAACTTGCATTTTCATTGGGGAGTCCGGTTGTCCATCTAATTGTCTATCCGATTGTTACCTTTTTAGGATTCCGTATGTCCCATAAAAAAAAAACAGACCACTAATAACATCACTCTTGTGTCTGTCTGTCCCTATATCACAGTCTATTCCTTCTTTTAGCCTTTCTTATTTTCAATCTATTGCAAAAAGTTCTCATTCGGCTAAGTTAAGTTGTTGAGCGTCCTAATTATGGATTTATAATGTAAATATAAGAATCCCGTTTTCTGGAAGTAATTTTTGGGAGCAGATTAAAAGATTAAAAAAAAAATTTCATGTGTATCGTGAGACATATCAAATGAACAAATTTGTTATGAGAAGCACAAATATATATTTGTTTGTAATTACAAAATTGATTATTTAAAAGTTTAAAAAATGTTAAAGAAAATGTACGAAAATCATTTCACCCATCCTTCCCTGCGAAACTACCCAGTTTGTGAATTTTAAAAGTACATAAGATATATGGATTTCACTTATAATTTACAGGAAAGCCTAAACAAAAATAAACTTTAAATTGCTCCGGGAAACGGTAAATATTCGTGAACAGAAAACGTTTATAAAATATGTTTCTTCATTTTATTCAAGACTGATAACTATAATGATATAGTTGTTATCTCTAATAACAATTATAATTTTATTGAGCTTAAGAAAGATTTGTGGGTGATAGACAAAATATAATATTACAAACAGCATGTCATTATTTGTTATTTGACGTGGAACATTACGTTTTTTCATAGAATAAGATTTACCTACTATGTTGTCGTGTTAGGAACTAATACAGACATGTTTACGAAAACGAACGAACTCGGTAAAAGGCCAAAGGATCCACATCAAAGGCGATAACAAAACTTTCCTTGCTTAATAAAATAAACTTGAACTGGGAAGTATCTTACGAGACGGCACAGGGTACGAAAAAGGGCAAAGGTAACGTATTTTCTTATTCGGTGCTTTTAAGCTTCACTTAAACATACTTCTGTAAGGGGTTCTTTGAAAAAAACAAAATCGTTGAGAAAACACCAAACAGTACTTGATTGGTATAAAGGGTTTGTAGAATTCAATTTATCATATAATATCCAATCTAATATTATTTTATGGATAGTTTTACCAAAAATATTTTTGAAGAGAGAAACTAAAATATAATTTCTCGTCGATACCTAGTGAACCAATAGTAAAGAAAATTTTGAATTTGAATTTATTAAGATATAATCACATGAATGTAATACAACATTTTTGTTGTTAATTTTTTTGACATCCCCATTGACACTAAAACATAGCTACGCCCCATAATCAATAAATTGGAATGTAAGTTAATAAAAAAATCTCTTCTCGACTCTTTTCTTTCAATAAACGAAGTTCGAAGTCAGAATTTACCTTGTTGAGAACTGTTCATTCAGCAAAGCGAAACTTGCCGCACCCCATTATTATTTATAGGCATATCTATGTTAACTACTTAGGCACTTTATTATAGTTTTATAAGGAATTTGTATGTGAGCGAAAAAATCTTATATACAAATTTTGAATATACAAGACACTTGTTATTTATTTACTTATTTAAAATATTATTACGTACAAATTTTTTGTATAGTGATTTGTCAAGTCTAAATTTTCTTATTTTCATAACAGCTTTGACATATTCTGTGTTTTTCAAACAGTTAAAAATTATATTGGTTCTTGATATATTACAAACCTGGAGGTTGCTACTTTTCATCAAATTTTGAGTCAGTTAATATATTGATAGCACACTGGTACTTAAACCAACAAGCGTAAAAAAATTTAAAGGCATTGTGCTCTAAACGCCATCATCAAAATTCCTTTGGTCCCAGAAAGGCAACGTGTATGCCGAGGGACATTTCGACTCCACATTCCAGTGAGCTATTATTTATTTCTAAGGTGTTGCGTAGCATAACTCTGATAACTGATAACATAGGCAACATAATTTCTTTATCGTTGTTTGAATATCAATATAGATACAATATAGACAAAGAGTAGAGTGTTATTAATTTCAATTCAATGAAATGTGTGCACATCAAATCACATTTCTTTGAAATTGTGAATTATTTTGTATGTAAGTATTTATATTTTTTGATATTTATTTACAGTAAGCATACTTTTTCCCATTGACTATTTCAAATTCTATCAAATATAGTTGGATTTTGTTACGCTCTTTTATGAATGAATTTTATCAGGTTTAACATTTTTAATAATCAGATATTTTTTTGTCGATTTATCTAGAAACGATTTGCGCGGGATCGTTTCTAAATGATTTTAGGCTCTTCATTTTTTGAATTCCATACATTCCACACCTATTCTTTTGATTTACTTTCACAACCCATAACGCTCAGCGGAACAGCCGGGTGACCGCTAGTATTGTATGAGAACGAAACCGCGCGCGTGTCGGCGCAGACGCGTCCGCGGTAACTCGATGCAACGCGCAATGAGAACGTGACGTGCGTCCGGTCTTTTCGCTTCCCCTTTGATATACGACGCTCTGTCAAATGCAGTAAACTGGAAGTGTGTATGAACGGAAAATGTTTTAATTTTGATTCCGTTATGTGCACCGTCTTCCGGTATACATGACAGCGAAACTTCCGTGTAGTTGCCCGTATGTTTCTTTGACTTTTGAGTCATGATTACGAAAATGACTACGACGAACAACTAAATTTTATCTATAAAATACCACGGAGATGGAGTTGCGAGTAACAGCGATTAATCTGTTACTGATTTTGATGAATGTAAATAAGAAAAAAACCAACAAAATGTGTAGCACAATTGATGACTTTTTGGTTAAGTTGCATGAAGAATGCAAAGCATCATGAAGTGTAAATCCTTGATAAATATAGATCAGAGAAAACCATGCCGTTAGTTCCTGGCTGAGAAAGGAGCTCCGATGCTAATCACTTTTGAAGCTAAATATACTCTGTCCTTCAATTTAATCGACCGATTAGACGAGGATTACGTTGGAAGTCTTTGTGTAAAGAACAATAGCTAAAGATACGTCTACATTTCATGAATTTCCATAGATAAAAACCCATGGTCGCAAAATTGCTTATGTATCGATTCAACGTTAGTAAGATGGTCTGAACGTAAATATTTTATAGGCGAAAGATCAAATAACTCCTTTTATCAACTAATGTTAACAATTAAAAGACTGTTAATTTAAATTTAAAATCTTTTGTACAAGCAACACAATCCTTAATTTTGTTTTAACGGCTTGTTAATTGTTAACATTGGTTGGTGAAATTGGATCTATACATTCTGTCACAAGACAAGAGTTAACTAGCCGAAATTTGCGTTTTCCGGAATAAGTAATTTTTTTATAAAATCAAATATAAAATGTAACTGATTTTGAAATATATGTAAAATTAATATATACCTAATAAAATTGTACAGAGTACGAGTAAAACAGGTAAAATTGTATAACTATGATTCGGCATGTGTCATGATCAAAATTATATTACAAATGTTAAAGTTTGTGATGAAGTTTGGACATTTTTTATTCAATTACGCATAAATAGCTAAACGGACCTGTATGAAATTCAACGAATGTATAAAATGTGTTGTTTAATAGCATTCTCGTGGGATAGCTTACTAGTAACCGGAAGCGAAATCGAGATCGGGACCGGGAATAGAATCCAGAGGCAGTCCGGGATCCAAATCGATAGTAGGTCCGGAATCGGTATCGAGAATAGGATCATCAAGCAAACGTGGAACCGGAATTGATAGCCCGGACGGGACTGTGATCGGGACTATGTTCGACAGCGAGATCGTCCGACACCACAGATGAGGGAATCCGTGACGCGATCGGAGGTCCGTGACGTCGTAAAACATTAAGACCCCGCAATAAGATTAAGAATGTTCTGCGAAGTCATCAAAACGTCGAAGCGAGCCGAACAACGTTTTATTAACGCGTCGCCGGCATCCGAATTGAAAGCGCCTCGAACCAAATTGACATGACAAGGGACTAATTACGGACAGGAAATTATATTTCTCCACGGCCCCGTCGGGCCCGCGCGCTAACCGAAATTGATTTTCAACAACCGCGATGGCTCGGCACGTCGTAGCTTTCGTATAGGTCGTCTTCGTTATTTTGTGCTGTACCGTCTTAATTCTTGTCAAATTGAGTGTTATAACGAACTTATTCGATCGATGTAGGTAGGATTAGCTTATTTAGCTTATTGAGTTGTAACTTTTAATTATACACCGATAACGGGAAAATTTACTTTTAAGATTTGGATAATATCTGTATATTATTGGAACCAGCATTAGAAAAGTAGATATGGGGAATCCGTTTGTAGTATTCTCTTCTAATATAAAGGAAAAGACGGTGTAAACTATCGAAAATGCGTACGGTGTCCTATGACACCTTCAAATATTTTGTTTAAAATTGTCACTTTGATATGAAATTTGTTTTTCTTCTAAGACGATTGAGGCGAATTTATTTTATTGTATAAGAATATATTGAAATATTATTGTTAATTATATTAATTACAACAAGTTATTTACTAAATACATATATTTTACTTTGGCCACTGTAATATTTTATAGTAGTCAAAATCTACTAATGTTTACGAAAATACCATTTCTCACTGAATTATTACTTATTCAATCTGTAGTCCCAATAGTAATAACTATTTTCACAGTTTTATCAAGTAGGTAGGTCTTTCCGCATAGATAGTACTCGAAAATGAATCCATAAGTTTTGTGCTAGCCTATTATTTTGAATAATCCTCCCATTGTAATAAGGTTGAAGAGTTTATCTCTGTGTTCAACAAGTACATGTGTTTTCCTCAAAAACAGTCGGTGTTATAAAACTGAAAAACTGATATTATAGAACATAAGATTCGAAAAAAATTACCTGACCTACGTTGCGTTACACAATGGTACTCATATAGGTAGGATATGCGGCTATATATATCGATAGTGCCTAATCCACGTAAAAAACAATAAAAACAGTCATGGCAAGTAATCAATAGCGGGTCATTTTTCAAAGATTTTGATCTTTGTAGTACCCACTATTCCTTCCAAATCTTTCAAAGTCCACCGATCTAAATTTTCAACTCTTTCTCTAACACGATTTTTTAGTTCACCCGCACTCCGCTACCGCCACCCGCGACCTCGGCCGTGACGCGGCCGCGCCGCCGTTTTAGCACAATATGAACTTTGGTCACGATACTGAGTGAATTGCTTTCCTAAATTGACTACAAAAATAGCTGAAATATCGGTTAAGAGACAAGGTCGCGAACGTGGAGCAATAGGTGATTTCAATTGTGCAAACTTACGCGGTCGATGTTATACATCGTACTCGTGTAAAATAGACGCAAATATCTCAAAAAGTAATTACACTTTGGGTAAGTGCTTTTATAGGGCAACATTCTAACGTTTTCCCATGGGCAGTCGAAAAATTATCCTTTATTAGGTTTTCCTTCATAAATTCTACATCTCCCTTAAAAGCTTTCTTATGTTATATTAATATAGCGCCTCTTAATGAATACACTAATTACAGTGGCCTTAAAACAATAAGCTGTTTATTTGCTAAATACTAATGCGAACGATTAGTAACACAACCTAAATAGCTCGGCGACAAGTTCAGAATATTAGTATAAAAACAAGTTGACCGACCGAAGATTGAATGTTTTGATGTGTTTGCAAAGGTATCCAAAATATATAACACTACAACAAAAAATAAATTTTATGGTTTGCCAAATTAATCCTCTTTCTCTAAACCAATAGCATTTGAGGAGGAACTTAAATGAATATTTAGAGTAATATTCTGTTGGTTATTATTAAATTCTTTGGAGTTTAGTATTGTAAATGTAAAATTGAAGTTTCACAACGGGCGAAATTTGTTAACGGTCTAAGCAATAAACTGTGGTGATAATTAAAGTTTATAAATGGGATTATGATGTATTTGTGTATAAGGAGCGTTTACAAAATGAGCACGTTACGGTCATACGTTTACACAGACAACGTATTATATGCTTAATAGTCTGCAGGAATGGATACAGATAAATCCAATTGGCATTTATAATATTAGACGATAATAATACTAGAAATAATGCGCACTCAGAGGGCAGAGGGCAGAATGGCTGAGCAGATACTTCCTTGGGCTACATATGCCTACGTACCTACGTAGGCATATGTAGCCCTACCTAGTTAATACTGTAAATGACAAAACGCATGAGTACTTTAAAAGTTAAAACATTAAAATGTCATGTTAATATTTTTTAGTTACTTTTTTAATTACTTTTGATTCCATGATACTGGTCAATTGCGATTTTTCTTTGCGCATGATTATGTGAATGATTTCGTATACTTAAGCAATCAGTATTATTGACTGTTTGTACAATGAAATGGATTTTTATATATGGGCAATTCATTTGTGATAAAATCGTGAGCAGAATGTTTGTCGGCGCGGTTACTTTATGGATTATATCGCCGTCGATATCGGTTATGGTATTTAAAAGCTGACAGAGCGAGATCGCTTTTACTGCATTCGTTACGCGTCGTCTTAAATATACACGTATCTTGTCTTATTGTTAAAATTTATGGCTGTATAACTATTCGAATAATTAAACGTTCAAAGTTTAAGGTTTGCTGTGAAGCAATGCATTAATTTACTCGCAAGGCAATTTCATGGTAGAGCCTAATTTTGTATTTTTAAAGTGTAGGATAACCTCAATAGTATCTATGCACATAATAAAATCGTGAGTAAGCCAAATCTTTACAATTAATATTTATTCATAAAAGTAAATAGTATGTATCATATACATAATTTATGTATATGGTAGGTTCATATAACCTTTAGAGCCCCAAACAGCTGCTTTTAAAATTTCTGTTTGTTTTTCTGTTTATTTGTTTGTTCAAGCATAACTCAAAAACTAATAGACCGACTTAAATATTTTTTTTTGTGTTTTATTAGCAATTAACTACTACTTAGCATCAAATACAATTTATCACACTACATCATATAGAGCAAATGCCTAGACATAGAGCAAATGCCAATTTTTCTTTCGCTTTAATTTAAAGTACCTACTGAATAAATTTGGACAAATAGTATTTATCTACCACTAAATTTTTTGACCATGTGGGTGTCACACAAAGAAAAATGTGTTCAACTATCCACAACTTTCAATTTTTTTTAAGCTTAAGATTTTTTGTAGATAATGAAAGACAATGAAGAAATGAAGGATAGCTTTCATGTCTTTTTAAACCGTTGTTATGTTCTATAACTTCCACGCGTTTTTTAAGCTGTTTTATGGTTCCGTAGTCTGCGTTAGAGTTTCAGGATCTTATAGTTTGGCATGTTATTGGAAAATGTAACTTCTAAAAACGGATCGAATGTACCTAAAACCTTTTTAATTATACGTTAGTTCGTATGCTAAAGTCAACTTCTAAAGTGGGCATAGAAACTGAAAGGTATAGTTGGTGTCTCATAATGATCGCTACCTCCGGCACAAACGGAGTCGCTTCATAAGCCAAATACTTTGAGCGCCAGCTCAGAGAATCGCGAACCGGTTGTCACGTTAATTAATATGGAGGAACGATAAGGCCAAGCGGTCCCAACTAGCGTGGCTGTCCACTCGGTACGACCTTGTGTGACAACGCGCTCGGTGCTATCGCTGAAGATCGTGCGTGACGTTTCATTTTATTGATGTGACAGCTCACGTGCCTCATATGATTAATTTATAATTAGAAATGAAAACGATTTATATAATATTTTAAGTTGACTTTTGATCATATCAGTAGATACAACTGACTTAAGTGGCGTTAAATTAGAAAAATGAAATATAATTGGAGTGGTTTATTTCTGAACGATTTAAAAAAAAATGTACTGCTATTTTGTTATTAAATAATAAAATGAGAATATGAAAGTACCATATGCGTAAGTAAAAATGATATAAAAACATCACTATAATCGTTAACTGTTGTTTTGTAAAATTTGATAAAGTTTATACATAATCAGCTAATTATATGCGAATTTGAGATTTTTTTTAAAATATTGACTATAAATTATAGAAAGGCGTTTGCTTGGCATTTTATTTTGGTTTACTTTATACTTGATTCCTACTAAAATTACAATAAATTCTTTCACGTGTCGTTTCATTTACAACATGCGTATCTGGTTTCGTAGTGAAGAAACTTTTTTGTAGTTTACGTTGCACACAACTTGCACACGTCAATTTTTTGAGTGCCAAACGATTAGCGAGAATGTATGAGAGAACAGATTTCCACACTCGTAATGTCCATGGTAGGATGGCAGATATTATACACAAAAAACCGGCCAAAAGCATATTGGGCCGTGTCCCGACATGCGCGTGCGCAGTGTAGGGTTCCGTGATTATTCGTCACAGTATGCGAACTTCGAAGAGGGCTTTTTTGTTTGATACTATGAATCTATTAATTGAGCTGACGGTTTAACTTTTGTTAATATTTACCATCTACTATCATAACACATAATTATGGCTAATAACGTCTAAAGATGGTCCCACAGAGGACGGGTGTTAATGATTGATGATATGATTTTATATCTCCATAATTTTACATGGTTATAAACATATATTTTATACCTGTTTTACACAACGTACAACGTCATCAAATGACTTGAGGTGGTAAGAAAGATACTGTTACACGTTCTCAAACATTATTCAGAAACGACCAGTTCTTTTATGTAAAGTTTATGTTAAGTATATTTTATTACTTTTAAATAACTTTATTGTAATGTATTACTGTTTTAATATATTTATCTAAATACATAATTAAGTATTAAATTTAATAGCGTTAAAATACAATTAAAACACTTCTTCCATTCTTAAGATATAAAAATACGATGTGAAAAATTTGGCTAGCAAAAGAACGAATATTCATGGCACTTATGTGTTTTAGTTGAGAAGCGCAGTTTTTCGGTAATAACTCAAACACAGTATATTCGATCATATTGAAAATACTTTTTTTAAAAGCATTTGTTAAGTGTTACCTTTGCATTTTTTTATATATTTTTGGTTGTACTATTTAAAAGGTATTTTGGACATACTGTCGAAATATGCACCACACGTTGATGTTTGCTGGAAAAAATTTTTTGAGCTTCTGTTACATGTATGGAGTGCCCCTTCCCTAGAAATATTATTTATTATTTAACTAACAAAATAAGTAGTGGCTTATACAGGACACCTATACTCTAAATTTTGTCTGTATATATCTCGTAATTTTTGAGTAAATTGCCTGTGACCTACGGACAGACGGACGAGACGAAAATATAAATGTTCCATTTTTGTCAGTTTAGTTACAGAACACTAACAGAAATGTTGAGATATTAATAAAAATTATTATCAACGTTACATTTTGTGAAATTTAAAAAAAAATTGCTGCTGTGGTTCTGTCAAACGTGTGTTATTTTGTTTGCTTATTAATTTATTTGGCAGTTTTATTGAAATAAAAGAGATATTGGGTCGCGGTAGTTGTGCGCTAAGCTGTATCAATGATTGAGGACGCAGTAAATGCAAATTTTGTCGATTTCCAAAAGCGTGTTGGAAATTAAACCAAAGAATTAAATGGATAACTACTGTATATAAAAAAAAGTAAGTTTTTATGTTTTTGCAATTAATTATAATTTTTCCCAATTTTGATATAAAAATAATGTATTATAAAATATAACTATGATAATGTTAAGTATATTTTATATTTAATGATATGACAATATGAAATTATATTATAATTATTTTATGATAGTCATATTTTTGTAATTCAACTTCAGGATTGTCGACACACAAATTCGTAGTAATAGTTTATTAAATAGTTTTAATCGTAACTTATTAGGCTAGGTAATTGAGTTAATAATAAAAAAAAAAAACGAATGTATATTTAAATGTGTTTTGTTTGGAGTTGTGACAAGTTTTCTAATTATGTTTGCGCGGATCAAATAACTCGGATTGTTGTATCGTAACCCTTCTATATTTTTTACGTGATTGTGCAGAAACTAACAGCTTTCCTTTGGTTGTGGTGAGTGGATGATGTTTTGAAAACCCGTTTTGATTATTGTAGTACGCATTTTATAGCAATAGAAACCAATTATCTGGATGCAAAGAGTAATTATATTTTACTAATACATAATAAAATTCAATAGACTTTTTTTATTTAATTTACAACAAAAAAACGACGAGGTAAACTAACATAATGATATTAAATATACATATAATACTTTATTTGCATTTATTAACTGCTAAAATCAATATTGTAAAATAATTTCCCGTATTTCCTTTCATTTTTATTTGACAGAGCCGCCGAAGTTGCGGACGTTCGGTGGCGCTGACGTCGTGCACCCGTTTTTATTAGACGTTTGTAATGACATCGATTGATATCGTCCTTGTTGAGAAAATATTTTGTTTCCTTTTGGAAAACCTGAACCTTAACTAATGAATTTTATCGGATCTATCAATTAAATATTACAGTATAGGCTGTGAAAGCTGTTTGATAAAAATACACTCATGAAGTTATTTTATATAACGATAGCGATGCAGTGAAATAACTAACAAAATGCACATTATTATTAGGAGTTATTTAATAATAATAGTAGTTATAATATAAACTCACGCCTATTTCCCAGAAAGGAAGGCAGAGACTATTGATTTCTACATGGTCACGATCTTTGCATATCTCTCTTACCTTACTTATTTCATTTATTTAGTTATTTATTCATTTAGAACAAACATGGCTTTTAGCTGACAGGTATGTCTGGATGAACAATATTACCTACATAAGTTTAATATGTTTTTCTATAGTTCCATCGATTAACAATATATTGTTCTCGAAATAGAAGTTCTATGTGGTTAACGTTCAATGCCTACTGAATAAAGTATGACGATAGACATTCTGTTTTCAGCTCTGTGACGAATGATACACGCAACCAGATGGTGCACTCGGTGTTAGACGGTTCAAGTGTTATTGAAAGATAAACAAACAGACGATGTTTTTCTTTTATGTTTCATTGCACATAATAAAATAGATTCCATTATGATATGAATCAACAATAAAACATAAGTATTACAAGTCTAAAAGCGCTATTATTTAAATAATGAATATCTATTATATAATGTTTACTGTTTTTTTTTAATGTAATACATGACCATAACGTTCAATCAAACTAGACTTATGCGCTTTGCTACATGCACTTCGGCTGATGAACAAGAGAAATTTCGGTCCCGATTTCGATTTAAACGGTTCACGTTAATTTTAAAATCGACGCAAACAGTCGTTACATTACGAATCGACACGCCGAAATTAAGCGACAATTATCATACCCAACTGCGAGAGGCTGGGGTCATTAAAGAGATATTAATGGCATCACCGCCTCGAGCGGATCGCCGAAAACGGGACCGGCCGAAGTCGGTCGGGACCCCGTAATGATAGGGCGGCGGGCTGCGCTGTCGGCGCCGACTCTCAGCCGTCGTCTAAAAAGTTGTTCCGATCGAGCGGGCCGCCGGACGATCATCGATGAACGGCTTCACATCTATTGCATTACAATTTTTCAAGAGAAATAATGTTTCTGGTGAGTCGGCGTAGAGGACAGTACCGACATCCCGGACCTGATCAGTAGCGCCGCCTGCTCCGTCAGCAGGAGGGCGCTTCCATCGGTTCTCAACGTTGCTATGAATTTGAAATTAATCAATAGCAACTAAACTTTATTGAAGTTAACTAATTGTTTAATTTGTTTTCGATGCATTTTTAAATTAATTATAATTGTTCTAATTATCCTAACTTGTATGGGATCACTTGGGTGAAATTCGCAAATTAGATGCTCGTCTGTAATATGTAGTAACATGCAGCGTTCAACTTACCGCTGACCCTCGAATTTGCTCTTCCACTACGAATCCTCATCGGACGATCACATAAACAGACAGACAGACAGACAGACAGACAAAGTAATTTATATCCTTGTTATGCAAAGTAACTTATATCCAGGTTCAAGCAAGGAGTTATTCCAAATTTCATTAAGATCGGTAGAACAGCCATGAAAACCTAAAAGACAGAGTTACTTACGCATTTATAATATTAGTATGGACAAATATTCTTTAAATTATTGCGGTTTGCTGTAGTTCAATGTAGGTATTAAGAAGACGTGATGTTTTAATGTGTCACTTTTGAGTAAAATATATATATATAAATATAATTATAATTTTGCTTCACTATGACTTTTTTACTCACTTTAAAATAATATTTATGGTAGGGCGCAGACCGTGAAAGTTTTTTCCTAATAAATATTTCTTTTCCCATACGTTTCTAATACATTTTATCATACCTGGAGGTTTTTATGTTAAATAGAAGTGTTTCGGGTAGAAATTAAGCTGTGAATAAAAGAACTCTGAACATTCTCTTATAAAAATTATACCAAGGAGTCTTTTGAAAGTAATACGCGTATCCGAACGTGTTAGAAGCCTTGAATGGGATTTATAAACATTTAACTCAAATAACAACAAAAAATTAATTGATAGCGATTTTAATACTTCCTGAACCATTGTACTGCCACATGAAGATAATAAAAAAAATGTTTTAAATTGAAAATAACTAGAACGACATCTGTTATTAAATGTTTTATGTTTAAACTATGCTCATCAATGTGTATGTAATTGCATTTTCAGTATTTGTTATAGATGACGCAAATTACATGCAGCAGTTTTGCCATCTAGTGAAATAATAATGAACTACTGCAATGGCACAAATCCAAACGTTATATATAAATGCTAGCAGATGGCACTTTCAACGATATCTTATTAGATGTTTAGTACATATTTTACTTTCTATGTTTCATACAATTAAATTTCTTTCTAACTACTAAAGTAATTACGAAAGTATTCATTAATAATTGCCAATTAATAAAGTATTTTTATGATGCTCAAATAGGCATCTCGAAATCGTTTCTTAAAGACTTACCTCATAGTCGTCTTTTCGGAAATTAATTATTATATCGTACAAAAGATCTAATTAGGTAAAAGATTACATCTTTGTAAGCGGCACTGAATACTAATTAGGCGCTTGTGGGTAGAGCTCACGAATCGAGGACTCCGTATGTTATATCTTTGAAGGAAAATAGTTACGTACTGTATTGTAAGTGAAAGAACTAATTTAAATACTACACATGGTACTTGATTAATATATATGATTTATCTAGAATAAATGGGTAATTGTTTAAAAATATTATCTTCATATATCCGATAATTGAATAATCCTGGAAAACAGCTGGTCGAGTAAATTAATTTGATAAGATTTGGGTATGGAAACGATATCATATTATTTTCAACTGATGGTGCCTTAATTAAGTACTAATACTTGGAATAGCTCGGTATGATTATGACAAATTGTATCGTTAATTGCTGCAGATATGCTTGC
Source organism: Eumeta japonica (assembly GCA_005406025.1). Taxonomy (NCBI): domain Eukaryota; kingdom Metazoa; phylum Arthropoda; class Insecta; order Lepidoptera; family Psychidae; genus Eumeta; species Eumeta japonica. The sequence goes on from BGZK01000273.1 coordinate 453,008, forward strand.
ATGTATATTTACTAATGCAATCATGAACCAATCCATGCAAATACATTGAATGTCACGTCGAATATTATTTAATTTCAAAGTAAACAAATTACGGTCACCGTCACTCAATTCAAAAAAAAAAAAACTGGCTAAGTGCCTGTCGGGCCACGCGAAGTGTAGAGTTCTATAGTTTCCCCTTATAATACGTAGACTTAAAAAGGGAGTTTTTTGTTTGTTAGTATGATCTTATTAATTGTATGATCCTATTAATCGAGTTCACGGTTAAAACGGCTAATAACGTCTAACAACGAACCCACATAGAACGGGTGTTAAGGATGTTATGATTTTCTATTTCCATAATTTTACATGATTTATAAAGTTGTATTTATTTCCTATTTTACATAGCCAACAACGTTATCTAAGTAATTTTGTACAAAATATTGCTTTTTCTTCTCAAAATACATTTAATGATTTGGTCGAGTATTATTCGTTAACAAGTAAAACCTACTTAGCTGTGATCACAAATATATTTCGATTTAGATCGGAAGGTTTTATTTTAGATCGCAGGTATGTTCTATTTTAGATCGGTGGTATGTTTTATTTTAGATCGAAGGGTTTTATTTTAGATTGGAGGTATGTTTTATTTTAGATCGGAGGTATTCTTTGCTGGCTCTGGTCGCTAACGCTGTTACGTCATCGCGTTCGTAAGAGACGTCAACGCCTGAAACCGACAGTTTGCCGTTCTGTTTTAAGGCTGGCAACGAATGTTTTAATTTGAACCGAGTTAAAACTCATCAGTATGTTCGTCCGTGGTGACCCGATACATTCTGGTTCGAAGGGAAAGCTCCTAACCACCGAACTATCGCTCATTGGAAAGGCGAACCTTCAGAATTATTTAAGAACTGAATTTTCACAGAATTAGAAATGGGAAATGCACAGTGAGCAGTGGCCTCGTTTCGCGGGCGTATCACGCTGCTGTATCATGGCGCCCCGTCACGCCATGATGAGGTGTACATCATTTCATTACGCGGCGTGTAGAGCAACCTTTAACTGTAAGCTTTACGTCATAATTTTTTTTTACTGAATTATTTAATACTGAAGAAATACTCTTTCCAATTTTCAAATATTGTTCATTAGTAAAAAAATATATATATATAATAATAATTTTTTTAGGAGTCGTATGAAACTCGTAGGTCACAATGTAAAACATTTCAATAAATTTCTCTAAATTAAGATTCATATCTCTAACTTGAAAATTAAATTGGTATACATAAAACTAGCTCCGTTTCCATGTTAGAAACAGTTAAAACGCTAAGGAAGGTCCAAAACTGGTGAAGCAAAACGAGAATATTGTCATTAAAATATGATTTTGTTAAATGTGTAAAAAACGAGTGCAGTGGCGCGACGGGAACGTGCACGATGCTTCGTTGCATCGATCACGAGTGCCGGGGGATCGGGAGATGCACACGGCGCGGTGCACACGCGCCGAGCCGGCCATCTAGATGCGAGATGCTGCTGTTTTATTCATATCACGTTCCATCAAGCGCAGTAAAAAAAAAAGTGCATGGAATTTTTGAGTTACAAGAGGAATATCTCAGAGTTTATACATACATGTAGTTTATACACCGTAGGTCTGTCGCCTACCAGCAGTACTGCATGTCATACTACTTATTCATGACATTGAATTAATGTCATGATCAGCATTGTTATGTTAGGTTATTACATTGTTATAAGACTAGATCTTGTGTTCTTACCTCGTGGAATATGAAATTACACACTTATTAAATATTCGAAATTCAATTTCTCGCCGCATTGTGTGGATCCGTATATCAGTCGCGTTCCTTGTGTGTCATGACATTTGTATGACTATTTTAGAAGAATAAAAAGTATGTTGTATTACTTTTATACATATCATATTACGAGAAATTAGTGTAATTCGTTATCATCATAAACCTGTCACGTATGTTAATAGATTGTTAAATTTTGTTGACTTTCTTAGTTTAAATTTAAGATTATATTTCTAATTTCAAAATTAAGAGAACCATTGGAGTCTGAAAGTATTTATAAGGCATATCTTCATTTCGATCGGCGTCGCCCGAGTGGTCAAGATTGTTGCCGTCGAACCAGAGAGTATCGAGTTCGGATTCCGACCAAAACTAGCCAAGCTCAACTCGTCCCATACTTCGGAGAGCATGTTAAGACTTTGGTCCATCGATTGTTGCCATCACATTTGTGCCAATCACCACTAGCAGCGGCTAAAATAATGAGGTGGTGGGAGTATATGTCGCAGTAGTGGTTTGATATGGCTTCAGCCATTTAACACGTCACGTTTTATTTATCTATACGTATTCTTCACCTCCTCGTCACATTTCGTCATAAGTAAATGATCCTCCTCTGTAACCAAATAATCTTGTCGATCCTACTTATGTAAATAAAAAGTTATTAATGAAAAAAAAGATACAATCAGAAATGTCAACATGTTTGGGTGAACAAGCCCGCACGTTACAAAACATCTCTGACGACTCCCTATACGGGTATATTTAATGGATTTAAATGAAGGAGTCGAACAGGGCGAACGTAAATATTCCAAACGAATCTGATGGAATTTGGCAATTTCGATTAGGCGTGTGCGTGTCGTCGCCATGCCGCTGACCTGTCCCCGGCGTCACACCCGGTCTACACGGTCGCATTCTGGGCGGCCCCCATGCCTGCGTGACGTATTAAACGGAGCCTTACGTGAGTTTTTCATTATTAGATGTGGGAATACATGAGACACTTGTCACGTCACAATTGTTTTGTTTCAATGTAAACAGAATTAATGCATTTCCTTAATCAATAAAAAATATGAAATAAATGTACTCAGTAAGTATTGCAATCGGCACATCAGTTGCAAATGTTTTGTTTATTTATAATGAAAACAAAAATGTTTCTCAAATTGGTTCAAATTGGTTAACGAAATAATGTGACGTGAAAGACTTAAGCTAAGTCTTATAGAGAGCTAATATTTTATATTTGTGCCAATAAAATGTATTGAAATTATTGCTTCTCCCATATTTCACAAATCGGATATTTGTGAAATATAGATTTCTACCGATCAGAAACGAATAAAATATTTTATTTTGATAGGCTTGGCTTAATTTAATAAATTAAATTAATGTATAGACTAAAGTTTAGTCTAATAACATACTTTATATAAGTTTATTTACAAAATGAATGGAAATGCGAATTAATCAGATTTTCTATATTTTTGTACCTCTTCTAATTAAGTTCATACATTTACGGCTTGACTATTTTTGTTACAATACATATGTATATTTCGTTGTAATAATTTTCGAAACTTATATATACTGGATTGTATATTTTTGTGATAAACTAGTTTTCGTGCCTAATGTTTACGGCGAAATAGTTCCTGCGATCCTCGAACAACGCTTTGTAAGGAAATGAGAAAAATAATGGTAATTTCGCGGATCATTGGCATTCGCTTCAGCCGGTGCTGGAGCCGGCGGGCGGCGGGCGGCGGGGCGCGCCCTGGGCCGGTGCTGCGCTCTGGCCATTTATCACTCCGGGAAATTCGAAAAAAAAACCTCACGAGATCGCTGACCCGTTACTTTTCCATTTACAAAAAGAGTTCGCCCATCTCGTCCGCGCAGCGCGTCCGGCGCCATCTCGCTTCGTCGCCGCCGACTCGGCCCCGCTCCTCGGGCGCCGTCCGCGACCCCGCGCCGCGCCCGGTCGCGTCTCCACCTAGGTGCGGTGTATTAAAATTAAATCGTCCCGTGCGCCCCTCGACGGGCTCGCAGGCGCGTGCGGGGGAGCAACAGACGCAGGCGCCGCCGCAGAGCAGACACCGGAGATTGGAAGAAAAATAATTTCGAGTCAGAACCTGGAGCGATAATTCAATTCGCGGTTCGGCACGAGGATTGCGTTGCCAATAAGGCGCCCGTTTCCACGGCGCGTAATTTATGTAGCCACCCGCGAGGCGGCGCCGTCGACGTCGCGGCGCTATTGAGCCCTCCACGTGAAATAAATAGTGCGGGGACAGGCACCGATTTTTTTTTTCTTATTCAAATACGACCTTAGAGGTTAAAAGAAATCGATACGCTGAAAGGTTTCGTCATAAATTTTACTTTATTTTAAATCGATTATCGACTTTTAATAATTTGGAATCACATTTAATTGTTGCTACGAACAGTTATTAAATGTAATAAACAATTACGTAATGTGAAATGCATTATGATAGTACTATATTCTGTTAATGAGACCAAAGTTAGAAATCATTTAATGATAGTGGAATAACATCAATTTACTAATCAAGGCATATTTTACATTGTAATAAATTCGTACAACATTCAATTTTTTAACGCATTTTGTTACGTAGAAGTGTATTCTCACGAATTTGTTAAAATATCGTTTTTATCTTCACTCAGTTTCCAGGGTCAAATTTGAATTTAATTTAACGTATATGTATTACAGACTACACAAATATTAGAACATTTGAAGTGTGTATGTCATTCTAATTTGTAAAGTAAATGTTTTCAATCCAGCCTGTACTTTAAACACTTTTATAAAATCAAGTAAAAATATAACGAATAAGAAAAAAAAAACATTACAATTGAAATTTTTCTAGTGTTTCTTTTTTTACAAAGCATTAATTTATTTATAGGAAAAAAAAAAACGAACTTCACTACGACTTCATTTAGAAACTTAATACGAATTAATTTAAAGCGAAGTGAGTTATCCAACTGTCATTCGCAAATGAAATAAAATAGTTGTTCATATATTTTGTCGAGAGAAAATATACGAATACGGGAATAATCATGCTTAATAGATGATGACAAGCGAGAAAGGTCAAATAATATTGTCATTGATGCCTTCTTTATTTTTAGGTTAAACATCGCGTATAAAGAATGTGTTTAATGCTTTTAAATAAAAAAGCTAATTTAAAATACGCCAAAATGGTAGTCAAAACACTTTCGAATAATAAGAACGTTTTTTTTAATGACAAGTGTTCAAGACGTAGTCCGAAGCGCCATATATTAGTGAAACCATTCCTTTACCACTATTCAGTCTTTTAGAAGAAACCCGAAGATAGCTTATCCAAAATTATAACTAAATAAGAACTATTACAAAAGAAAAAATCGATAAGAAATCGATCTGGTTGTGCCCATGTATAGTTTTCTAAGATTTAGATAGACCACTTGTAATGAATATTTTTTTTAACGAAAATTTGTTTAATACTGACCTTATAAGTAAACTGGTTAAGTTAATTCGTCACCTTATTAATGGGCTCACGAGTGAATACGAACTATTTTCATTTCTAGTAATTAACTATTTTTTTGAAATATGTCAAAATTATTTTAATTTTTACTTTGTTTATACATTCTTAAATAAATCGATACATCAGAATTAAGATTTCAATTTCTTTAATTTAAGATATAACCGAGGTTCTAGGTTGTAAAATTTAGGTGATACGAAAATTTTACGTATGTCTACGACATGTCCCTAGAGCAAGATGCCACGTGTCATGAAGCTATGAAAAGAGACGAAATAAACCAATCTTTTTAAAAAATCATCATTGCTATACGTTAATGTATAATGATTTAAATTTGGATTATCACTTATTACCTACTCTGAGAAATATAGGTCTAAATAATAAAAATATCATTGTACGTCCAAATTAGCACATGAGCAATATGCTCATATGCTCATGCTCATATGCATATGAATTTAAATCTGTCTGTGAATTGGAATTTTACAATCGAATTTAGTCTCAGGTTATCTATTTCTACTGTGACTATTTTATGGAGTTTTTTGAAATAATCTATACACGCGGAGAAGTTGCGTTGGCATGCGGTATCATGGTTGTGCTGCAGGCATTCGGACGCATAAATATTAGAGAGACTACATTAGTCTTAATATACAGAAACATTTAAACCACGTTTAAGATTGTTATAGAGATAGCTGAATGTTTTCAATAATCTAATCCTCTTAGGAAATTACGTGTGAAAATAATCTTAATAAATTGCAAGTGAATAAAATTTTAAGTTGTGCATGAGTCGTCGGGAGGTTTTTTTTTTTTATATATACACAATTTCACCTTCAGCATCAGGCTTAGATTACTCATAATAGACTGTGATAGAACATGTATATTAGACGGAAATTTCAAGTATACGTAAGTGAATACGGCAAAGGCTCTATCAGTACGATTTACATATTATTATGCAATATAGTAATAAAGATGGGAAACGCCACGCTTTAACGAAATATAAAAGAAGGAATATGATAGAGATTCTCAATAGAAAAATAGCTAAAAGATATCATACGTGTTATTCGCTAAAGTATAAAAGTCAGAGTTGTCGATGTTACGTGATAAATATCGGCGTTATGGATTTTATTTATAATTAACTTAATGTACTGCTCTTGCACATAAGATTTTTATCTATTAATTGTAGGTCAAAAAAACTTTACATTGCACTGAAATCTTTTGTAAATAATTATTATTTTAATAAAGTTTAAACCGTTCTGTTCACCTCGACAAATTGTTTTATACAAAGCCATGACTTTTAGCAAAAGGCACAATCTGTTATTTATCATTTACATCTAATGCCGCTTAATCCATCTCATTAAAACTCACTTTTTAATAGAGAACGATTCACAGGCAATAATATCAAATGGGCCATAGAAAAGATTTTATCTGGAAAAATAACTTTTATATAGAAATCGCAGCGCACATTTATCGGGAATAAAGAACGAAAATTTATACATTCTACATCAAGTGTTTATCTAACCTAACCCTCCGTACGGACGTACATTTTCGGCGTTAAACCTAAAGTTCCTTTTTTCCTGCGAAACGAGAACGATAAAATATAGATTTTTTAGGACGCACGCGGCCGCACGCGCTTACCGCACGACTTTTTTTTTTCACGTCGGCCACTTTAAGGGCCGAAATAAAGGAGATGTTCGAGCACGAGGACATTTCGAAATCCCTACGTGCGTGCAGTCTCGTGTAATTCGTGGGCGAAATATTATTGTGTCAGACGAGCGGAAAGGGTGTGTCCCGTTCGCCGTGCGCGTTGGCGCAGCCCGCCCTGATCCCTTTATGGGCCCTGCGGCAGTCAACGAAATTATTTATGACCCGTCACAGTATATAAATTTTGTAAGAAATATGTACTTTTCGGGATCTACAACAAAGAAATAAAAGTAAATATTCGTTTCCATGTTTTTGTACTGAACGTCTACATGAAAACGCTACTGTTTTATTCTTGTATCACTACAGTTTAATTTAAAACATAAAAAATGACATAAAACATATGTCATCTTTTATTAAATTAGATTGTTATATTCGTGTCTGTAAAAAAGAATAAACGTCATTATCTATTTTTTTGATGTGTCGAGGACTATAAATGGAATGATCCCAAACTTCCCATTTGTAAATTTTACTAAAAGCCGACAAGCTAGTTATACGGTTTTAAGTAAGACGCCTATACTCATCTAGAACTTATTTATGAAAATTTTATTTTATTTTATTTTAATTAATTACATAAACTCCAATTCCAGCTCAGTTTTTTCTTTATTTTGGACCTCCGATTACTTTGAATTTCTGTTTATGTAATAGAAATTGATTACATATTAATACAATATTATACAATAATTCTATACTATCGAACTGATCGTGGAACTAGAAGATAGTTAATCCTAACCTCGAGAGAGGTTAAATTCTATTCTCGTATATTTTTTTAGGGGAATTATTTCGTATCATTGAATTTATTTTCAGCTTACGATCGTAGTTCATATATAAATATGATTATTTATTATTATACTTAACAAAAAAATAACATATATAAATAATATAAAATGAAATTTAAATGAGCTAAAAGCACGTTTTATATAAATAAAATATATAGTTTGGAAAAATTAAAAAAAACATGCGTTATTGAAATAAATATTAATTTTGAAATATAATTTTATTAAACTTAAAAAAACGTAAAAATTTTAATGATTACTATTTATAAAATCAAAGTCATGAAAATTTGAGCAGTAAGTATCCTGTAGCCGACTTTTTTGCCGTATCCTTTAATCTTCGTTTTTTATTAATTATGAACTTTATTACTGCATATATTTCATTTTAACAGTCGCGCTCTAGCGTTCGGTGTATAGCAGTATTCTGTACTTAAGTGTGTGTTTTGTGTGTGCAGGTGCTGCTACGTCGAGCCACATAGTGCATCAGGATAGGCCTTCTTTTAGTCGCGGTAACCTAACGGTGCCAACAAGCGACTCGTTTCGCTTCATTCTCTGTGCTGCGCGGCGTCCCCGGCCGTCGGGGGACGCGCTGAGCGTACCGCGTATCGCGTTCGCATAGTGCCGGTGCTCTCGTGTTTCGCTCATGCTCCTGCCGCCTCGCTTATCGGGTGCGCGTCCTCCCTCTCTTCCCTTTTTGTGTTTTTGTTGAGTGTTATGTTATTGTTAGTCGCTAACGGCCCGGTCACGTGCTGGGATCGTTGCGTCGCGTCGTTCTGGGCGGTGAGTGGCGGAAAAATTTAACCAAATAACTGAGATTCTCGCTGCCTCGCCATGAATGACAACAGTAAATTAAGGTCTTTTCTGACTGATCGAGAGCTGTTTGATTTCTTTCGCGAGTTCGAGGACTACTACGCATTTTCAGCCTCACCATCTCACTCTGAGACTTCCGTTATGGTAGTCGATTAGATGAAGGAGTCCAAGAAGCGGGTTTCCGTCACCCGTGTATCGGAAGAGTCGGAATCCGAATTCGACTTTGACACATTCAGCGACCAGTCCAACGATGAGCACTTTACTGAGTGCAAAATCGGAAGACTTGTAAGCCGCAGCTACATGCCACTTGTGGGCCAGGGTTAATCCGTCTATCGCTTAAAAAACCTAATGCTTCATTTTCGGCTACTAATGTCGCCTCCCTCCTGACGGCCGCCGACCCCGCGACACATGACTTCCTGGCGTACCGACAGGAAGACAAACTCTCAGGACGCTCCTGCGTTACTAAAAGCTAAGGCTTTCAAGGCTGCGAACTCATAGCAGCCTACGAAGGCCAACAATGCAAAGGCGCCAACGGCCGCAAAAGGTTGCGACTGACGAGGCTGACATCACTCATAAAAACCTCAAACAACCGGTAACTTTATTTATTAATGTTAAGGGCCGCTGGTCGGAGATTAGGAAACAATGCGAATCCAAATGCATTGTCCTACTCAATGCCCGCAATACAGCAAGTGATCTAAAAATTTAAGTAGCGAACATCCCGGACTTCGGAATTTATCCGCCCTTCTCGAGACTCTTAAGGTCGCCTATCAAACATACTCCTTGAAGGAGAAGCGCGAATTTCGCGTTGTTCTGTGAGAGGTACCTAAAGAACTCCCAATAGAAGTGGTTAAAGAGGACTTCCTTGTTCAAGACCTCCCAATGCAATCGGTGCGCAGGATCACAAACCGTACACGCGAGCTGTTCGATTTTGTATTAGTAACAGCTAATACAACATCTGTCGATAACGTTAATAAGCGTGCTTTTTACAATTATAAGATATGTTCCATTACGGGATTTAAAGTCGAGTAGCCCCACAAAAAGGACAATGTTTAAATTGTTAGCTCTATGGACACTGGTCCAAAAATTGTTTTTACGCTGTATCAAATGCCTGGGTAAACACAGCACTACAGCATGTACTCGCAACAAAGACACAGACGGGCTACGTACCTGTGTTCTCTGCAAATCATCCGGCCATATGGCTAACTATTTAGGTTGCCCGCGAGCATCTAGCGCCCCACGGTCGCTCGCGCCACACTGAGCACCTGCGCGCACGGTCACGGCAAATTTATCATACACGAAAGCAATGGCGGGTTACCGTAAGGACCCACTAAATAATAGCGCTTCGAACGACACGTCTAACGAGGACACCAAAGTCCTGCTGTCGATGATCTCAATCATCGACATTGGTGAAATTGCGTTACTCACGAAAAAAATCAAAACCGCTGGGAATCCCGTGGAGAAAATCATTGTTTTAGGCGAATGCGCTTCGCTCGTGGAGGTGATTAAAAATAATAAAATTCAATCCGTTTAAATTAAATTGCCTAGTTATCCCATACTGAGTCGGTAAACTCGGTCTAAAATCACAATATCATTCACCCACGCGATGCAAAGTCCGCAAACTTTACACATTGCACCGGAATACATGTTTGCTTGTTTACGCTTTGACGTCCGGTAAAGCTACTGTACTATTATCATAGATGATAGCTTTAACGATAGAGTCATCCCAAGGGAGTAGTTTTAGTGGAAAATCTCATACGAGTATAACTCGGTTTATAAGTCGTATGGCCGGATATCTTTCGTCTGTTAAGATTTCCACTTCCTACACATCAAACCAAAAAAAAACTGCATCCGTCGCAGCTGTACTCCGGCCGCCACATGTGAAGCTCGCGCTGAAGAAGTCTGAACATCGACGGTATCCATCATTTTGTCCATATTCCAAGAAATCCGCTCTCCGAGGCGACTGTACAAGAAATCCCAGGTGTGAGCTTACGAGGCGGTGCAGAAATCACCGTAACACTCCGTTTCTTTCAAAAACTTTATGAAATTATCGTAATATTACGATAATTTCATGATTCTTAACTCCTTAGTACAATCGAATATCTCACGTTATTGCTCTCTTAAATTTTAATCAACCTCGATTATACGATGTTGTAACATCAGCATATATTTACGAAGTTTGAAACTAAATCTAGATAGCGCGAGTCGTGCTTAATCCTGACCAGCGGCCTGGCTCCGAGGGACTGAGTACTTAAACGAGTCCCGAGTAATGTTAGAAAATTTGATATTTGATCGTTTCATTAGCAAGGGACAGATGTTTCTCGTGCGTTGATCGCAAATAATATCAATAAATATCTGAAAATTAGCGATACGAATGCTACATTTATATTAACGACTTATTTTCCTGAGATGAGTATGAAGGACGTGGCGTCGATTATATTTGTTTAAAGAAGGCTTTGGAGCACTTGGGCTTGGAACCTTCTTGATTCCGATTTCAAGAACACGCCTCCCATGCTGTATTTATTGAAAAAAAATCTCCTTATATTTCGTATTATATACGCTACATTTATTTCATTGCATAAGCAATTCATCACAATATTGATTCTTAGAATAACAATAGATGTTCCAATTCCCCTGCATGCGGCAATATCGTCCGCATGTGTAAACATAGTAAATGTTCAATTCTGAGAATTTTCTAACATTTAGTGAATGTGTTAATGTAAATGTCAAAATTTCAATGTAGAAATAGAAATATAATCAGAAATGATGTAATAATGCACCTATTCATTCGGGTGACAAAACTTCATTTACAATAATTTTAGCCAAATTCCTTCATCAATGTCAATATTATACTTAAAAACCGGTCAAGTTCGTGTCGGAGCACGCGCCAAATAGAGTCTTAGTTGCTCGTCATTGTATTTGGACACAGAAGGTTTTCTATATGAGCCTATTAATTGAATTCAGTGTTTAGCAGATGATAACGACTAAAAACTGGCCCACTTAGGACGAGTATTAAGAATTTTATGAGTTTAGAATTCCATAATTTCACATAGTTCATGAATTTATATTTACTAACTATTTTAAACAACCAACAACGTTACCTAAGTAATTTTTAATGGAATTTGTAATTAATTTTGATTTTTACTTTCCCAAGTACATTTTACAAGTTGGTCGATTGTTGCTTGTTAATCTGATTAACCTGTAAAGCCTATTTAGCTGTCATAGTTTTACTTTTAATTTCGTTATATATACTATTGCCGTGAATTTTTCATACATTCAAAACTACCATTTATTTGGTGAGGAGATACAACTCTTACAAAAATTAGCAATCTAAAGCTTGATATTTCGCAAATTGATACCTAAATCGAAAATATGATTGTTGCAGAGTTGAAATACTTTTGAATAAGCTATCCAATGATACTCTATACCATAGACGAAAAAAAAATCAACATTTACGTGTAGGGGAGGTACCCTAAAGATATTTTGGAATATATATATATATATTTCAAATTACAGTTTTTTAGTATTAAGAGTTTCTGAATTAACATGAGGATAGACAGACGGACGGATAAAGCGAAACTATAAAGGTTTTTTGTGACTACGGAATCTTAAAAAATATACTTTACATTTTGGTTTGTATATAGACGCAAAATTTACTTAACCGTTGCTACTGTGTTTCATCTTCACAAAAGTCTGGAAAAGCAATATGTGAAATTTTTCAAAAATCTATTAATTTTTTATGCATTTGAATTGCAAAAAGAGAAGCTTTATAATATCATCTTGTTCTATTTGTATGTCGGTGGTAATCGTTTTTTGTCAGAACTTATTTCATGTAGACGACTGATTTCAACGATTTCATAACAATGAAATCAAATAAAGTAGAACACCACTGGAAGTATGTTTTCTACTGTAACAATTGCCAAGGGGTGACTTCTTTCTTTCTCCCCAAAGTTATTCGATTGCGCTTAAATTCGTTGAATCAGAGGCAAGCAATCGCTTTAGAAAGGATTTTGTCTTTGAATACTTTTCGAAATCCTTTAAATGTTTTTTCTGGTTTCTGTCATCATTTGAAATTATACAAATCATTGTATTCAATATTCCCATTCTAGATCTACTTTTGAGTTAGATTGTAGATTTTAAATTTGTTTGTACAAATTTTGAATAAAAGGCCGTTGTAATAGTTATACTTGTAAAAGCAAGGATATAGAAGTACAGCAAGTACAGATATAAAGTACAATCTTCCTAAATTAAAATAAAATGAAATCAATCTAAAGTACAATCAAACGAAATTAAAAGTAAAATAAATATGTAGGACAGTTTTTTTATTAATGAACTTATAAAATTATACATTGTGAAGTTTGTTACTGTTTGATTGTAGTCCCACATAAAGCGATATTGTGTAATTCGATTACTTTCTGTAGACATTCCTTACCAAGTAGTAAAAGTTCATTACTCTTTGTAATTAATCTTTATAATGTAGTAAATATAATTTCAGAATATATTAAATTTATATAAAAAACTACGTGAATCTGATTCGCATTTGTTCAGATATCTACTTCGGTAATATCAATCATAAAACCCTTAAAGATGAACATTCGCGCGATTAAGTCATCGGGGAAATAAAACTTTTCTAACTTGATCAGGTATAATTTCATTATTTTGTCATTTATTTATATTTATGCTTTAGTTGACCAGCAACTGCACAAGCGCACCGGCCGAACAGGTAGCGAGTCAGCTGTCCAAGGAGCGCAGTTATCGAGCCGTTCGCGGCGTATCGTTCTCGCGGGCATCGTAATTGTCTCGACTGCCCCGTAAATTCTGTTTTAATAACGCAATATTACCCTCTCGCCGTGAAATGAACCTCGCTTAATCCTCGATCGGCGCGCGCCGGGCGGCGGGGCGGGCGGCGGACTGACGCCCTGAAAAACGAGTAGACTTATGTAAACGATAAATATGTACTCGCGTTTTGCTCGCAGCGCAAAGGACCCGTGAGTTATTGCGACGGGTTATCCGTTCGGAATGTCCGTTTTCGTATTCTCTATGAAGTCTTCTTAGTTTCTCTAAAGCGAATTTTACGATGAACACTTTCTGTGCCAAAGATAGCTTGAATGTAAGCACGCTGGTTTAATGTAAGCATAAGTTGCAAATTAGAACCTTGACAGCCTGCAGTTGCCCAAGTCGAAAGCAGATTGAGTACGGGCAAGAAGTTCAGTAAAGTTTCTGATTGTGTGCAATATGTGTTCAGCTTTTGTTAGTATAAGAGAAAAGCAAAAATAAAACTGCTTTTATCCGGTATATTTTTGTATAAGCAGGAATGTCTAGGCTAGCACGCTCACCTGCAACGCAGGACAAATGGAATTCAACTTTTGTTGGCGTGCACTACTGATTGTTTATAATTCAAGAGAGTACATTAAAAACAATATTGTTGCTTTTTCAAGTTCAAATTCAAATATATCTTTATTTTAGAGGTCATGAACAATATTTAAAATACCTCACAATACATCAAGAATATACGTTCGACTACTTATCTTTACCACTTTACCGACCGTTTGGTACGCAGTTTTCCCTCAAGAAGAATGAGCAAGAAACTTGAGGATAGCTGTTTTTTAACCTTAAATACATTATATTATACAATCAAACATATATAAAATTGTAATATAAAGAATCAAGTCCGCTAGAAGTCGAGCTGTTTATGTCCATTAATATTTAATTTTGTCTTCTAAATGTTCGCATATTTTGTAATACCCTTCTTTAAAAAGAAATTGTTTGGTAATGATTTTAAACTTGTTTCAAGGTAGATTTTCTATGTTTTTAGAGACTTTATTGAACATGCGCACACAGAGCCACCTAAATGAAAAAAAACTTTATGTAGTCGACTCACATGCAAACACAGTTTATTTTTATTTAATGTAATGAATTTATGTCTATCATTATTTTTCTTAAAAAGTTCAATATTCTTTATTACATGTATTAAAATTTCGTATATAAATTGAGATGCAAGAGTTAAGATCTCAATTTTTATAAAATTAGTTCTAAGAAACACTCTAGGTCCCAGCCTGTAAATAGCCCGAACTACCTGTTTTTGCAGCACGAAAATTCTATCGATATCTACGGCATGACCCCACGACCCCACAGCAAAATACCGTATGACATCAAGCTTTGAAACAGCTAAGATAGACCAATCTCGCAATTTGCTATCTGATAAATTTATCTTTTTACTGCATATGCAGCAGAACTAAGTTTTTTTGCCAATATACTGAAATGCTGACCCCATTGAAGCCAGAGTAACTCTCAAAAATACAGTAGCATTAAAAAATGTTAATTTTTCATTACATAATAAAATGGTGCTACATTCATATTATACATTCGCTTGTCTTAATAACAAAGATAAATATCGTACGCGAATTTGCATTTCAGAAAAGGTTCGCCATGATTTTTACTGAAAAGTGAAGTTACTTACACGTGCCAGCGCGGGAGCTGTACGACCTTCTTAGGAGGCCCGTGCTAGAAGGGGACATCACACGAATTTTACGAAACTTATTCTAACGCGAATGTTTAATATTTTAAGAATTACACTAAAAACGGAAATTTTATGGATAAATATTTTATTATAGGTCAAAAACTAATATCAAAATATGTTAAATGTTACTAATTTCAGGATGTTAAAGATAGTTTGGATACTTTTTGTTTGTGTTTATTTTAACTGATTTTTGCCTATGATCTAAAAACAGGGCTTGTTTTTATTTAAAAGCAGAAAAATTTAGTTTATCAAAAGATATTTGTAAAAAAAGAAAAATAAAAAGTGTGGACAAGTTATACTATAAAAAACTCGTTATTCAAACTCATGTAAATCATTAGTATTTATGCGCACTAACAGAGATAACGTCTAATAATGAAAAACGCTTATTTGAATGATAATTTCTCGTATAACTTAATTAGCATTCATTTAAAAACATGTTTTAATGGTCTAGCTCGTTTTTCGTTTTCCAATTTGTTTTTCTCAGAGGAGTGTACAAATTATTATATTGTCTTCAATTTTATAATATTTCGTATGAAATGTTTAGCCCAATGTTGAATGTTTAGCTCTCTTATTGTTCATTAATGCTTAAGTTTCTGATTTTTCATTTAAGAAATCTTAGTTTTTGGATGGACTTTCAGATTTTTGTTTGTGTTGGTCACTGTAAATATAATATATTTTGTAATATAAAGTAATATACTTTAAAACAAATTGCAAATTAAAAACTATATTAGAAATTCCGACACGATGTGGTGGTGGCTTGCATGTGCCATAACTGCGATGTTGATCTACTTCCATTGCCTCTCTCATTTCAGGAGGTGATGAGTATTGTCGCTAGTACTATCTCTACAACGCTCTCCACACATCTTTAGATGGCAAAGCGTTTACCGCTTGGTTATTTCTTGATCGTGATCTATACATACCGGAAGCCCCTGATAGATAACGGCCTTTGGACGGTAGAGGCACTAAGGCCATTTTTCAACAGCCATTCTATATTCCCCACATTCATGAAAATTTGTTTCGCTTAACTGACAATGCTTGATTGAAAAAGGTTCCTGAAATTCGAACTTCAAGTGTTCTGTACTATAATTTATTACTTTTCGGTGACAGATCTTGGTTACCTCATCGGCATATCATCCCAGTTTTATTTAAGATTAAGGGGTTTCGAAATAATGTTCAGCGTCGGTCGGGCACTATTAACCCCTGTCATTCAAATTCAGTGATAACGTCCATAATTGAGAACCACCCTTGTTCCTGGATTTTAAAAGCAAGTGGTATAGCTTTCATGAAATTAGAAGACTCATTCATCAATAATGGCGCTTTTGGTGATCGGTTGAACCAATTACAACACGTTGACGAATCAGTCCCCACTGTTCTATTTGTTTCTTTAGTTGTCAAAATATTAATGTCTTTTGTTATACAGTAGAACATGTATTTATAACCTGTTGAACATATAGACATTTGTATTAAAGTGGAACTGTACAATGTCCTTTTTTTTGTGTTGGATATTATTTAATATTAAAAACAAAACCGGCTAACATCATGTCGGACCATGCTCAATGTAGGGTTCCGAAGACGTTACGACAAAGAAATGCTCTTTGGATGAAAAACTACGTTATTACACTTTGTCCATGTTTCCCGCACAGAATAGTTATAAGCACTTTGGTTGCCTATAACTAGAAAAACAAGCAGGTATGTCGACTATTACTATTAAACTAGTGTAAACTAAAGTACATCAGCAAAAGAGCGTATCTCTATGGCACTTACGTTCTTTTTTTGAGAAGTGCAGTTTTTCGGCAATAACTCAAAAACAATATATCTGATTACGTTCAAAATAATTTTCGTTGAAAGTATTTAATAAGTGTTAGATTTATATTTTTTGTCATATTTTTGATTTACGGTGTAAAAAATAAAGGGCAGGGGGACACAATATATGCTCCTTTCGGAGCGATTATTTCCGAAAATCTTAACATAATTAAAAAAAATGTTTAGAAACCTTAAAGTGTTTTTAAAAGAGCTGTCGAAATATGTGCCACAAATGTTTGATGATGTTTGCTAAAAAAAATTTCAGGGTGATTCCATTCTGTGATTTTTAATGTCCTGTATTGTTTGTTCTCATTGGTCATTAATTAATAACGAAATTTTTGTGTTAATTGGATAATTATAAACATACTTCAACATTATTTTCATATAATATAACTTGCCACTAAGAGAAAACTTTCATTATATCACTTTAATATCAGTTTAGTGTCTTGTCCACTTCTAGAATTTACCTGTAAATTGTGTATTTCTTTTGTCACAATAAATAATTTATTTTTATATAATAAATAATCAATTTAATATTCATTAATTTAATTAATTTATTTATTTACTTTTTGTTGAATTCAATAAATTAAATTCAAGTTGCTATAAATTATAAACTTAATCGTTATAATTGTTGTTAATCATTATTAATGTGTTAAATAATTGTTATAAAAGAGTTTAAAAATGTTATAACAGAAATTATGAATAAATTTGATAATTTTATTTAAGAATTTCTACCAAATTTATTTTAAATCAGTGCCATGGATAAATGAGTCAGTACCGTGGAACAGTAAATTTGTTTAGTGTTAAAAAATTTTTTTCTCGTTCTTAACGCTTTGAAGCTGTAGTAAAATCCTTTCAGATTTATATTTTTACAGTAAAATAGATGAATAACAAGCATAAATAAGTTAAAAAGTTTCATTTCAAAATTTTGAAATTTTTAATCAAAAAAATCACAGAACGGAATCACCCAGCTGCTGTTACACGTATTGAGTTTTCCTCCTAGAAATATGTATTTTTGTTATTTAAGTACCAAACTAAATAGCAGCTTAAACAATACACCTACACTATAAATTTCATCCACTCAATAATTATATATCTTGTAGTTTTTGAGTGAAATGACTGTGACAGATGGACGGACGGACGGACCGACTGACATGACGAAACTATAAGCATTTCGTTTTTGGCATTTTGGCGTAGAATCTTAAAAAGATTTAATTACTTCGAATATCAGCTTTTCGTGCTGGTACACGATTTCTGGTAGAAAATAACGCGACATCAGATATGAAGACATTTACAGTGATTCCATAAATTTTCTATTTTTTAAACGAAATGCCGAAGAAGTCATTTATAAAAAATAGATGACGTTGTCGCGGCTGTTGTAAAATGACTTCACATACACAGTTAATAGGCTTTGTCTGTCGTTTCGTCCGCGTGGATATAGAAGAAGTTATTCATATTTTGCATTTTTCTGTTCTTAGTTTCCAAACTTGTCCTCAATGTTAAATCCAATCTCGGCGCTAGTTTTGATTTTGATTTCGATTTCGCCCTCAAGATCATTTCATTTCCTTTTAAAGTTACGATCCCGCGTCTGTTTTGGTTCTGATCTAAGTCGCTTCTTGATTCTAAATTCGATTTCGGTTTTGGTTTTAATCCTAGTCGTTTTCTAATTACGATCTAAATCTCGCGCTCAGTTCCAATTTTGACGTCGAGATCATTCCCGTCCCTGATACTGATTACGATCTGAATCTTGCTTTCAATCCTATCGTAATTCCAGATCTAGTTTTGCGTTTTATGGCATTATAATGTGTTGACTATGTTAACCATTTTAGTAATTTCACATGAAAAAAGTAAACGGATGTTTTATTCTCTCGTAAATAACTCATATTTTTATGTGCGATGTAAATGCAATGTCATGTAAAAAATTTGCGGTTGGAAGGGTCTGTAGTAATTTACGCATGAAGAAAATAAACAAATTGGCAATGCTTCGCTTTTACATATAGCCTATATTTTGACAAAAAGAACAGGCATTATAAGCGTGCAAAATTACACGCTAATTACAGGATTGAAAAATTAAAATAAAGTTAGGTAGTCCTCTAGTGAAAAAAAATAAGAGTAGAAAGAAACAAAATATTTAATAATAAAGATATCTCAATCCATTGAACTAGCTCTTCAGGACTTCTAAAAAATTGCCGAATGTTCGTACGACACCTATTTCTGAGGTAACATAATTCAAAGACAAAAAATTAATCATAAGCTTTAATAATGCACAGTCCCGAAATTAATATTTTTAGACTGTACCTTTTATTAACTCCAGAAAGTAAACGAAAAAAGATACTCTTTTTATTGAAGTAAAGTATTCATTGAGGTAAATGAACCCTGTCACTTCTGTTGGAATGTAGCGAAAGGGTTCTTTTGGGAGTTTCTAGGACCTTTATTTTCGCTTGGTCGCCTTTTACTTGGCCGTTTTGTTTGTTTGCCGATAAAAGGTAGACATTCCAAAAATAATCCTTGCCTTTTGTTTCGATTTTTGCGTAGAATGTTTTAGCACAACGTTAGGATATTTTGAATTTTTATCTAAAGGGCTTGAAACGCTATAAAACTTGAGATTGTTATCATTTTAGGATGCAGAAATATAAAGCTTATAAACACTTTGACTAAATTTGATGTTTGTTTCTAAATAAATAATGTCAATAAATTCAAATGTGCATAAGATGTTTCGAATTCAAAAGTTGTTTGATTTTGGAGGAGTTTTTAGCTGACACTGACATTGAATAGGTAAGAAAGGAAAAAATATAGTTAAGTAAAAACTAAAAATACGCGTAAATATTAAATTGAACTACAAATTGAAAAATAATTCTTAATATAGGAATAAAATATGAACGAAAGATATTAGGATTATTGTGGAAAAAGCGTGAAGCGCTCTGTGTCTTATCTTTTGTACAATTTTTAAACTCATCGTACCGATCGAATATTTTCGAGAACTAATTTATCGAGCATTCCACGCTTTTTTCACAATAATACTAATATTTTTCGTTCATTATTTTAATGAATATTAATTTTAAGAATTATTTTTCACTTTTTAGTTCGATTTATCAATAAAGGGTTTTTTTTTTAATTTTTGAAACAATATTTTATTTTTTAAATGTTTAGTCTCATAACGATATCAGTAGTATTTATAACTTAGAGTCTTGATTTTAGAAGATCTTTCGCGTGACATTGGATTTAAGTTTATTTATGTTATTTCATTTATGTCTACGTAACCTTTCCATTTGATCAAACGCATCACTTTTACATGGAACTTTCGCTGTTAGCTTTGAGCAATTAAGTTCTGCTATTTGGATTCCATTTAGTGACCTTCCACAACTTAAGCTTCATAAGCCTGTCCGGCAGTAAGCAACCGAGAACCCAGATAAATAACTGCATAATCTAGCTTACAACCTTGCATTGACGACCTGAGGTTGACGCTAGCGACATGACGTTTTGAAACACCCTCTTGCCATTCATCCCTCGGCACGTTTATTTTATACTGGTTCGGGTGAAATCAAAACTGAGTGAAAATTTAGCGCTTCATATAAGTTAACGTTGCGCTGGGCAAATTGTGGTTATAATGTACACAAGTTTTTTAAGATTTTTCACTTTTGAATTATACGAAATTTCAGAAATTCAAAGTTTTTTTTTAATCTTAAAATTTACTATTTTTCATGTGATTTCAAATATTTGATTTCATTTAAAAATTATTAATTTTTTTTATTTTACCAAAAATTCTTATGTTATATTTTACAATATTTCAAGTAACAATTTTGTTTTTCAAATTTTAAATTTTACAAACTTTCAGTAATTGAAATGTTTTCAAAATTATGTTTTTCAAAATATGAAATTATTGTAGTATCATCGGTCCTTGATAAATCTAAAAAGCTTTAATGAAATTTGACCGTTTAAAGAAGGTCAAAATCGAGTTCAAAGGAGTCGAATACAATATTTTATACTACTTTTTTAGTGTGAGATGTATTAAATGAATAATGGTGATAATGAAATAAACAATTTCATTACCGTTGTTATTCACTTATAGCTTCTAAATTTAGATAAAAGAATAAATCTTTATAAAGTTTTCATAGGTCAGCACAATAAATACATACATAAATATTTGTTGCAGAATATTAAGTACAATTAAAGCAACTTTTTAAATCCAATATAATTCATAACAATTAACAGAGAAGAAGGTAAATATTCGCTCTCGACCAAAGTTCGTGCTAACGGGCTCGAAGCTTTTGGCTGCTAAGAATATTTATTTACGAAATTTGTTCATTTAACTTCTTTACATTCCATCTTTTAATATAAAAGTTAATGTAAATTGCAGGGAATATTTTTTTACGATATCACAAAAAGAATTTCAATAAGTAAAGAACGCAAAAATTACAACGCTATAGAGTGTAATGTTATGCCAGCTATTAAAATAAGTTACTCTTTACAACAATACTTGGTATATTGTTTGTTTAACAATCAACGAGGTATTATATATTGTAACACAGATGTCGAGTTTTGGGTATCCGGGATTTTGAATTAAAATCAGCAGCAGGAAAATTATGTTTATTTGATCAGTGCTTTAAAGTATCTGTTCATGAATTTTATATATAATTAATATCGCAAATTAAATGCTTCACATTCGGGTTTTTATTGCAATCGTGATGTTCGTACACAAGCAGGAGCCTTGATCAACTTTTTAACTACTCCATAGTGTGTCTAATTTTTTTTCGTCCCGACCATCCTCCCCGTACTTTGAAATTCAAATTGATGAATCGAACCTTAATAGAACCCACTTCGCGGGGCTGAGCACGCAAACCGGACGCCTCACATGCCACGTACTACTAACTCAGTTACTACAATATGTATCAGTAGTTTTGCTAAAAAAGGGTTAGCGAGTGTACAGAATGTAACGTTTTTGATAATGCGATTTGAAAAAGCGAGTCCCTGAAAATAAGCGATTAATATCAAATTCATTTTGCTACGTCAATTTCACTTAAGCACTTCCCTTAGGTTGCTTCTGAAGGGACCCCTTTAAGACGTTATCCCTAATTCGCATTTTATAACGTCGTTGCCAGTTTGTAAATACTTTTTTCGAGTTCAGTCTAAGAAGGGTGCCGCTCTACCTGGTTAGTTAGATTTAAATTAGGAAAGTTTTGAAATTTATGCGCACTCTTTCGAGACATCTATTATGTCGCTTCTCGTTACACGTGTTCCTCGAACTCGCCTCGGGGATATAATATGACTAACATATTACCTTAAGAGGCTATTATTTGAAGTGGGTAGGTAGAATAAGCTTTGGTGCGCCACTATGTGCCATTATCATTTATTATATGCTTATACATACATTAAAATATTTGTGTATGCGGACGTGTGTGCTGCAGTATATTTATAGGTGATGCTTTATTATTCTCTAAAAAAGAGAAAAAGTTTTGCCGTAGTTCACTTGTGAGACATAAATTAATATTTTATATTACGTGGCTAGCGTAATAGCGTTGATGTCGCACAGCACGTCTACAATAACGAAAAAAAAAAAAATTGTCAGAAATAAAGATAGACGCTTAAATCGTATATAACTGATCAAATGTCTATTTTACGATTTGTCAACTTTAGGTACATTCGTCAATTTGAGGTTCGTAATTTATAATTGATTCGTTATTGAATATCTGTCATTGGATTTACAGAGTCATTCATTTCATTTGTTCAAAAAAGTGAATTTGTATTTTAATTAGTTCTATATTTTTTTTATTACTATAACACCATAAATCAATAAAAATAAAATAATAAAACTTTAGTTCTTTAACGTCAGTTACTGTAAAATGTTGATTGGCGTATAAATAAATATAAAAAAAAAATGTTGTCATCAGTGTCCATTGATGTGGGGCTGTTACCTTTAGCAAACGAAAAATTTGAAGAACATTTGATGGGAATTTGTTGGCACCACTTAATATCTTCTTAAACAGCAGTTGTGGTGCTTTGCACTAGAACGGGTTGTGTACATTTATAAGCAAGGTGCATAATTCATTTCATTCTTGATCTATTATTATGGATGAAACGTCCGCAAAATGAATGTTATCTTGATATTTTTGAAGGTTTTGAGTCATTGTGGGGTGATAACCATCGTTTATCATGTATTGCACATGGTGCAAATCAAAGTAACGGATGTGCGCTCAAAATATCGTGCGCTCGTCTTCTATCGTGTTTTTTTATATGACCGTCAATATTGCAATAACATAATTATTCCTACAAATTATCATATATATTATATGATAATTATCAGCGACAATGAAATTCGCACACCTATTTTCTCGTCTGAGGTTTTCTTACTGTTTCATTTAGTAAGTTTTTAAAACATATTTTCGAATACTTGATCTCGCATTTTAACTATTTTTATTGTAATCAAATATTTTTACTATAAGTAAGGTTTTAACATGCCTTAATATAAAGTTAAATCTTTTTCTTTTTTTTCTGGTTCCTGTAGCTCGTCTAGACAGAATACTTTTCCATTTATCTAGTGACAATTTCCCTAGACACAATATATACGGCACATGTATTTTCTATTAAGTCTCTTCGTTAAATAAATGTACGCATAATCTGGATAATATACGCTTGCTCCTTGTAAAAACGTTACGCGTTGAACAGTTCATAATTTTTTGTGTGTGATACCGGAATATGTTTATTTTAGGACTTAATTTTTTTTATCGTAAATGTTTTTTTATCGTTAATGTTTTTTTACGTAGAATAGAAAATTTTGTTTCGTAACTAAGGTTAGCGACATTTAATTTCGCGGATTGTTACGAAGTTCTTACCCCAATTTATCTTAATTACAAGTTGTCGCTTACTACTTTATTTAATCTCACCTTATATTCTTTAGAATTAGAGGTTCTTTTTATTGTACCAGACTTCAAATACTGAAAGTCATATATTTAACGAACAATGTGCATAGAATGTGATAGATGAATTAAGGATTTCGCGCAGTGTTTGCGAAATATACATTTGAATTCGTACTTAACAGACACCGCGCATTTTCATGTTTTTCATTATTTTAGTAATTACGACTTTCATAAATTACAATATATTCCACACCAATTTGATTTTCATCACCATTCAAACATTTATTTATTCATAAGAATCGACCAAATGAAAGTTTCTCCGTTTGAATGGTTTGTTTATAAATGACGGTAAACATGATAGCGATGTTGAGAGAAGACTTGAATATGGGTAATAAAGTGAATGTGGTTTTGTTTGGCGTTGTCAATAGTATAATACAGCACGAAGCACGAAAAGGCCGTTGGACTAGATTTATCGTTGTTCAAAGGCGCTTCTGCGATTCGGCCCATACGACCAAAGTCGTATCGGTGGGGCCATGGGAGGCGGTGGGCTGTTTGCAACGTGCAAAAACACTGTTTAAATAAATCTTCTAACGATTTTTTACCTATTTTTTTCATTTTTCATTCAACAAGTACCCATTAATCTTCGCTAATCACCTTAATAAAGCATGTCTGGGGATTCTTTTAGCTTCTTCTGTCGTAGTTAATATTAATTTAATTCTTCCTTCTTTTCACAACTTTTTAAATTCTCACAGGGTAATTCACGATTCTCATCGCTGTGACCGAGGCATCGGCTTATCCTTCACACATCTCATGAATCAAAATTAACTATCAATTCATTCAATACAAAAATTTAAGTAATTGATAAAAGAAATATTTTTCAATCCGAATAGCACGCTCCACGAAAATCATTTATAATATAATTATAACAAAACAATCATTACCCTTATTCGTGGCACCCTTATTAATTTCAAAATAAAAAGTAATATATACTCGTTAATTAATAAAGGACGTTGATGAGGAAGGCCCGTACTTTGGTTAATTAGTCCTTAATCTGTTACGAGATGGATCTGGGGCGGCGGGCGCGGTCTCCTGCGTTGGAACATCCTTTTAATAACCATTAAATTAATGCTGGATACTACCGACACTGCGGTCACTCGGCTGAAACAGGATGTTATCTTAGAACGATTTTAATATCATTAGTCTTTTATAAGTGATAATCAATAAGAGATTCCTTTTGAAATTAAATCTCTTTGAAGGTGAAATATTGAGAATTATATTTGATATTCAGTTGATTAAAAGTTTTTGGCTGATTGGATTTAGTTGGTATTAAAAGAAACAATAATGTCGAGTGAGTATCTGGGAAATTGTTTATAATACGAAGGAATAGAATCAACCAAAGCATAAATTAAAACGAATTTTATTTCTAAGGAGTATGAAAAAAGAAATAGGAATAGTATGTCAATCTGACATTGTGAAAAAAGCAGTAATGTCTTACATAATAATAATATAATTGGTTTCGAAATCAAAACCTTTCATACCAATGAAAGCGTTCCGATTGTTGTGAATTGTTGGAAGGGTTTTTTCGTTATTACGTATTGGACTGTGCAGAATATGTTTCGTTTTACGTTTAGACAATGATTTCAAAGAAAAGTTAGTAGTATATATGGGATAAAAGTTGTCTGCAACGTAAAAATGGAATGAAAAGAACGCAAAATATCTAGGGTTACCTACTTAGTTCATAAACTTAGGAAGTTGAAATTGCACTGGACAGGCCATATTGCTCGTAGCACTGATAATCGAGGTAGAAAAAATCTCACACGGTGAACTCGATTAGACATCTTACCTACGCCCACATTCTGCGATGACGGCCTGGTAAAGATTTTGGACTACCTGGTACCAATAGTGATTATAATTGGATCGCATAGAAATGTAGGGGAGGGGGTTATGTCCTCAAAATAATATAACATACGTTATAGAATAGTTACGTGTCTGTATTAACTTAGAATTATCACTTTTAATGTAATATGAAATGTACAAGATAAAAAGAATATTAAATTAATGTTAATCTAATGTTAAATATTAAATCAAATGATTTGATTATTTTTTTACATAGTCCATTTTTATTTCAATTTTTATTTCAAAATACATTTTCTTGGGTTTTTTGTTATTTCTGTTTGTAATATTAATTATGAAATAATATTATGTGTCATGGCAAATTAGTAGCGTTAAATAAATGAAGCAAGTATTTAAATTTAGTTCCATATAGAAAAGTTGCTGGATGCTGCAGAGTGCAAATATCACGGTAGATATGTCAAAATAAAAAGCTCTCCAACGCTCCGAGATAACGTTGGCGGTCGCGAGCCATTAACGGATTTGTATAAACGCGGCGAATAAAGTACAGGACGTAATGTACCAATTGTATCACATTTATTGTGGTTAATTTGAAATGGAAAATTCTTCTTTGTTAAGTTTACGCTCCGTTAAAACTCTCTGTCCCTAGACGCCCACTGCAATGTCGCACAATAAATTTCAATTTCTATACAGAGTAGCATATAAGAAAAAGATAATCTAAAGTGTAGTTATATGAGTACTCTTTGCAGCGATCTAAATCTTAGTATTCACTTCTCGTTTGTGATATTAAATGATTTACGTTTTGTTCAGCGTAATGTCCATTAAAAAATATATTAAATTCAGAGACAGAATATGTTATACGAATGAGATATTGTTAGAGTCTTTTCTTTTTAGAATACGCACATTAAATAAGACGCGAGCGTTGGATGATAATAAATATTATGGTATTTTCTATATAATTTGACATAGGGAAAATTCTTCTTGTAATGTTCTTCAAATACCTTTGTCCCTTTTACTGCCTCTCGGCTTCTTCTCGTTGTTTTCAAATTTATGCAAAAATATTTACTAAGGTGGTAGGATGTGAGGGACAAAGTTCGAAAAATCAAACCTCGTGTTATGTTTTTAAACTTATTATTTTTATTCTTCAGATTTCATGCACGAATTTGCATATGTAATTTTAGCTGTGTATTATTATTACATTATTTCAATTGCTTCTAATAAACTACATCAAAATTTTCATGACAATATGTAACGTGCTATTTGATTTTGTAAAGGGTCGTAGAATCACTGTTATGGCAATGAAAGTACTGGATTAATTAAAATATCGGAAATGAAAACTTATTTGCGTCTAAGCCAACTGAAAACCAACTAAAGTTATTTACGTCCGACAGGTGAGCACCCACGTTTCAGGTACAGGCTTTCGGCGGAAAACTTCAGCGCCGGTCGGTGGCGGGAGAGCGGAACACTCGAGCCGCTGTAATTTACGATTGTCGCGCGCCGCAGCCTTATCTTATCCCTCGTGAGATAGACGGTGCTCTGAAATTTTTGAATGGAAGGTACAGCACGCGTTAAAGTACAATCTCTACGTGCCTTTTTGTCTCTGAGAATATAAAATGCTGATAAGGGGAAAGTGGGAGAATTTTAATTTAGACATGCTTTCGCCCATTATCCGTCCGCATTGTCGTACGACGATTGCTTCATCTGATACATCGACCGATCATGAAGTCAGCCCAATCCCTGTCTCGATCTAGATAGACTTCACTTATAAACAAATCATCGCAGAGCAACGGATATTCTCAGATCAAAAATCACGTATCGGCCCTTAATTATTTTATTCATAACAAATCTATCCCCATATTTAATCGCGATTGCAGTCTTGCTTACGATTTTAGTCATGGACTGGCATTGACCTTGTTGTTCCTTAGAACATTATTGTTACCAATTATTAATCGATATTAGAAAGTAATAAATTGATTCTCAGTTCACGCGGCAAAGTTGCGGGCAAAAAGTAGTGTATATTAAAACCCAGTCAAGTAACGTACTTTCATACAAAAAAAAAATCATGTAAATCAGAACAGAAGTTCTCTAGTTATAAACGTATAAACAGACAGATAGAGAGGTAGTGTAGTAGTAGCAATGACTAAAATATTTTTAGAGTTCTCCTAAGTGAAATGAAATGAAAAATATTAGACTACTTAAAAGTCAATCAAATTAATACTATAATGTAGTTACAATTATTGTTATTTTTGGAGTCGGTGTCAGCCAAGAAAACTCTACTATATTGTTAAGGCAAATTTCCAAAAATGTTTTTGACGGTTTTTAATCATACGTTACATTACTGTGCAGATGGAATAAAGGTCAGAGTCACCAACACCAAATATGTTTTGTGAAAATTATTACTGTTCAGTCATTAAGCTCTTTTATCATCACAGTATATTTGTAATTTTGTTGACTCAAATACAATAAAAATATGGTATAACCACTTGTGTAACTGTTTTTAAACATTCAGTCATAGAAATTGACATTTTTCTAAACTTTTACTGCAAATTGTTTTAAATAAAAAATAAAAGTTTACATAACTACAAAAACTACATAATAACTACTAGTATATTTTTTTACAGTAACATTATACTATAATAATTATTTATGTCATAGTAGCTAAAAAGTTAAATTCACCAGGCTCTAGAGGAAATAATCATGAGAATCAGCAAAAAATCCATTCCAAAATCGACGGCGCCGCGCTTCAATACCCGAGTTGGAGCTCGCCATGCTTTGAAATCAAACGCTTGGTTTCCCCCGTTCTGGGCTGCACTGGTACAGGTTCCGAGAGACGACGTATGGTCATCTTTGACATAAATGAGTGTATCATTTATGTCAAAGGTGAATGTGTTTTGACGGCTTGTAGTACTATATTTGCTAATAATTCAGTATTTATATGTGTGTATGTATGTGTATACTACATAAAAAACCTAAGGAAAAAAAAATGTCTTTAATGAGACGGATGAACCTCATGCCTTAACAACAGTTTACTTGGATTTAATTTCAAATTTATTCGGTCAGTGATGTCTAATCTATTTTTTTTTTTTTTGTTAGGGAATTGTCAACCGTGGTAAAATTGATTTTACCAGGTAAGAAAGTAGAGAAACAATTAAAAATATTCTCACAATATCTTAAAATAATGGATATGTAGTAGATATGCCCTATTGAAGCCATAATTTGTGACATCCACTTTGTAACTCTACCTCAAGTTCTTCGTTAATACTTATTCCGATTAATTTTCCCTTATAATACGACATATATTTATTCAATATCAATATAAGCATTTATTATTTGCTATGGTGTTGCCATAGTCCAAAAACGTATTCTTAAATTCATTTTCAAAATCTGTACTTTTGTATGTACATTTTTATGTACAACACTTAAAAACTATTCAAATGTATGTAGGTTGCAAGATTCACCTTCTTGGCATTTTGTTTATGGTGAACAAGAAAACTTGGAAAATTCGCGCCATCTAATGTTTTGCTTCATTAGCATAATTCTGACAAAAGATGGTGAAATTATACTTTGATTTAAAAAAAAAATTTTGGTGTCACCTTATAACTGTAAATCAACCTCATTAAAATTAGTACGAAAATCTTTTGAATAGGCAATGTCGTATATAATTGGTTATTTTTTTTAAAAGCATCTGAAAATTCTGAATCAGTCTCAAAAAGTATAAGAAATTTTGTCAAAATTAAGTCTTCGACAGCCTGAATAGTTCAGTATGAAAGAGTAATGGATGAAGGTATTGTCACTTTATACTCACAACTGCATGAATAACTGTTCCTTTAATCCAATGCTTCGGAATAACTTTTCTGCATTATTGACTGACTGAAGAGGTTCATGCAATCTAAATTTTTAACTACCAAATTTTGTCGATCGAGAACACAGTGCATTGCTGACACTACGGGTACATTTTCTTTAATTGAGTTAAAAACCCATGAAAGCGCCAAAGTGGCGTAACTCCATCTGTTGATATTGATACATGACATTTGATAAATGGATTGAATTCTTCATAAAATAATCATACAAAAATGAAATACTGATTCGCCGTTAGTGTCGATTGTCAAAGTTTTTGCGTAGAGCAGTTTTTCATGCAATTATTGATCCATAATAAAACGAGAATATGCAAATACAAATTTTTCATTGCTAGGTAAAGTTGTTTTGTCCACCTGTATAGGGAAATGTGTTGTTTACAAATTGTTACATAATTGTACAACAAATGTTCAATATAAGAATTCATTGCATAAATACGTTTATGAATTGTATTATTGCTTAAAGGAATTCTTTTGATATTATCAAACGCAGATTTGTGTAGAACAGTTTTTAAAACCTCTTACATGGCTGGGAAAATTAACATTTTTCTTATACTATGCGATAAACATATTGAATTAACGAATTACAATTTCATTTGAATATTCGATTGAAATTATTATGAGAAAAATAGGAAATTATAGACACAGGTCGAGTATTGAAAACTCACTTGTACACCTTTTTCCCTTCCTATTTAATTGACTACTGGAAACGTTATTGCGACGAAATGATATCGAAAATCAACATTGGGATTAACATCGAAAGGATGATTGGGATCGGCATCATTCTTGGAAAACTTTAAATTGAATGTATTCCACGTAGAAAATTAAGTGTGGAAATAAAATATTGCAACACTCCATTACGATTATCTCCATACATAAGATTTTATATGTACACTAGCTGCCCCGCCCACTGGGTAATTTTTATTATAAATAAATTGGCGACGGATTTACGGAATTCAAAAAATGAGTAGCCTAGAACCATCTACAAATCATTCCGCATCGAATCG
The DNA here is from genome assembly GCA_005406025.1 of Eumeta japonica. NCBI lineage: Eukaryota > Metazoa > Arthropoda > Insecta > Lepidoptera > Psychidae > Eumeta > Eumeta japonica. The sequence goes on from BGZK01000273.1 coordinate 483,423, forward strand.
TCCCAGTCCCATGTCTATACGTTTAGTAGTTTTTACGTGATTGGCGAACAAAGACAACCTATTTTCATTATATATGTATAGATATAAATCTTAGAAAGCCTTTCATTGACTGTTAATGACATTCCTTATTCATCTAATAATTTGTTACCATTTTGTTCTGATACTTAGAGTACATTTAAAAAACGTAATTTTATCGTTACTTTGTTCTGCGACGAAAAGGGAAACAGAATACATAAAAAAGCTTGAAAGGTGCGTTTAAAACGTCAGCTTAATGCGAATTTACGGGACAGAAATATAACTCAAAATGTTTAAAGCTAAAATATGACGCGGGAGCGACGGCGACGTTGCAATCAAGTGGAGAGCTTTACAAACACACCCCCAGGTGAAGCTTTTTTTATTTACCCTCGATAAAAAGCGTTTGTTCGATACAAGCAAACAAGAGCGAAGTGTGTTTGTTGTGAAGTTGAAATACTATGCGTACATCCTAACACTTATAGAGTCTTGTTAGTATATAAATTGATTTTCGTATCATTTATTTATATCCGTTCCGTATCCTGATTTTTGTATTGAAGTGCCTTACAGTATTGAGTTTTCTTGATACTTATTTTTAAATTTTTTAAATTATTAAACTCACTTCTATTTCCCAGAAAAGTAGGCACAAACCACAGATCACCACATGGTAAGCTCTTTTTATGTTTTTTTTTTGCTTTGCCGATATTCATTAAAGTGTGTGCAAAGTCGTCGGTTTCGAGTGCTTGAAATTTTATCGTGTGCTTACATCTTTTATACCTATCAAACACGTTCGCTCTATTTTATTTGTTTACTTTCATTAATCTTTTCTGGACTGCCCCATCATATCTGTTTATTTTTTCTTCTCTAGTCACCACATTACCTTCAAACCACACCATTTTCTAACATCAGTATTTTCACACATAGCTTTCTTAAGGAAACTTCACGCACGTTACGCAAGGATCGCATATTCACTCCAGTGATTCTACTTTCATGGCAAAGCGATCGAATAAAATATTCACCAATAAATTACCTAATCGCCAAACAAACGTATCAATAGATCGATTGAAGTGTACTTACCTGTACGAAGAAATTAATAATAACCCACATTACTAAAGTGACTATTCAGCGAAAAAATTTTTTCCCATTTTACATACAAACTGAAGATGATTATATATATATATATATATGTGTGTGTGTGTGTGTGTGTGTGAGGGTGTGGATTGGCCAAATAATTAATTATTTGTAAATACGTAATGTATTCTTCATGCCCCGTCGTTGTGAAAAGTTTCTAAGATGACGTACACTTTTGAATCGATTGTGACTAGGTGTATCCTTTCCATTCGTTGTCTTTGATTTTCCGTAGCCCTTCGCGCAACATTAATCTATCGTATTGATGTTGTATGATGCCGCTCCTGCGGCCCTCTGCTCTCCAGTTTTACGTTGTGGTTTGCAGTCACTTGCAGCAAGACCCAGTCGCATGCGATAGGCGGACGCGTGCTTGCGCGTGTTTGTCCTAAAACTTACACGAAGTTCAACGACAAGCAGGTATTTTGTTAGTATATGTGTTACTTTTACAATATTGACATTTTTGAAACTACCATTGAAATCTTAGTTAAAAAATTAAAAAGCGTTTTTTTTTTAATTCGAAGGTTATTCCTAAATAATAAGATATAGGAAAACTATATAAACAAGACACACCAGATGTATATATGTTCAAAGTGGTCTCTGTCAGCGTCAATACACTGAACGAAAAACATCGTCCTAATCGCTTACAGAAACAGAGTCAAAATATTCAGTAATAGCAGAGTCCATTTCTTATTCTGATGTAAAACGGCGACTACGAAATTTTGTTTTTAATTAAAAAGCAATGAAAAGCCATATGTTTCGAGATCTGGTAGGTAAGTCAGGAGCTACAAAACTACAATGTTATTTTCCTTTAAAGAGTTGACAGTGAACGCAGCTGTATGAGAGGATGCATTGTCGTAGCGCAAGAATTATAAGAGCCTTCCGTGACAGTTTTCTATCCCTTTAATTAAAAAGCTTTGACCAGCCTCTTATGCTTCATCACGTATTACAATTCTATACATTACACGGTAACCGCCTTTATCCAATAACTTTATCGCCTATCCACTGATCTCTACACGCTCGGATTTTTAGTGTTGTGAACTATAGTATGGAACCCAACCAGTAACAATCGTTTTAAGTTTTAATACATTAGGTAATATAGTAATCCCAAGAGTATTCTGAATCATGTGGTAGATGCATCGATTGTCATCTTTTATCATTATACGAACACGGGAGACATTATTTAGAGTGACTACTGAAACATGCCTTCCCGTGTGTTCTTCATCTTGAAGTTCATTTTGTCCATTACGAAATTTTCAAGACCATGGGAACAGTGCCTCGAGATGGCACTACATTATTAAATATTGACGTTAACCGCTGCACACATTGATTTTCTGATAGACCAACCATAAAATCATTGTATATGATAGGTCGCCAGTGTTCACGTTTCTAATACCTTATTTCTTTCACAGAAACACACTTTACGACACCTATGTTTAAAAATGCGGGGCGGGACCTACTGCTCACATTTTTGTAGTAAAGGGAATTTGAACGCATGAGCATCATGAGTGCGGGAAAACCGACGTTTGACATTATCTCAATAATCCCTAGGTGTACGTAAACTTCGAACTTGAAAAACTCAGATCGCATTAAAATTATATTTTTAAGCGAAGAGAGCTTGAAAAAAGGCTAAAATTAATTTTTGGAGCGCAATGAAATCAATAATTTACTGCTAATTTATTTTAGAACGCTTTGAGCTCGAAAATAGTAAGAAGTTTCAGGGATGGTCGTCAGGGTCAACCGTTTTACCGAATTTTTTTACTGTTCTTCTCGTCGAACTTCAACTTCTATTAGCACGCATATTATTTAGTGCTTTCATCTTAAAAATATCGGGAAGTTTATCTTTGAAGTCTAATTTTACATCGCCTTAATTTAAATATAAAATAATTATTATTTCTATCAATAAAAATGGACAAGCCTAGTTATCCTTCACTGCGTATTTATTCAGTATAGAACCATTAATTTATCCGAGTAAGGGAATTTCATCGTGCCCTTTCAGCTAGCTAGCACGCCGTCATAATCGTATCAGGGGCGCCGGTAGAAATGCGGCTACGACAGATAACGCCACGAACGTCAGCCTCCGCGGGGCCGACCCATTTCGGGGGATCAAAGTTGCGGGCGAGGATTATAAGGGTCTAAGACGAGCTTATTTTACAAAACCTTGTAGTGTTTAATCACTGTTTAGCTACTTACGTATATCAATCACGATAGGATGGGTTTAATTTTATACTGAAATGTAAAAGCCTCCGCTTGCGGCGAGATTGGGACTTATGATCTACGACGGACATATCAATGTCTAAATACAGATGGATTGGTTATTTCCACTTGTGCGCACGTTGGAAATAAAATTTAGGTTAAGCACTTCAAAAAATCTGAGGGAGTGTGACAGCTGGTTTTGAGCATTTCTCTCATGACAGAGCCGCGTTTAAGTAATCACTTTGGGTTATTTCTTCAACGACATTATCTTATCATACTCAATGGTATGACATACCTTCAAACGAAAAGTAGCATTGTTGTCCTTGTTCATGTCAATGGAGTTTATAAGCTTTAAAATTGATTCATTATCCACCAGATCATGCTATTAAGGATAGAAATTTGAAATTTATTAATGGTGATAATTTTATATTGTAGACAATATATGAAGGGAAGTACAATAATTCAACCTCTAAGAAGCGAAAGCGGATAGTATATTTTGTATAGCTAATAATATTTGTCTGGTCACATATATTTGAGACTATGACATATGAATGCTTAAATAAAATAAACAAAATATACATCTGGATATTTTTAATTAAACGTCAAATTAGTGAAAGAAGAATGCAAGAGTTTATATGGAAAAGCGTATTTTTTCTTAGTAAGCAATGATTACATAAGCAATAAGTAGATTTGGTTTAAATTTTTTGTTTGAATGAATTCGGATGAGTTTATTTTTGTATAATAAAAGAAACCATCGTCATGAGCGGGAATGAGACCAGGATCAAAACTAAACACAAAATGATGGTCAAAAGAATCTAGTACCTAAACAGTTTTGTAACCACGAGTAGAGCCGGAATAGGAATTTAGAAAGCAACTCCTATCAAAAGTGAAAGCAGGATCAAAATCAAAATCTAGAATGAGACCGAAAACGGAATAAAAACAAAATCGAGGTCGAAATTAGAAACGGTATTGATATTAGAATCAGTTTTAAGGACAAGTACGAGAGCGGCACAAAATGAAACATACACAAAAGTGGAGGATTTGTTTTATATTCATAATGATAGTTTGGTATATTTTCCAATTCAATTGACAAACAATTTAATTTTATTTTACGTAAGATAAAGATTGAGAAGTGAATCCAAATTTTTTTTGTGAGCCTTATTTGTTCTATGGAACTATAGTTTAGTTGTATTGGGCATTTCTTTAAAAAATATTGATAATCGACTAACTTATTTATATACATTGACAGTTATACCCTGTTAATGAAAGGCAAAGCTTTGCTCTACATTATTAAATAAGATTCGTAAAACTAGAAATTATTAAATTTGACAATTTCAATAAGTGACATATATTATATATATATATATATATATATTACATATATTAGCAAAATATATTACAAATTACATTAAAAATAATGACATCGCCTTCATAAAACCATTAGTATTTTTCAGTTGATTTAAACCTCAAATTTATATTCGGTTACTGTTTACTGTCGGTACCAACGTTATAAGGATGGAGCTGCTCATATGTAACCAACACATCGGCCAGCATAAGTATTCTAAATGGGCGTTTAATTAATTTTTGTGTAACAAGATTACACTTGACAAGGGTCACTGGAAGAAACAAAGGCTCCCTCCAAAAACCTTTTAGCGAGCGCATTATTGTAATGTTTTGATGTAGGAATTTTTATCGCATAAGCCATAAAACATCCCCCTGTCATATATCCGTTTGGATTTTAATGAACTCGGCGTGTTTTTGTGAAATTGAATAAAATTTGTCTACCTACCTGTACGCAATACCTACGTCAAAACATTTAATACTAACGGGTGTCCAACGGGTGTCATCCATGTAAATGTAGAATTTCTTATTTCTTATTTTTAATTCGGAATTCTTATTTTATGGTATTATATTGCATATATATACTTTTTAAAGTATGGTTTTTATGATACGATGATGACACCATGAACAATCTTATGGTAAAGTTCGTGGAAAAGTGATACGCGCGCTGGGTCCGTCTCTCGTATAACTAATTAAAAGTAATATTTACGCAAACAACTAACTGTTTATAATTCAATTCATCTCCGATTTCCTTTTTCCTCAAGAATTCACTTCACAATAAACCTCAATCACGTTCCGTTTTTACAAAAAGGATTGAAGCGATTTCTAATACAAAAACGGACTTGTACAGAAGTTTAAATGGGAAAGTTTCAGTTTCGAACGAGGCGATCGTCAGAGTGCACTGCTGAATTGGTGAAGTTTATTTTTTGGGTATATTCAACACTTATTTTTATTTAGGAAAGAATTATTCACTAAAATCAATCTATTTTCTACTTATAAACATGTGACATAATATCTAAAATTTTAATCCGTCGGTGGCGAAAATTATTAGACGCATCTGTGGTTATGTTAAATTGAGGAAGAATTTCAAATTTATTTAGAATTTCTAATCTAATGCATATTCTGACGGAATAAAAGCTTGTAGAAGAAGAATGATCTATCTTTATCCAATTTATTTGTTTACAGAAGAAACTGAGTTTCAACTAGTTAATCGTAATGATTTTTACATCTTAGTTACAAATTAATAAACAAAATATGAAATACTTATTAAGAGGTGTTTGATACAAAACGAGTTTTTTTCTTTTTTACTGACAGGCTTCTAAGTAATAAAACACACGAGATTGCTTATTCTTTTATCGCTTAAATGCTAATTTTGTATGTAGGATTATGATGCGTTCCCAACACGGATTGTGCCTGAATAGATATTAAGGCCTTATACCTTCGTATATGAGTATGAGCGGTGTATGGCTCGTACGTGTACAATTATTAAATAAAAATATTGAGAATTCTAGGGGAAACATAAAAACCGCTCAATCTTCTGACACTTTTAGTTCACTTTGAGGTTGTGCTTAGATGCGAAATTAACTTTAACGTTGCACTCGTACATAACAATTATATAATAAAACCTATATAGACTCATTTTGGTTCACGAATAAGTTTAAGAATTTTTTTTTTTAATGAAATATCGATACCGACGTCAAAGATATTGTTCATTACAATGAGTTGCAATCTATTTTATTATAAAAAACTTGACAGCATTTTTCGATTAAAGTAAACTGTAAAACGACAATTTGCCACCGAAGCCCGACAGTGACGCAGAAGATGCGCTTCTGCAGCGATTACTATCCATCCGACTCTCGTGTTTGGTCAAATTGGTAATTATATATTCACGGAACCAGAAGGTATCAGCCAGCAGGCAGCGGCAGAACACGTTAAGGTGCCGGTCCCGGATGTTGTCGTCGTAAAGGTTGCGGCGCTGAATAGCAGCCCCCGACCCGCACTGCGCCTGCGTGGAAGGCTTTCGAGTCGCAGTCTTCGACTTGAAATAGAAGATTGCGGTAGAATATGCCTCCACAGAGGGATGATAAAACCCACACAACGACAACATTATCATCATTTTCAACATGAGTACGGTCAAAGTATATAACGGTCCTCGGTACATAGTACAGGCCGAAGATGAGTGGACCGGTTCCTATGCGTCGGTAGCTATATACTAATTCGTTCAAAAAGAATAGTCATGTTAAAAGCGAAAAAATGTAATAACTAAATAAGTTAAAACTCACTGACTAGTTTTATTTCTAAAAACATACGTTTCCATTTTGTTATTAACATTAATACATTTAATTTAAGTCTTCTCTTAGATATGTATAACAATATAACGCTAATTACTTGAAATTTATATTAAATTGTTATTAGAACATCATAATAGCGTGTTTCATAAGCGCTTTAACATTTTCTTCATGCATACGACATTAAAAACCGCGCGCTTGTAATTAAATAAATGTTGTTTTTTTCTTTTACGGTTTCAAGCTTAACGAAAATGATTTTAAGCTTTTCGATACTTCAAAATGTTGAAATAATTAATTAAAATGAAGATTAAAGTCTATTCAGCAAAAGACCGTAGGAAACTACGCTCTTGTATTTTGATACAATACGTCTTCTATCAAAATACAAGACGTATTGTAGTGATATGAAGATACTTTATAAATTTTGAGTCCTTTAGTTAAAATGACAAATATTTATTGCAACAATTACAATGATAAATCTGTAAAGAATTTTCTCTTAAGTAAAGGAATAGCTAAGTCAAAACTATGCCAAAACTAATTTTAAAAGTAGGTTATAGAAAGAGTTATAAAGCACAAGTGAAATTAATCGTTATTATATTTAATTGTTCTATTAATTCAAAAAAAAGATATATCTTTTAACAACACGCATTAACTTCGTATAAAGTGCCGAGAACACTTCCAAGAAAAATAATCTCGTTGATTAATTAACTTTTTCCAAAACTCGCAAAGAATTAATTGGACCCCTAACGGCTATCTTTTATTCTTTATCAAAAGACGAAAAGGAAAGAAGAAAACAGAGATGTGACTCGAAATAAATTCACGTCAGAATTAAAGCTGACCCAATGAAGGAGTCTCGTAGCGCGAGCGCGGCGCCCCCAACGCTCGCAGCACGCTCCATTCGTTTTGTTTTATGGGACAATTAAAGCGGGAGGGGCGGAGACTCGACTGATTTTTTTTTGCTAACTGCAACGAAACGGCTCCGGTTCCGATGAGCGATTAAAAGGAAGCATTAATTCCGACATGGGTTAGTCGGTTCGGTTATAATATCTTCATGACCGAGATTCGAGATGTGGCTGCCGCGCGAGGAGTATCTACTCACGCTTGGTTGGCAACCGATAGGGGAATTCGTAAATAACTGATTTCAGTTATTTATGATAATAATTTAATGGATAATCCAACTTTTGTATTAATAGATATGTTTAATACGAACGATAATATATATATACATATACTTTTTACAAATTCTGAATGGAAGAAAAGATCATTTTAATTTTGTACATCTTATCTAATTTAAGGTGCAATATTACTAATTCAATGTAATGTGATTTATTACTTTTTTCTTCTATTTACCAATGTAATATCGTAAAAATTGATTGTCAATAAAAAATAATAAAGTAATTTTATTGAGAAGGTTAGTTCTGGCAATGTTAACAAGCAACAGCATGAAATTTAATATTTACATCTTAAACTTATCGTTTCTATTCATTTGTTTGTTTTTTTTTATATTGTGTGAAAAGTACTTTTATACATATACATACCTTAGAAAAATAGTGTAGTTTTATACAAATAAGAAATCCATATACACATATTGGACTACAAAATAAACGATTTAGTTAAGTACATTAAAAATTAAGTAAACCATAACCTAAAAATGACTGACTATTACAAAAATGCCGTCCCTGGTCTGGCCTGATCCCAACGTCCTCATTATACTAGCAGCATTGCCGCGTAGGATGACTATAGATAGAATTTGGAGCAGATGAGATCCAGAGCAGGGATCACCCCCCTTTGTCTCTGAGTCTCCTGTCTAAAACATGAGCGGGATCTGTCGCTATAAGCAAAGAACTCATATTTGTCTGCATTTACAAACAGACCCATTGTGGCCAACCGCGGAGTCAGAGTAAGAATATCTCTTTTGACGGAGTCCGGGTTCTCATCTATTGTACCGTCATCCAGGTAGCGCAGATTGAGGGGGAAGAGTGTTGTGTTATTACGTTATTGCCAAATTGAATAGGAGACGTCGATAAAATGACATTACTTCTATAGAAAAGGTCGCTTTTCTAGGCACACGCATGGAAAAGGAAAAAAATATAAAATGTGTAATTTTACGCTTACTGCACCTAAAGTAACGTCGTGTTCGATTTAATTGAATGCACTCTTAATGTCGACTTTGATAATAATTTTGAATGTTTGTACTAAAAATAGAAAATAATAAAAAAAAATAGAATTTCTAAAATTAAAAAAAAAATATCAACAAAAACTTATTGGAAGAGGTTCTGAGTGTCAAAATCTACAGCAAGAAATGCAACGCTAGCAAAGTATTTTTTTTTTTTAGAATTGACTTTAAAGATTGAGTCACGCAATTTAAATTTAACAGTTATCAAATTCAAATGTGCATTAAACCATGACATATTGCCGAATGGTAGTTTGGATTGCAAGGCTTTTATACAAAAAATAAAACAAATTACCAATGCAGTTTACGCTCAGAGTCGGAACATGTCTCCACACACGGCGGGGAAGGCGGCGGGTCAAAATATTCGGAAAGTCGATGGGCTTGCAGCTCAGCCGTCGCTTAACTGGAAAAACATATTTAATATTTGTATGACAGGGACTTCACACGACATTATAGTCGTCAGGGAAAAAATTGTTAACATAATTTTCCATTCTGTAGAGTGAGGCATAGTTAATCAAATCGGTCAGGCATCTCCTGAACTTTTGTACGGAGCAATTCAAAAAGCAGTTCCGATCCTGAATTTAATGTCCAATGGTAGTCATTTCCAGGTCTTTACATACTTAGTTGGAGTGCAACTAGCAAATTATTCTTATACAAATTACATACATTACATTTATTATTTATAACATAAAAGCTCTATAGTTCATGCACATTACATTTTTATTCACTTCCGCTTTAAATTAATTCACTCTGTTTCTACTGTTATCGCTAAGAGTTCTGATATGTTTCTGCGACAATTGTCATGTTGGGAATGAAAATATATAGGTAGAGTAATAAGTAATTAATTTTAATTCGATGTATACTAGATTTTACTAATAGTCATTGAAGAGTAGTATCTGGTGACAAATCGCAGTATTATCCTCTTACTTCTAATTGTTAAGGTATGCTGTGGCTTCATCAGTATTCTATTGAGTGGGGTGTTTATTCGCGCAAATCCAAAATAGACGCTTGTCTGTAACATGCGTTAATGCAACCCGCTGCTGACCCTCAAATCTGTTTTTCCAGTACTAATCCCTAACCAATAAATTGAATATTGATTCGAGAGGATTGACAGATGTCGAACATCTAAGCAAGTGTTAGCATTTTATTTATCTTAGTCCTATAAATAGTTATGTTATTCTTTCTATGTACGTTTCATGCCAGATCGGCCATGCTCCTTGCCAGCCACTCCATACTAACCATGCCAGCATGTCAACATGCAGCCATGCCAGATGCCAGATCCTCAGAAAAAAATCTCTCCTTTTTCCTTTTTTTTTCAAAGGTGATTGCGGTCCTGTAATAATATATAATAATAATAAAATAATAGTCCGGTCGATAAAATAAAAATATTAACATTTGCTTAAATTCAATTACAATTTGAAAAGAAATTGGAGTGAACTATTATTGTAAACCGTTGGTGTATTTGCTTGAGAATGCCTATGAGTATTAGTGTTTGTAAACAGGTATTTGTTATCAAGGAAAGGGATTAGTGTTAAAAATATTAGTTTGATTTTTACTGCATTCTATTCTCTAAGCAAAAATTAAAGTACAATATAGAAGTGGGTGAATTTTGTTTCAAAATTTTACTATAGTTTTGAATACAATTTTTATTAGGAAATAAAAAGTCCAAAGTCCAAATAATAGTAAAGAACATCTATCCTTATAGGCACACGTTTTTCCATGCGAGCTTATTGCTGGATCACAAATGTCAATTGTGTTCAATCCAAGTATATGTTTACTACAAGTATGTTCCTTAGGAATTACATTATGCAATATTTATTCACATAAACATAGTCTTCTCGCAGTTCAATTACTTATATTATAATTACTTAAGTACACTTATAGTGGTGTGCCGTACAAAAGAGAGTCAACAAAATTAAGAATCTAGGAGACTGGGAACACTTAATATCAAATATTTCTTCCATTCTACATGATTTCTATTCTATTTATTGGAAAAATTATTCACTTTTTTTTTGGACTAATTATGATAGACTTCCTTTGGATCGTTCATTGTTTATGAAATAGAGTAAAAACGCTTGTGTTTCCTTTTTCATTGCAGGAACATTTTTTCCTCAGTAACATATTTGTATTATAAAAACATGCATACATTGAGATGTACATCGCTTAACGCCACAGCGTTTACCACTTCTGGTACTGCCGCCAAGCGCCGCGGTTAACGATAGCGAAGCGACTCGGCGGTCTACCGCCGCGCTGCTTTGCCCATATCATAATAACGGTTCAGTAGGCTGTTCGGGTTTGTGAGTGTCGTCTGTATTGTAAACAACTACTTGTTTGATGTCTGTTTTTGATATCGACGAGCAGATGTTATTACTAAAGTAGACGATTAGCCCAGGTTATAAAGGTTGGTCATTTGAGCTGAAGATCGAGTCTCGCTTAATCTGTGGAAATAAGTAACTGTAACGAACTTTTTTTTTTTGCATTATGGAAGGACAAACGAGCATGCTAGCCACAGAGAAGGTGGTCACTGCCGCCCATTGCTACTCACAACTACAGTAGGTTTCCGACTTCTTGGTAGGAATAGCATATCTTATGGAGAGGGAATTAACTGATGGATGGTGCAGTGGGCTGATGTCGAGGGACGTGGGCCACTAGAACTCTGATTCGTTGTACGAAATCCAATAGTGGAAGTTGTTACTTCACGTCTGTGTCTTGTGAGAGTGTGCTTATGTTTTTGAGGGCGTAAATTGAAAGTAGGGGAGAAAAATGCATATCAATTGACTTCAAGAAATTTGTACTAGCCAGAAAATGATTAGACGAAATTTCAATAAAATTTAAATACAGAAAGAGTATTATCAATCTCAGCCGTGATTTTGAAAAATAATAACTACAGAGGATTGCTGTCACAAACAATTGTTCCAAAAATTTAATAATAAAATATGACGGAGTTCAAGGGCAATAAATGAATACAAAAAAAAAAAAGCCATTCGGCTGCCAAAATGGAAGAAGATTTCATTTTATTTTCATATGTAAAACGTAATTTGCGGATTTTAAAAATTTAAAATGCTCGAATTACTAAACTAGTTGACCGGTTTGGCTCAAATTTGAACTCGACCTTTTGTAATCATCCATAAAACATATATGTTGAGATTCATTACGATCTTTAAAGAATTGTAGATGCTGACAAACCCTGCATTATATCTTATGTATGTATATAACTTAACTCGACGAACTAAGTCAGAAAATACATATGGTTCAAAATTTTATATATGAGTACATATATAAAATTTTGTCGGAATTTAGTTGGAAAACAGCAAATTTTTCAAAAATTGCGTCATGGAGACATATATAATAATTAGATTTCTATGAAATCTACTAAAAAACCATTCGGCATCTGAAAGGACGTACGTTTCTCATTCAAATTTCAGTGAATATTAAAAGTTTAAAGAGTTATTTATTTTTATTTAAAATTTAATATTATTTGTTACCCATTTTTTTCTCGTTATTCAAAAGTTGTTTCGTGAAAAAATGATTGAAATACCGTTTTATAGTTTTTTATAAAAAGTTCCAGTGCCCACCGTTTCTAAACTAATTAGCCGAATTAGCTCATCTTCGAATTTGTTCATGGTGATTGTCTGCAAAATAAGTGTGCCAAGTTTCATTAAGATACCTTGAGAATTACGAGCTCTATCGTGATGACAAGCCGTGTTATATCCCATATAACATTTCGATTATATTCCATATATATTCCGCGGATGGATTATATTCCGCGTTATATTCCATATTCCACGACTTACATATAATACATATACAATAAATGAAATAAATATATATACAGTGAAACCTGTTTAAGTGAGACCTGCAAGGGACCTGCAATGTCGTTTCACTTATAGAGGTATTCCACTTACCCAGTGTCTCAGATATACAGGTATAAATAAATATCTGTCTCATTTACAGAGAGTTCCATTAATAGAGGTGAGAATACAGGTTATTTCAGTTATACAGGTGCGATCATTAAATAAAATAACGTGTACTTTACGTACTTGGAATTACGTGTGGAATTTGTGGGTAGAATAAGAATGAGTAAACAAACAATGTTATCTCAGTTACAGAGGTATATGCATATAAAATTTACTCGCTGTCTCAGTTATAGAGGTAACTATGATGATAAATCGAAAGAACAAATCCCAGATATAGAGGCTTACCTCGTCCCACTAACAGAGGTAATTCACTGCCAAAGTGTTGGGACCTCAGCATGAGTTCCAGTTATGGAGGTTTCTCACTTATCCAGGTCCCACTTAACCAAGTTTCACTGTATAAACTTTTGAACCAATACTATTATCTGAACATCCTCGGCCACAGAAAACATAATATGACAATTATGTTTTCTGTGGCCGAGTAAAAATTTTTACAAAATCCCGCCATAAGACTAAATACTAAAGAAATTGATCTTTGATTTCTAAAGAAATGTACTAAAAATACAACCGAATTGAGAGCCACCTCTTTTTTGGAATTATTTAAAAAAATTGAGGAACAAAACTGTGCTAACATATTGCTTAAAACCAAAAAGGTTTGTATTAGGTTGGGGAAAAGGGTTTTTCGTATTTTAAAAGCAAATAGTTACAGAAAAAATCTCTTTGTTTGTGCTGTTTGAATTTGCCTGGTTTTGATACCATTAAATAGATGACATAAAAATTAAAAATATAAACGGCCATTTTTCTATTGTTTTTCTGTCCACCAAAATGAGTGAATCTTAAGTAGAGATTCGATACATTTTGAAGTTTTGGTACAAAAAATGACAAATGCGACATAAGCCGCGAAAAAAATTTGTGATGTTCTTGAACCTAATACAATGTCGGTAAGAGCAGTACAAAACTGGTTTAAGCGTTTTCCGTCTAGTAATTGTGATGTCTAAAATGAATCTCGCTCTGGTCGACCAGTCAGGAAAAAAGTCGATGCAATTTTGAAAAAAATAAAGCAAGATCGGTATAATTTGTTCTTACAACATAGCTGAAGAGCTGAAGATTGACCAAAACACAGTTGTGACCATTTGAAGATGAATATACAAAAATCTCGATACGATACCACACGAGCTCACTGAAAGAAATCTAATCAATCGTGTACCCATATGCGATTCTCTATTGAAATGTAATAAAACTGAACCTTTTTGAAAATATTGGTTATTAATTGGTGATGAAAAATGGATTACCTACGACAAGAACATGCGAAAAACATCATAGCAAAAGATAAGGAAGCTCTACAGACTGTAGGGAAACCAGGATTAACTCGTAATAAGTTGATGATATGTATATGGTGGGATTGGACGATCATATTCACTATAAGCTTTTACTGTCGGGCAAAACCATTGATTCGGATCTTTGATGTCAACAACTGATGAGAATCCAGCAAGAAGTATAGAAAGTCGGCCGAAAGTGATCAACAGAACGGTGTGGTTTTTCACCATGATAACGCCAGACCACACCCATCGTTATTACATTGAGAGATAAAGATAAAGAAATATTGAGCGATGAAGATACAGAAATATTGAGAGAGTTTGGTTATAAATTGTTAATGCATACACCATATAACATATTATATTATTATGGTAAGCGCAAGCTCACTATTATAAGTGACCCGATGAAATTCATGGAAATACAACGATTGACAGTAAGATATGACTTCAATCGAATCGACATGATTACAGTTCGCAAATCCCAAAAAAAAAAAGAAACAATTACATCTGATTAAGACATTTTAGTCAACTTTTACAATTATTAGTAGTATAAAAAAAAGGATAGAGAATACAATAAAATATTTAATGATTTTAGGTGTCTCATATGCGTCAAATAAATAAGTAGTTGGTTTCATATCGAAATACATAAATTAGTCACAATATTTGCTATGATAACTGGGAATTTGGGCAGTTGTTTTGTCTAATGGTTGTTTTATCAGTTAATTACAACTATTTTAAAATTTCGTGTATATAAGAAATCTTTTATGTTTCTAGAAACAATGATGGCTGAAATGGGTGTTTATTCAAATGGATTTGGAATATTATTATCTAAAAGGTTTTAGTTTGTGCATAATTTCACACCAAGGAAACGAATACGTAGTTAACTGAAAAAGCAAGGTGCATACATTTATGCAGACAACAGTTATAAATTTTCACTCAAATCACTAGACAACAGCTATGAATTTTAAATTAAAGCGATATCTATGGACGTTATTTCATGCAATCAGAGTATTGTGATTGATTTTGAAAAATGTAGCTGTGACGGA
The DNA here is from genome assembly GCA_005406025.1 of Eumeta japonica. Lineage (NCBI taxonomy): Eukaryota > Metazoa > Arthropoda > Insecta > Lepidoptera > Psychidae > Eumeta > Eumeta japonica. Next base: position 498,831 of record BGZK01000273.1, read on the forward strand.
CACGTAACACCCACCAAGGTGATGACTCATGCAATTTATTATAGATAATTTAATAAGTGGCGACCGGTTAATTAATATATAAACGGAAAAAAGCAACAATATTTTAAGTTACTTCGGAAAATTTATTTAACAGTACCCCGATTCACATGCTCAATGAGTTAAAAACATGTAGTCATATTAAATGAATTTCATTAAAATTTCTAATTTTTTGTGTACTATAATGAGAAACTTATGGGTAACAAGCAAACTTTTTGAAACATGAAATAAGTGGCCCACTTTATACAAACTTCCTAATTTTAACTGAGGATTATTTAATTAATTGCCTAATGATAGTATAATGTAAGACTTATTACATAGCTTGCTTTAGAGACCTTTTGTAATATTTTTTATACAAAGTTGAAGTACATAAAGAAATTGAATTAAATGACTTTCTGAAATGACACAAGTTATTTGTTAACGATAACATATAATGTTAACGATTTACGCAGCGCATGTTCTATGAAAGCTCTCAAGAGGCACGACTTAGATACACTTGACCGATAAATACGATCCTGTACGGCCATTAGCGCAAAACAATCGCGTATTATATAGCAAAATCATCATCATAAATCAGTAAACAGTTTAACAATGCCTACAGTAGCGATATTACCTCGTCCAGACAGACGCCGCAGGTACTTTAATTCATACCATATATAGACACCTAAGCTTGGAAAGGTCCGAAAGACAGATACAGATCTATAATAGGTTTATATAAATCAGGGTCATGTACTTATATTTAGACGGCTCATATTTGAAATGAAAGAATTAACAAGTTAACCTATGAACTGTTATAGATTATCATTAATTTCTGCTCTAACTATAACTAATAATTATATTTAACTTTATATTTAAGTATCTTCATTCTGCTTGTTAGTTCTCGTGATTGCTGCTGATTACTACTGCTTCTTATTAGAAGCAGTATTTAACAAGAGTGCTATTGCACTCTTATTAAATTTTAATAAGCAATAACAAATACATCTGTAATTGTAGCGTAATATCATTATATATCTACTAGCTTTTCGCTTGCAGCCTCGCAGGCGTGAACATAGAATGCCTTCATTCAACTTTCGTGTGGAAACATCTCGCTGTCAACTCCGATCTCGTTCCCGTTTCAATTCTGGTTCTGATGCTGTTCTTGGTAAAGCCTATATTCTATTCCAAGCCAAGCTATATTCATCCACGAAAACCGTATTAAAATCCGTTCAGTAGTTTCAAAGATGTATGTGAACAGACAAACAAATAAAGGATTTTTTTAATATATTAATCTATTGACAAAGTCGGTATATCCTTTACATGTATGCAAAATTTCATGTTGATCGGATGTATAGGTCAATAGTTATAACTGAACAACCAAAAAAACCTCTATAGATTTATATATTAGTATAGATATAAACGTACTTACAATATCCCTATTAAAGAGTTTTATAAATACAATTAGTTTAGTCACATCCTCAATTATGAAATTCTCGTCAAACTCGAAATTTATAAGTACCATTTTTTTTTGTCAAACGTAGATAATATACGTATTAAATAGACAATACAAATAGTCGCGATCAGGTCTCCCAATAAGAAAGTATCGGGTTCGATATTGACCAAAGACGAATTGAACAATGAGTTTTTGACCCGAGTTAAATTAAACCTCTCAGTCTGTGTCTCAGAAAAACTTTAAGCTGCCTGTCCCGGATGCTATCAGGGACGTAAGACTTGGACCTTCAGCCCAACAGTACGGACTTATGGTTCGAGCCCTACCGGCCTGCTCTTTCTTTTCACGTTTAAGCTCTACATGATTACGTTATATTTTTTTTTATATTCGTCTAATATTATTCGCGCAGTTATGGTTACGAACAATTTTATTTCTGGAGTTCACTCCTTAGGGATAGATTTTTATATATGGCACGTGGTATGCAAATTAGATAGGGAGAGAAATGAAATGTTAAAGAAAAGTGCGCAGTGAACGCGGGTATTTTTCTTCGATTGCTGATTTATACATGTTTTATTTTTTAGTAGATAACTTATACTTTTAATGTATATGGTATTAAACACTATCATCACCATTACTAGTAGTCTATAGGTATGTCGTACTCATAATTTGTGATACTGCCAATCTCAAGGCATCGCGAAGGGGGCAATAAAAGAACCGAAGGAAAAAAACCAGATAAGAGTTAGAACTAGTCGTACAATATTTATTTAGAAATAAGACTCAACAAAAGAGAAAAATATCTAGTATAGAAAAGGACATAAGTTCTCAAATTAATATCAGCGGAGTAAACTCCAGTCATTCGTCGGCGCCGACAGGCACTATTTTGTTCAATCCAAAATGGCTATTTTTATCGTTTTTCAGTTCTACATTAACACGAATCTGCCTACCGGTGCCGCGACATAAACCCCGTCGGCCGGCCCCTCTCGACGTTCGCGCGAAGCCGGTTTATGTGTTTACAGCCCCGCCGAGTAAATCACGTGGAAAATTGTTACGACTGTTGACGTTTGCTGAAGCGATCGTAAAATAGTTATTACCGAACTTTACGCGGCTTCGTGTATCCTTCGAGTACAGTCAGATAGCGAACTAGTTTGACTGTTAAGGGGGAAAGTTTTAAACCGAGACCGTGCTTAGTCATAGCTGCTCGTCTTTTATGGTTAGCCTAATGTGACCATCTGACCGGGATTTAGTGGGACTGTCGCAATTCCAAACGCGCCCCTTTGGACCTGAAACTCGCGAAACGGCGTCTTACAGTTTCCCAATACGACGTCCGTATATGAATTAATTTACGTACGCAGCTGTGACGAATTACATCATGAGATACATTTAAGACAAGGGTCAAAAATATTTTCAGTTCGATTATAGTTATGGCTATAGCCATAGTCTTCGCATGTGATGTTACGAGAGATAGTGCCTTGTGTTGCACCTGCTCAGAATAAAATAATATGAACATAATAAATTAGAAAAATGTCTACTCGTTGAATGAACGGATATTAAGTAAAATACATTTTTTTCAATTGATGCTGCAAATATAAATTTCAAATATGAATTTGAAATTTTAGCTTGTACGAACAATTCAAATCCAAATGCGGAATTAGATTTTGGATATTGTACTGAACTGAACTCAACTTTAAAACATCATAGTATCTAATACTCTTTTTCAGAAAATATTTGGGCTAAGTTCGCATACGAAAGCAATGTACTATAAGACGACATAAATAATGATGTTGTAGCAATTTTAAAAAAAGACTAGTGTTACTATAATTAAGGATATATAAAACACGATTCGACTGAGTAGTGTCGTAAATTAAAAAAGAAATAATCAAAACTGGTTAAGGCACGCAACATAATGATTTTATCAAGCAATATATAAATGCCCCTTTGTAGTGGAACTGAAACACCTTGCGTTTGAAGTTTCTGTACCTATAAATTCGTTTTGATTTCGAATATTGTCGAATATACGATAATAATTATAAGCCACGATGGCGGCTATTAGACGACATATTGGGAAAAATAAAAAAGACAACTAAATATATAGATTGGGTTATGGTTGTATAAGTATTTCAAAACCATACTTATCTCATTCGACTGTTCTAAATTTGCACGGACTGTTTAAAACTTACATAAGTCCATTCTGTCATTTTTAAACGGGGTGTCCTATTTCCATGGTTTTCGTATTAATAGATTTTTTTATTGGACCTAATCAACCTAATAGTAATAAATTTAGATATCAAAATGACCTACAAAATATATGTTTAGTTCACATTCTATATAAATAAAAAATATTTTTTTGGAATTTAAGTGTTTAACGTAATGAAGATAGTACTGATTTCAATATACGTAATGCATATTGTATATAATATTCTGCTTATTAAAACCTTTTCGAATTTATTAACAATATATATAAACTAGAATTTGACCCTTGTCTGGTAAACCATATTGCATATTTTAAATAACACTAATTAATAGTCTTTACAAGTTTTAGTACATTACAGTTTTTTAGTATAGAAAATTTATTACTTGTAGGTTTCTTATCGTTAGAAAAATAGTTAATTTTGGAAATAAAAGTCTTTTGTATTTTTAAAGTAACAAATACTTATTTAATAATAAAAAATATTAAGTATTTATCACTCATCTATATCAGGTACCTATCTATGGCAAGTAATTCTATCATCGCACCAATTTGAATAATTTCTGCAACATTCAAATACAAAGACATCGTAGCATAATTGAATTTTATGAAACGTGGCTTTGCACCGCCAGTTATACTGTTATACAGGTTATGCTAATTAGACGAATAAAGTGGAAGCACTTAAATATTTTAGGTGCTGCTAGTATAACACAATACTTTTTATGAAACCAACACTTCACGAAAAGTAAAATCCGTATTAGGCCTAAGAAAAAAAGGCAATTGACCTTGTCGAGTAGGCTATGTTTCTGTCAGGTTCGTCTTCTAGAAAATATCCTCCCTTTTTATTTTAGATTCGGTGCTTCTTTAACCATCTGTTTTTAAACTCATATTTAACAAAAATCACCTTTCAAAATAAATTTTACGCTCCACGTCCTCCTTTCAACGATTGTTAGGGCTAAAAACCGCCAGAAGACGTGAAAAGCAAAATTAGTTTTAAAAATGGCTTTTTGTCGAAAGTAAGTTTATAAGAAGATGGTAGAGGAGGCTTTTAGGCATTAAACCTTATAATGATCGAGTGGGGTTCGCAGGCTGCCGACGACCGTCCAGACCAATACGAGGACAAAGTCTGAGATCGATGCTTTATCGGTGTGCTGTCACGGGCAGGGCGGTGCTTTTCATATGACTTAAGTTGAAAACTTATTGGTGAATTCGTGAGGATCGAACCTGGTGTTTTATGATACAAAGAAAACTTTCTTGACTACCGAACCACCACCACACAAGTGAATTGTTTTAGATAAGCTTTCTTTTGAATTCGTTTTCTTTAAACCGTTCTCATTTTTTTTTAAACGATTTAGTTTCATAACTTTCATCCGAATTATTTACATGAATTTTAGCTCGCATGTTTTATAGATATAGTGCGGAAGAATACTGAAATGTAGTTCATACTCTTTATATGCAATATAGAATATTGCATTGTAAATACAAATTTTATATATATGTGTCGTGATGACAATGGTAACTATGATAATAAGAAAAACATAGTGATGTAATCTGTAAATTCCAAAGGCTTGGCAGAAGCTTAAAAGTTATGGTAAATTCCAAATATTTATTGAGTCTAGGAATAGACCTAATACTGTCTTCTTAAGAAAATCCGGCACAAGTGTGGCAGATTATATATTTAACATGATTATCTCCAATGAACAATAGTAGTGTTAAAATTATAGTCCGTAGGACTTATGTTCAGTACCTGGGCAAGAGAGCTTGCCTGGCGCTTTTTACTGCAGTGTACCACAGAAATATAAACTTCGTTCGGGAAAATTGCATATGTTGTTTCCTATTATATTAAATTCATAATTTATTCATGTGTTTTATTTACGTAGTTTCATCTATAGTTTATATCATGTAGTGGCGTTTGTTTTGAAAACTAAAAGCGTAGCAACAATGAAATTACTTGAAAATCGTACAAGATGATGCTATAAAGCAAATTTTTTTTTTTTCTCTAAAAGACATTTGACACACACAACCAGCACACACACGTAGACACACATGCACGTACATATACACATAATTTGCTAACTAACATAAAAACTTTGGTAAGTTAAGATTGCAGTTACAATACAATATTTTGTATATAATGTACATGGTGTCTCGTCTCACAACCGATTTTTAAAAGATTGTCAATAAGCTACACTACGGAGAAGAAAACAATTGAAATTTGAAATTATACTAACTTTAAGTCCATGGGGTATCCCGACATTGCTTACAAATAAGAATTTTTTATGTAAAATAATGTCCGTACAATTATACTACAGTTAACTTTTACGAATTGTGTTTATTTCTTTTTGATGCAACGCTATTCTACCAAGTCAACACGTATATCCTTAGGGACCGGTGACTAGATTATTACTATGGGAAAATAAATAATACAGATTTATCAATTTCATTTATTTGAATTTTTTCGCATATTTAAAACACTTTGTTCATAAGTTGAACTTAGAACACAAAATTACAGTTTTTGGGTAGTCTTAGTACGAAAACGACAACGAGTAAAATGTTCTAAGAAACTGTCTTTTGGATTTTTAAATACCTATCCAACGATACCTCGTGTAATAGAGGGTGCGAAAAAAATTTTATCGCTCAATTTTATATATGTAAAGCTACGTAAAGTTTTTTATGAATACTTTACAATATTGTATGGCGTCTCGCATAAGGCACGTGACTGTACGTTATAACCAGAATCGATGAAATAATGGCGGAGTTGTAAGGCTGTGGCACATGGGCAGGCGAAAGGACAAACGGACATAGCAAAACTCTAAGGTTCCATTTTATTCGCTTTTAGCTATGGAACCCTGAAAAATATGTTGTGTGCCTATCTTCGCATACTGATCTATTATTAAGCTAAGCTAGCGGGCTATCTATATAAATTTTTATTTATTTCTGAACTGGCCACATTGAGGTAGTAGGGTACAAAGCACATTTTCCTATTTTTAACACTGCCCTTGTACTTTTAAAGAGTTACCCTTTCTTGTTGTGTCAGGTTTTTGTTATTCGACAACAAGAACATTAACCTCTCACTTTCTAACTAGGTTGCTTTAAATGAAGGAAGTTCAATGGATTTCTACGCTCGTCCAGAGTGACTTGCGAACTATTTAACTACTATTATTTTCGATATAGTCACATTATCCACTATTGGCGACTCCGTGTACATCTTGAGGCACAGATCAAGGCAATACGAATTTAATTAAGGAAAAAGAACATTGGTCAATTTACCTAAAGTCAGAGATGGGAAGCAATTACCCTACGATTAGAAAGTAATGTATTGGCCACTGAAGTTTAACCGCTTTTAAGCAATAATTATTGACGAATATGATTATTCATTTCGCGGTTAATTCGAACTCCACCGACTTTTCGTTGTACCTGTGCTATGCGAATATTCGAATTTCACCATCAACACGGAGGAAAAGTAATGTCAACGTGTATTTAAATGATACAGATAAAACACAGCTCAGACTATAGTCACGTGAGTGAGCATATTGTATGTAGTGTACGTGACGTGTGCCTATTTGCAATTTGACTGTTTAGAATTTAATTAATTAATTTAATACGGTTCTTTTCTACGTTGAGATGTAAGTGTGGGTGCAATTATGTATACGGCGCACTGAAAATTTCTGGAACGAATGAGAAAATGAATAGTCAAAAATGAAAAATGAATTTATTGTTTCTTGAAATATTCTCCATTAGTATAAAAAAAAATACTTTTTCGTACGAATAAAGCAATTTTGAAAACATTTATGCCACTCCTCCCTGGTGACCCCAGAAACATGTGTATCATACTCTGTGACAGCCTTTTCTGGTGATGAAAATCGTTGGCCGTGTACGTGGTTCTTAAGTTTTATGGACAAAAAAAAAGCCACAAGGTGACAGGTCGAGATTGTATGCAGGATTGCTCATAAGTTCTACGTTTTTCTCTTTTAAAAGTATATTGGTCTATTTGGTCGTGTGATAACTGGCATTGTCGTAATGCAAAATAATACGACATTTACAGTTATTTTTAAGGAGTTCGTCAATTATTTCCAGCAAACCAGTTATAAATAGTCGTTTTGCATGGTGTTTCATCACCAAAAGCAGTTCGAAGCCGAGTGAGGTTCTGCTAAGCTCTCAAATTACATTTAAGATCCTAGAACATCATACTATGAAAATTTTCATGATTTGAATTCATAGTGATGAAGACACGTAATTTTTAAAATGACGTCACAATGTAAAAATAGTTGACAGTTAAATCAAACAAACTGTATTCTACAGCTAAAGAGTTCCATTTTCAGGCGTAGTAATTAGTTTTTAAATACTGTTTGTGTAAGTGGCCAGTCCTAGAAATTTATAGTGCGCCCCACGTATATAAAATGTACATCTATGCAGGTGAAAACATATAAAACGACTAATAATATAGAACAATGTTTTGCTTCTCCTAATCAAATTTAACTTTCCACTTTCAAATACAATATCCGGAATTGCTTGAAAAAACGTGGTCACCTTTCGCACTTAAGTGATATATAGCAAGCATTCATTTATGTTTGGATGAAGCGTTACTAGAATAATATGTCTACAACGTTAATATTGATTTCTAACATTTCTTTGCAATGTCATATTGTGAAATTACAAACAGTTTTTCAAGAGATTGTGTTTCAGTGACAGCCGTAGTTGCAATTTTTTGTATTGATTTGATGGATATTCGTTACATAAAATATATGAACAATATAAATATACAGAAAGAGTTAAGAAATTATAAATATCCATTTTATGTGTAAGATTTTAATTAATTCTATATATCTGTAAATATTTCTGGGTGTGTAAGGTGGCTAAATATGATCGTATTTTTTCCTACATATTTACCTTAATTTTAAGAAATTAAATTATAATGTTTCAGGAAATTAATTTAATATAAGTTATATAATTTTAAAACTTAGAATCACATTAAAACGGCATTAAAACTTAATTAATTATTGATTGACATATGTACTAATAATATTTAAAAGTTGCCTTAATTTTGAAGGCAAAGCATGTACTATTTCATATTCTGTCTGCATTTTTAAATATCTTTAAATAAGTTTATAGGTATAATACATTTCAAAATAAATAAAAATTGTATGCAAACAGTAATTTTTAGGAGAAAATTCTCTAAAATGCTGTGCTCCATAAGTCATTAACGGCTAATAAAATATTGTTATAAGGATTTCACGTTTTAATGAATTTATTATAATTACCTATATCATTTATTATAGTGAATAATTCGTCGAAAGCAGTTAATTACCATTTACCTCGTTGCCATACTTTATATAGAGGTCATTTTACATGGATTAATTATGTCAGCGTCATTGAGAAGATAAAAAATAATAGTTTATTTATTAGTATAGTAGAAGGTATTACCTGATTGTATCTTTTGCTCAAATGGTGATTTTCATAGCGAAGTAAAAAGAGAAATAGCCTTAGTTATCAGAAGTCACTTGGATGTAGCAGAGATGCTTCGATTTATAAGGGCCGGATGGATACAAGCGAGCCGGGACAGCTGAAAATGATTAGACTTGTTAGGACGCCTTCTGAGAGAGGTCGCCGTTAAGGACAAGACATAATGTATTTAATTCAAAGCTGACTAGCTGCGAGAAGCTAGGAAATTTCATTCTGTACCTTTAGTATACGCAAGGGAGATCAAAGCGTTGCCAGCAACCTAAGTCTACTATCCAGACTCCGATAACAATGCTAGAAGAATTGTATTACTGATGTATATAACGTCTGCTGGGAGTAACAGGAGGCTTTCGCTGAAGAAATGTAATGGATCAACTAAATGATGGAGTGTTTCATACGATGTGACATATGTATAATAAGTTAATGGCATTGTGTGAGCGCGAATAAATATTATTAAATACAAGACAGACTACACACATACTTATCGTATGTGTAACTTCGTGTGGAAAGAGAAGTTTTAGGTTGTGTCGTTATTGATATGAGTACAAAGAATAACCAGTGTAAAGTTTTCATGGTTGTGTCGTCAAAACTTCACCAATTCGTTGACAATAGGTGGTTAGGTCAATGCGAAAAAGCTCATTTACGATCTCGACATTACATACGACAGACACTTCCGGAGAAAAATACTCGGAGGTCAATATGCCTAGAAACTGAATATTCGTCGAATATTTTGCGGTTAAGAAGCCCGATATTGCTTGTGTAGCTATGAGCACAAACTTAATCCTTTAAGTCTTTATTTTCGTTTTTTTTTTTGGAAGGATAGATTAATGTATAAGTTTTTTACTATAGAGAAGTTACAGGCTTACGTTTTTAAATATGATAAAATAAAATTTCTCTATCATTAGTTTTCTTAATTTTTCTCTTATTCTCATCTCCAAAACTTAAATCAAAGTAGCCGTTAAGCCTATAAATATTAAAAAGCAAACAAAAAAAAAGAAACAAGAAAAATGTGTGCGCACCGTGACCACAGTAGCTATTTCTGAGAGCAAATTACATTTCCCTATCTCAGGTGGATAATTTCTCTGCAGCTTACTTTTAATTAAAATTATGAGAACTTGTTCTTTCAGATTTAGTAAGCTTTAGAAATCTAGAAACGTTTTTGGTATATAAGACTACGTCTCGATGAATTAAATACTTTATACGAGAATAGTTTGGTTTCGAGTTTTCATTGCGTTGAGGATTTATTGTATTGCTTTTTTTTTAAATTGGAGATTAATATAGTTATAATTTGTTTATGTAAAGGTATATTTAAATAAAAAAGGAAAAAAATGGTAAAACAAATAACCTTTATAAACACATAAAATGAAGAGAACATAAATAGAAAATCTTAAAAGTAATATAACTAATAAATTTACCATTTTTTGGAATATAGACATATGTGTATAATTGAGAAATGAAAACAAACAATCGTTATCTTACGATTTACACAATGGGATAAAAGGCCGAAAGGATGACTAGCTCCGTAAAAGCCTTCACCCTGAGCCAAAGCGCTGATTTTCAGCTGGGCCCGAAAAACTTGATATTAGTTTAGACAGCTAATTATATAATAGATTAGTTCGTGCTAAATAGAAGTTTTGTACACACCAAAGATTGACATAGTGTCTGTATTGAAACCTTAAACATTGAAATATTATATCAATACCAGCGTAATACTAAATATAAAAACAAACAAATTCTTTTTCATCTTATTTTTTTAAATTGTTTTTTAAATAAAAGAATACGGAGAGATTTTTAGAGCTAATAGTAATGCCAATGTGCCGGGCAAAATGTGGTTCTTTAAAGAGCGTTTGAACGAATTTATTCAAGGAAGGTTACGCATAGGGCTTGGGATATTGTTTCATGATTTGGTGGCGGCATACTTAAAGCTGCCCTTAAATGCTGCGGTTTTGTGTGAAGGAATGGAAAGAGGATTAAGTCGTATAAAGCTATGTATCGCTTATTTTAATTAAGATACAAAATATTAATAACAACAATCTCATCATGAAAGGTCGAACAAACCTCAGTGATTCCAAATATAATGAGGTTTTTTACCTTATTTTTAGATCAAATAGTTATGTTTTTTGTGCTTTAAGTAAACAAAACAACTGATTGATTATTTGTGGATTTGAAAATCAATATAAGTTAAAAGCTTGTTTTCTTAACTGGTCATAGCCTAAAAACTTTAAATAACTAAGCTATAATCTATGACTTCATAAAAATTTTAATGTATTAATAGAAAACACAATTTTGTAATATATAAGTTACTATTTACTTATCTTTCTCTATATTTGTCTGTCTGTCTAATATTTGACTCGATAGTGCCTTAATCAATATATATGAGATATATAAAAACTGATAGGATTCATTGTCACATAAAATATAGGTTACTCCTTACTTTTCATAAGTTTATTTGTATGATTCCTTATATTTAGAACGCTTAAAAGTCATTAATTCTATTTTATTTTATTTTACCGACAGTATTTATTGTCGCCCTTGTTTAAGGAAGGAGCGGTGTGAGAGGTTGAAGTAGAATGAAAGCGAAAGCAGGAGAGTTTAACAATCTGCTTATAATTATGTGATTGATAGCATGATAATAACGGAATTATACTAAATTAAAACGAAACTATACGGAGTTTTTTCAATACGTCTTGTGTTAATACTGTATCCTATAATTTAATATCACAAATCCTATTTTGTTATGAAATTTGGTTGTTTGTAACTCATAAAATACTAAATGAATTTAGATGTACTTCAACACATACATAGCATACACACATGATTTACACACATGGATTACACACATGACATTTTATACCCCAATTAATGCGTTTCTGTGAAATAATTTACAAGAAACCGGAATCAATATCGAAAACGGGATCGATAACGGAATCAATAGCAATAATACGATTGGAAAAAAAGAGACGAAAGATTGGAATAGAGAAAAAACCGAATAGGAACTAACTGTGAACTCGAAGCTCAAATCGAGAACAAGATCGGATAGGTGTCAATGATAGTAAGGTTACATTATATATATAATGAAGAATTAATTTACATGTCCACACGGGCGAAATTGCTGAAAAAAGCTAGTTCACTATATAGTAATAGTTACATTACACGCTTTGTATCCTTTAGATAACTTTGTTAAAGTGGGGATAAAACTTACAAAATGTTATCACAAAGAAAAACTGTAATAATAAATTTCGTTTTAAGCTATTATTTATTGTACATTTCTGGAAATACATTTCTCGATAGACCGCCCGAGGCGAAGACGCGGGGTTTGTTGCTCTATTAGGAAGCTACACGAAATTCCCATCAAAGCCTTTTAATGTCGCTTGCATATCCCTCGGGGACATGCGATGAAGAATTCACAAGATTTAGAAGACAATTTACTTCTGTTATTTTATCCGTGAAATATTTTATAGTACATAATGTTCCGAAACAGGAATTTATTTTGTCGTTCTTGAAGAAGTAACAAATTACCTAATAATGCGCTTCTTCGGGTTTACTTTTTCAATGTTTTTTTTTGTTAATAATTTAGTTTATCCTTTTATTTCTTGGTTTAGTTTTTAATGTTTATTGGATTTGTTTGTTTATTGGATTTACTATGTCTTTTGTTTATTATTTTTGGATTGTTTGTTGGATTTATTACATGTAATCAATAAAAAAACACAAAAGTGCAAATAGGTTTCGTAAAATGAGGGTTCCGTACAAAATTAATTATTTACGCAAATATTTCATCCATCAAGCCTTGATGATTTTTGTCTGTTTTTGACACCGATACTGGTGTGGTATTGGTGCCAGGAATTCCGAAAATTTAGCTTTTTTTTTTTCACAAAAATTTTGATTATTCTGATATTTGATATTTGAAAATCTTAAGTTTTCACAGTAGAAAATTAAAAAAAATGTTATGCCATGTCTTAGTTTAAATCACGGTTCATATTACAATTGCAAGTTTGTATTCACAAAAAAAAATTTCGAATGATGTGACTATAAATTAACGATTATTAGATCACACTTTGCTATGATACCTTTTTTCTTGTCAAATTTCACAATTGTGGGTCAACAGAACTATAACGGTTTCTTCTTTTCTTTAGGAGGTACTGAACTCAAAAAAGAAGAGAGAGTGTACATGTTTGTATACTTGTAAGAATATGTATTTTAATGCGTTAGTGGCTAAACTTACTTAATTTATACAAAGAAATGCAGGGTTATTATTATCTCCGTAGGGTCTACGCAGTGTTTGCATTTCATGTTCATATAAATAAAATAGCAGCAATGAAACATGATAACGGTGTATATTTGATTAAAATCTTCAATAGGGAAAATATGTAATAGTTAAATAAAAAGTTACTTGATCACGAAGGTACAGATAATAAGAGACAGTAATGAACTATAGAAATTAGATATAGCAAACGTTACACGGAATTATATAAAAGAATATGAACACTGTGTTTAGTGGAAGATGAGATGTTTTAAGAGAGTTATTGTAACAATAAATTTGTAAGATATTCGTCAAATTTATAAAAAAATAAACAATGTATTATTTTTCAAAGTGTAAAAATAAAAATTACATCGGAAATATAAAAGTAGAAAACCTACAACGCGTCACCCATCGTCGTGTCGACGAAATAATTATTTTAATGGACAGCCTGCACTACCGGCTCATTGGCGCACTTGTCGTGCAAAACAATAACCTGTCATTTTTTATTAGCAATACCCTTCCGTTACCTTAGATCAATGCCAATACACGACGCACGCTCTATTTTTATTTCGTATATATTGCATGAAATTACTTCTACTACAATAATAGGCGTATTTTTGTACTTCTATGATCATGAGCGTAAATGTGTACAGTTGCTTGCTTCTTTTGATATAGAGATAAAGAATTGAAATACATACAAAGGTGAGAAACCTGTTCTTCGATTGTAGCCTTTGGATAGGCACTTCTTGCAAAAACAATTTTCAATGAAAAAATGCTACACTTGAGTTTTTCCGCTGATCCAAAAGTTTGTTGGGAAATTTCATGCTATTGAAAATTGACAAATTTTGTTCAAATTTAAGGAAACCATTTATATAACAAACCCTTACAAACGCGTTTGTTATATGAATGGTTTTCTTGCAATAGTTTGTTCGTTTGTTTGCCGTTCAAAGCATATACTATTATCTATCATATATTATGTTTATATATACTTATATTTATAAACACACACACACACACACACGCACGCACGCACACACACACACACAGACACACACACACACACACACACATACACACACACACACACACACACACACACACACACACACATAAATAAACCATATAATTATTTATCAACGAACAGCCAAAACTATTGGGTCTAGAAACTTGAAATTTTGCACACAAAGTTTCTGTTATAGCCTAGACAGCGCAAAAAAGAGATAACAGTAAAGCGAAACTTAAAAACGATTTTTGGAAATTGAACTCATAAGGGGGTGAAAGGATTGAAATAATGTTGTATAGAAAATCGAAACCGTTGAAGTTAAGGATGTCAAATATAAAATTTTAATTGCTTAAAGAAATTCAAGAATATTTACATATATTGGATTTTTAAAACTAACCCTGAAAGAGGTAAAGTAAAGGGTAAAATGTTGAATGGAAAATCGAAACCGATAAAGCTATTGAGAACAAAATATATATTTTAGCCAATCAGTACTATTAAAAAATAACGATATTCATATTTTTTTATAGTAACCATACAGAGAGTGAAATTTTATACAGAAAAACAAAACCTTTGAAGCTATTGACGCCAAAATGTATATGGCGTCAATAGCTTGTTACAAATGAAAAATAACGTCATGTATCATTTTTGGAATAGAGGGTGAAATATGAGATCCAATTTTTTATGGCAAATCCAAACTACTGTTTTTTTGTCCGTTAAACTATTTTTTCGGTTAGTATGGAATTGGCGTATATTGGCGTACTTGTTAAGGAGAAGGTTTCAAAAAAAATTTTGATTCATCTTTGTGAAGTATAGTTCTGCTACCAAAGATTCTAAAAAAAATTTTCGCTTATAGAAAATTATACTATGCCCGAGTAATGAGGTCGAATTTTATTTAAATACCAATAGTATATTTCCTACCTGCTCATCCGAATTAGAACTGTAACCGGTACCAGAATCGAAATTGCACACAGGGCGAGAATTGGAATTGAACCGGAATTGAAATCGATAATGAGACTAAGGTCAAAATCGAGTGTAAGTTCAGTATGATAATCATGAGTGTGACCGAAATCGGAATGAGAAGCAGTACTGAGAACGAAATTTAATGCGAAATTTAATGCGCAATGCGTAACCGGGATCGGGAGTGGAA
The DNA here is from genome assembly GCA_005406025.1 of Eumeta japonica. Taxonomy (NCBI): domain Eukaryota; kingdom Metazoa; phylum Arthropoda; class Insecta; order Lepidoptera; family Psychidae; genus Eumeta; species Eumeta japonica. Next base: position 514,328 of record BGZK01000273.1, read on the forward strand.
TTCGAATTTCCTTAGATCAAAACCCAAAATCGGAATTTAAAGCGGGATCGCCATCGTGATTGAGAATGAAAGAGATTGATATCGAAAGCAGGACCGGGATCAGAAAAGAAGAGGGGATAGTGATTGGAATCTTAATATCGTGATGAGGCGATATTCAAGACGAAGATTTAATTTTATGTCGATGCGGGCGGAGCTGTGCATGACAGCTAGTATAAATGTATATAATTGTACGTAATCTAAGTGTACATTATTTATTAATATTTAAGACAATAATGATGCATAACTATAGTCTGTCTCGTAGTTCATTGCTATATGGTATATATTTATACAGTATTTGCAGGAAGTGTATAAATTTTTCCCGAAAAATAATCGACTCGAATATATCTCGAGTTAGAAGTTCATGTATCACTTCCGTGAAATGCTCATCCAGTTGAATATGATTTCATTTTATGAAGGCGTGTCTTGGAAATCAACTAATAATTAATGAACGTAATTCTTGCTCATACGGGCAAAGGAGCGAGCGCTCTTGTTTATTTCATTATGTGTCGCTATATATACATTTTGTACGTAACATTTTTGGCAAGGCCATGAGAATACTAATTCTGGTTCATCAGAGACGCAGACGAGGTATATTATAAATTTTAGTTTCTAAATTGAGTTTAATTGTAATGAAGTGGACAAAAAAACTCGTCAAGAACTTGTTACGGAAGCTGGAGAGGTTCAGATATTTTTAGAACATTTTAATATCCTGTCAGGAAAAGTGGAGTCTGAAATCCCAATTTTCCACTCGGAGAGGCGGCGCCGCCGTGGAATTAGAAAGGCGGATAAACAAATTGAAATGTAATTTAAAAGAAGACGAAGTCACTTTACTTATTCAGCAACAGGGGTTTCAGCAATTTCGGAGATTTACTAGAAAAGTTTTAAGATAGAGACGTATCCTGCTGTATAAGATTATTGAAATTTATTTTGTAAAAAATGTCGGCAAGCATTCTGTTACTCGAAAATCTGCAAAAAACTTATTATAAAATTAATCACTCGTAAAAGATAGCTTCGGTATACTTGTAAATTTTCTTATTTGAGAAAGATCATTGTGGATGTCAGCTGTCAATTATGGGTATTGAATAAAAAATATTTCAAGACTTTAAAATATTTCATAAAAATATTCTATGACGCGCTACAAAAGGTTTTATAATTAACTACATCTAAATATCTGGTTACATTAATTAAATAGTATCTTTTGAAAAAAACTTCAATTAAAGATCTAAAGGTAAAAGATGACGTAAGAAGAATAAAATCTCAATTTTATTTTAAATGTTTCGTAATGTATTTAATTAGCATATGTATTATATATATATATATATGCTAATTATACTCATATATATATATGTGTGTGTGAAATAAAATTGTGGAAGAGTGCCACTTTTTTACAATTTTATTTATTGGCATCAAAATCGGTATTGATTTACTATCACTATACTTACTATAAATGAAATTAAGTTTAAGCACTTATTTTACGTTATCAAAGATTTGCATTTAGATTTGATCTTGGGGACGGATTTTATGAAGAAAAATGCGGTTATATTAGACTATAGTGAGAATAAAATTTTCAGTAAAAAAGGATTATGTTAGTTTGTGTTTCACATGAGCGCGCAGCCAAATTTACCATCAGCAGTGATGACATATTTCAACGCGAATTACAACGCAATACGAGCACTATGTATTTAACAAGAGATAAATATACTTTTAAGTATGCGACCAATGATGGGAATTACATTTCGGACCATCATTCTATATGGCAAATATAAAATAAATATTTATAGTAGGGAATAAATACACTTTTGAACATTAGATAAACCGAACTAAATTCAATAAGTGCTTTATTGCGAGTATGGATTATTCGAAAAATATTTCAAAAGTAATTAATATACAATTTTATATTGTTATAAAGATTACTGTGTTCTCAACCTATTAAAGTATGAAATAAATGCAAAACAAAATGTGTTCAGAATAGGGAATATACACTTATTTTTTTTATATTTTTATACGATAGCTCCTATTGCTATATTTTTGTAAAAAAAATTCAGCACGACAAAACTAAAATACAGTATGAAAAAAATATTTGAGAATATCTAATAGATTTAGGAATTTTGAACGCTCGCCATCTGCGGTAACATTAATAGATATTTAATGCTGAACCAAAAAATATTACAAAAAATAAATTTACCTTTATTTGCTTCAGGCCCATATTCCCTATTACGTACCTTCAAACAAGTTGAAATTATTCCTTTTTTGTCTCTTACATACTTTGGTGCGCAAACATTAATAAATTGATCTACAATGGTACGTACGAGATAAAGCCTATGATTGTAAATTACAGATTGTTCTAAAGAATGATTTTCTAAACAACGAAATATATCAGGATAAAGAAAAAACGATTTTAAAATTTTGTTTTTTATCATTTCAACAGCGTTTAAATCAGATAGTATTATGTAGCATTTTCCTTTTATGTAGAGTTTCATTATTCTTTCTGATTTTAAAAACGTCTTCTGTTGGGAAACACAAACCCACCATATTTTTTAACGATATCATTGTATAGAACCACAATTTTTCATTGGAAAAAAGAGTTTTAATGCATGCTTCACATTTAATAATCCTCAATAGTTTTCTTGAAATACATCCCATACCCAATAATCTGATCAATAGTTTTTTAAGACCTTGTTGATTCAGTATCGTTGACAAGGTTTCTACATTGCCATCTATTACCTCATATTGTATAATCTTTACTATTATCTAATATGACACACTACTCATCATTACAACATTTACCAATTGATGCGTTTACATTCTGGATTGCGGATGAGCACGTAAGAATAGGAATAATTTCCAATGACACACAATTGCCCAAAAATGATGACGTCATTTCCAGATGATTTTTTTTTATTCCCTTAAATTGTATACAATTCGGGTTATAATTATAATTTCCATATCTTCTTAAGGTGCCGAAAACTATTTCGATATGATCTTGGGATGATCTATAAAAGGAAATGTATCGTAAAAGTTTTTCTTTATTTGTGTTTTATGCAAGTGCTTTAAGCTTTCAATGCACACAAGAAAATCTAAAAACCCTGTCTTATTTTTACAATCCGGATTTTTTTTTCATAACTTTCATTGTGATGTGTTTACGAAGATCTTTAAGATATTTGACGAAAATGGTCAGTCCCAATATATATTGTTATGCTTTATACGTACGTTATAACTTCGATAGCATTCTGTGAAAAAAGCGGCTTTTTAAAACCGTATAAATCATATGATTTTGAGTTAAAATGTCAAATAAGTTATTAAAGATTGTAATAATATCGACAGTTCCTTCAGTATTTACAAACAGAGAAGCCGTTATAATTTCATCGCATGACTTAAAAGCATTAGGAACACCCATGCTCATCACCTGTGGTGCTAGTTCCACCTTCGTTATCTCATTTGTAAAGTAAACGTGACGAGGTGTGATTTTGTTTGCAAAATTTAAACCAATATTTTGTTGTAATTTCACTACATTTACTAATAATTGCCTACGAATTTCTTTCTCAGAATGGTCATAAATCAATCTTTTTGATTCAATGAATTTCTCATTAATTTTATCATATGACATGGGTCAAGCATAACTGCTACCACAGAATAGCATTTAGGATGTTTGAAAGTTATTCTGAAACATGAAGGATTATTAATATCACATCCCAATAGATTTGCTGCATTGGTACTGGCGGCACAGCCATTAAATGTGATAGCAACAGTATCTACTCCTATTTTGTAATCTTACATTTAAGCATGTTTTTAATAAATTAGCCCGTGTTTTGGCTGATAACCCAATAACCACAAAATGAGCGATAGGAATTTTCCAGCTCTCATTTAGGCAAACTAGCATGAATACGTGTGTCTCAGTGGCTATTTCATTCGATGTCAAAGAATCGACGCCAACAGTTTTTCCATTAGTCCAAATGGTTTGGTAGCGCAGAGTCATCTCATCCGCTATTAGAGTGCACGATATTTTCTTACCGCTAATTTTGTGCTTTTATTCTAAAATATCTAAAACTTGTTTGCTTTAGCCAGGATCTGAGGAAGTGTTTTCATACAATTTGCTTATGATGTGTGGATGTGGTAATGAAACATTAAATACTTGCCTAGCATATTTATAATGTTATCACAAAACTATTCTGATGGTCACAGCTGAAACGATATCGGTGTTTTTAACAAATTACATGTTTTGTAAGTTTGGTTCTGTACAGAAAGATCCGACCGAGAGACTGTCTTTCGCTCTAGAATTGTGAGAGACACCTTTGGAGTATTTGGAGTATATGTCGAGATTTGTTACTGCTTTTCATCCGCACAGAAATGTCTTGTTAGAAAGGTTTCATTGAACACTTTCGCAACTTTATCGATATACGTTGATAACAACCAGAGAAACTGGTGCATGGTTTAACCTTTAGCAACATTCTCATACAATATAACTACACTGAGCACAATGGGGATGATTTCATATTTAATGATGTAGGTTGAAAACCGAACTTCCCTTTAGATAATGCTCAGTTAGCTAATATGTATCGATGTTACAATAGCGTACCTCAGAAACAAGAATTTCTAAGTAAAATTATTAATAAGGCGGTTAGAGACATTAGAAAGAAACATGTAAAATCTTTTAATTAATGCGATGTTTAATGAGCGCCACATTTAAAATCGAATCGCTCGATAAGCGAATGCGATGTAGTCCATGTACCTTGATTGAAAAAGTTTCACCTAAGAAAATATATATAAATTTTAAGTAAAATTACGAAGCTTATGTAAAACATACGAAGTAAGTAGCCATAGAAACAGTTGTATTTATTTCATAACGACAATAACGACGAATATTTTATTGTAAAAATATGTTGTAAACGGAGAATTTTATTTAATATTAGCGCATAGTGACTTACTAGGATATGTGCAAATTTCAATAATTGCCCCTAGAATTCTATTTAGTGAAAATGATATATTGTTAATGTTAGCGCGAATGCAGTGAGTTAATATGTGTCGTTTTTATGTTGCATGTCGTGTGCGAGAGTTAGTGAGCCTTCTGGCAGGCGATGCCGCGTTCAGCACCTGAAGTTACGGCAGAAAAACTAGAAGATATCGGTAGAAGCAGATAAACTGGAATGTTACCCATTTTAAATTACAAAAGGTTATTGTGAGAAAGGTAAAGTAGGGGAGATTCAGATTATGAAGAGAGGTAACTATGCTCATGGAGTAATGGGATGGTTCATCCTTGCGTTTCGCTTTCTGACATGAATTGAATTAGGAAAGACGGCCGACAGTATGAGCGGAATCGGTCCTTCACATAACTTACAGAATTCACCAGGGCAAAGCGGCACCGCAACGGCGCTGGCTGAGCCACTGCGGCCCAGTGGCGGCCTTTTATGACTGCTACAGATACCTGTAGCCAGGTGCAAACAGGTAGATAAACCCAACTTATTTCCCGCATCGGTTAATTAAAAAATATTAACATGTATGTAAAGTTTACAAAATTCTAAACATATTTATAACTGGCAGATACCGTGAAATTATTTGCCGCGTACATAAAAAAAATGATTAAGTAATTAATGTCAATAACAGCCGGACTACGGTGGCAGACATTATTCTCATAAATTTATTATGTCATTATCAGTCTTTAAAACATTATTTGATTCAACCAACAGATGAGGGTACATTTTTTTTTAATGCCGGATCTTAGACTATTACTTGAACATCTCTGAGAAGAAAACGAATAAACATAGTTCATGTCGCGCCGTTTGATTGAAAATCCCTAGAACCGTAAACGCATATTAGGTATTAATCAAACTCATCCACGGGTACATAATACAAAATATTCAAAATATCCTTTAATTTTTCTGTTACATGCTGTTATCATGTGATTTACATAATATATGCAAATATAATCATGTCTGTTAAAATTACGAAGGTAATTGTTGTCTTTGAAAACAACTACTTTCAAAGAAAAACGACATTCACTGTGTCGTAAGCGCGAAAAGTAACACACTAGATACTTAATTGGCGTGTGCTATAAAAAACATTTAAAAATGCGAACGCGAAAGCGGAGGTAACATTTATTAGGGCTCTGATGATGGTTGCCGAGCGTCGATAGCCTAATTCAAAATCATTTTTGCTGATGAGAAAAACGTCTTAGAAACCATTGACAAAACTCAATTTATCTCCATCACAATGATAACAATTATTATAATCAACTTTTATTTGATATTAATTTCTGTGTAAGATCTCGCCAAAGAATTGGTAATATATTACATTTGATCAAAGAAATTTAATATGTCAAAGGCCGCAAATTCAAAATATCTTCATTTCGTAGGTTACAATATAAAACTTGAAAAAGTCATAACATTTAAAGAATTTACAGTTTTTAATATTACCACTTTTTCTTTTAAATCATCGCTCGTTACTGCCTCGTAAGGCAGTTATCACCCGAGCAAGAAACTCAAGATTAGTTATTTTCAAAAGAAAATTATATAGAAATGCAATCACATATAAAACCATTGCAAGAAAACAAGCGGTTGAGAGCATTGTCTTTGAATTCTGATCACTACAAGCAAATTGATCAATGGGTTTTGAATTTAAATCAAATTAAAAAGCACTCGTTCCGTTCCTCGAGAAGTATGTTAGGCAGTCGGTTTCAGGGGTAGTGACCGTATTGGTGACAACGGTTGTTAGCAGTTCCCGCCCGCACTGGTTGTGGGTGACGGGTTAAGGCTCAACTCTTACAATGTGAATTAAAAAAATGTGACAGAGTGTACTTGGTATTAGGTTAAGAAAAAATTGACAACACACGACGATAATAATGTTATTAGAAAGTCACAAAAAAATTGTATACAACTTTTAACTTATTAAATATCAAAAATCTTGTGTCGTTTTGAAATTAGACATGCTAAACCATTAAATACAGTAAACATTCCATAATACTTTAGTTATTTAGAAACTTTAAATACTTTAATTTTGACATCGTGTCGCAATTTTCAACATTTTGACAAAATTTTGTCAGTTTAAACAGAACACGGCATTTTCGTTTAAAGGAAATGATCAAAAAGGCAAATAAAATTAATACACGGCATAAGGAAATTAAATTTAGATCAAAGACATGACATATTTTAGATTTCCATAAATAAAATTTTCAAATCACATTAGCGAAGTAAATTCAATTCAGTTATAATTCACTGCAATTGGTTGACCCTAAAATTTTTGGAAATGTATCATCAGCTTTTAGTAAGCCTTTAAGTAATTGTTTTTCAGTAAGTATAATATTTTTTTTTAATTCGATCCTGTAATCGTGAGTAACAAATTATTAACAATTTTTTGCGTCATGTTTCATCACCGCATTTCCTTACGTACTATCCCATATCGCTTTGTATTTGATATGGTCAGGTTATGACAACTGTGATCACTAGAATCGACAGCTTTTAGCCGTTTTTAGCTTTTAGCTGTCGATTCTAAACGTAGTAGTATTCCCCGACGTACAAAGTGAGTGGCTCAATTTGATTGAGCTAAAAATTAATTCATTTATCGCACCGGTACAACCCGGTTTCAATGCGGCGCTCTTAATCACTAAGACGCCACCCCTCATTTGATTATGTTACAACACAAATAATATGATATGTATTATTTTTATTCGCGCCCCGTGTTTTATATATGAACTATTCAACTTTGCTTTGGCCATCTAGAAAGCATGGATGGCAGTAGACCGACGATACAAGTCTATAGAGCGAATGTGCGTGGTGGAAAGCTCGGTTAGGGTTGCCCTAGAAAATCCTATGCCGACCATATTGGTGGCATATAAAAAAAAGGTCAAATTTCAAGCACCCGAAACCGACGAGCTTGCATGACAACATTGATACATTCTAGTGAAACAAGAGAGATATGCAAAGACCTTTCCGTGTCGAATACTTATAGTCTTTGTCTATCCTCCTGGGAAATAGGCGTGAGTTTATTTTATTATTGTTATATCAGGAAAAAGGACGGTAGTATTAATACTTCGGAATTTAATAAATAATAAATTATTATTTAAAGTTCTATTGATTTATAAATGTAAGTTGTATTTTGTTATAAATACCTTAGTATTAAAAGTTATTTCGTCTTCACGTTAAATTTACTTCACATTAAAATGCTAAAGAAATTACTCATCAGTTGTTTAAATCTAATGAAAAGGCAACGGAATTCATAAGATTAAGTTATTTATAAAATAATAAATTTGCATTTATAAATTAGTTGTACCTTAAAAAAATATATACTCATTGTCAACACAATTCATAATTAAATTCTGAAGTTTAAAACTACCGTCCTTTTTCCTAAGATAAGTAATAACTATTTACAAATGATACATTATTTATCAAACTCGTATACTGTAATTGTAACGACACAAACGAAAACATAAAAAGATATAACCCAGCACAAGGTCTCGGCGGACGTCCAGGGTCAAGTGAGGTCAAGAGCAGTAAATCTTCAGAGCGGCCCCGCGCCCTCCCGGGAGCTCGGCCGGCTTGTAATTAAGTAGTTGCTCGCGATCACGACAGATAGGTGCTATCATCGCCGCTAACTTTAATTGCGGCTCCCACTATCGCCGAGTTCAACATCCGATACTTGTTTCTCTCGACAACAATTCTAAGGGTTGTTGTTTGGATCACAGCCTGTACAGCCAATAAGTTGGTAGATGCAAACATTTTGAAAGTATTTTTTTATATAGCGTCTCAGTATTTTATGTACCATCAATATAAACAGCTCGATTAAGTTGTAAATTATCATTAAGCACTGATAGAGTGTTGACGGCTTTTATCACATTTGACATCTATGGAATGTTGACAAATTAGCAAATTCGGAGTAAATTAAAATGCAAGACAAACGATCATTATATCGGAACTTCCGCGGCTTAACGTTACGCCCGGAAACGGGACACGGATTACTAGTCGTTAATACGACGAGGATGAATCGGGGGTTTTTTTAACAAACCCTTATTTACCCAATTTAAAATTCCGCGGAGGATTTCGCGTTCGGGAGCGTGGCTCGTTATTTTCCATAATTGGATTTCCTTTTCATGTTAACATGTTTTCAGTATAAACTCCCGGCTTCCACCTTTTATTCATAGCCACGTAAACACTTGTGCCTTGCCTGCCGATTGCTGAATTATTTAAATTTTCAGGTGTTTGGTCAGGCTAATTTCGTTGCGCGATCCGACTTCAAACGAAGCGTACTGAGAATGAAAAAGGGTTACAGAAATAATTAAATGAGTTCAGAATCTTTATCGAAGCAAAGGTTTATGTTGAATTTGATTTACAAATTTAACCTCCTGTGCTTTCTACGTGTACAGGAGGTTCAATTTCTGAATTTTTTAAGTTTCCGTAGTCAATAAGGAACCCTTAAAGTTTTGCCATGTCTATTCGTGTCTGTCTGTCTGTCCGTGGTTTGGCCTCAGAAACTCTTAGTACTAGAAAATTAGACTTTGGCATGGGTATTCATACATATTAATCATACCGATAAAGTAGTAAAATACAATAAAATACATACGTAATAAGTTTTTAAAACACATATTTATCCTTTCTTTTTTGTCAAATTTCTTTAGGAAAAACTATTTTAATGTATCGCATTTTTTTTATTTATCAATATAAGATGCATAAGGGTGGAAGACAGTAGATTAATTAAATTTGCAATATCGCAGACGCTGTTTCACATATAAGTTATAAAAGTCGATAAAATCTATTTGGACCTCATCGTGTTACGTGTGTATATATAAACTATTATTACGTAAATATATATACTATTATTATGCTTATAAATTTTGCAAATATTGATTAAAATATTTTTTATGAAGCAATTTGTATGCCGTTTTTTATGTATTGTAATTACCTTGCTGTAAATAAATATCTCGGTATATGCTTTTTAAAATTATTCTTGGATTCTTGAGGCAATAGTTTTTGCCTTTCGTAATTGTAGATTTCATATAAAGTACAGGTGTGATTCATTTTATTATTATTACTGACAGCGTATGATATATTAAGTTCATAGGAAAATTATGAGCATTAACGATTAGGCAAAACATAAATCCTTTGTTCGCAAAAGCTTTTGGGCTGGGTTTCCGAAAATTCAATGACAAAATATAACAATCGGTGTTGATGAAATTTTTGTCCCGAATACGATTACATAAAGGACAAAACAAGTTCAAGTCTTTTGACGACAAATACAGTGGATGTGGCACAGTGCTCACACGAAATGCAACAGTTTTCGAATTGTTCTCACGATGTGGGAACGGCATTGTCATGCAAAAATATAGCTTTTTATAATCTAGATCGCTTTTCATTGATTTTTGAATGAATATTTTCTAGTTCACTGTAGTATATTAATGTTTTTATTGCGTAGTGGTTGAGTGATAATATTAAAATACCTGTGTGTCCTATTGAACTGATCGCCCAGTTTCCGTTACTGAATTTTGGATTGCGTTTTGTTTGGATGATTTTGAGATTATATACCCAATACTTCTGTATTATAAAATTACGAACATATAAAACATAGTTTGAAAGAGTTACACCTGGTATAAGACTTGTTGCCGCATATTCCATAACTTAGACCTTCAGTTAAAAATAATAAAGATACGTTTAATTCAAATTTGAATAATCGGAAATTCATTTTTTTGTGTAGTAATCGCATGAAATGAGAATGACTTGTTTTATTCGATGAATTATTTTATGTCAACATCTTTATGCGGATGACTAACTAAATATGCTTTACGATAATAAAACAAACCCATTCTACAAATTATTGATACTGCTAATTACCCAAGTCACTAATAAATTGTAAATGGCCTTTAGGTCAAAAATTATTTTTCACAAAAATAAATTACTGAGAACAGTAAGCAGTTTTATTTACTTAGTAACTTTCCTCCAGCGTCTTCATCCGCTTGGACATTCGATCTTCCCGTCAACCCCGATTAATTCTTTTTCTAGTATTGTCTCGGATTTGATCCCGTAGACGCTCTTGATTCTAATCCCGGTCACACACTCAAATTCAACCTCAGATCCGTACTCAATTTCGGTATCGATCCCAACTCTTGATTCTGATCTTCGATCCACTTTCAATTCTAATACTGCTACCGGTCACGGTTCCGATTTGTATGAAACCGGGATCAATGCTAATATCTAAATAAAATATATACTATTCAGGGACAGTTTAAATTTCTACTCGTGAATGAAATTTTAGAATCGGTTTAGCCGTTCGGTACATTAGTATAAATACGTGCACTAAAGCGGTGACAAATGCTTATAAAGATATAGATTGCATGAGAACTATTGTTATATTTCTTTTATTATTAAGCAGTTTTATTATTTGTATTTAATTTTCTGCCAGAAAAATGAATATACAATGGGTTTCATTCCTTCATGGTTCCCAAGAAGTTTGTATATAGAAAACAACTTTGCGCAAGCAGAGCCGGGGGCCAAAAACTAGTTAACATCTAGTAAGCCTTATTTCACAAAAATTTAAATC